>JAWHQI010000002.1:37040000-37443200 GCA_033032865.1 Dactylorhiza incarnata | reverse complement strand
CCCCCCCCCCCCCCCCCCCCCCCCCCCCCCTCCCCCCCCCCCCCCCCCCCCCCCCCCCCCCCCCCCCCCCCCCCCCCCCCCCCCCCCCCCCCCCCCCCCCCCCCCCCCCCCCCCCCCCCCCCCCCCCCCCCCCCCCCCCCCCCCCCCCCCCCCCCCCCCCCCCCCCCCCCCCCCCCCCCCCCCCCCCCCCCCCCCCCCCCCCCCCCCCCCCCCCCCCCCCCCCCCCCCCCCCCCCCCCCCCCCCCCCCCCCCCCCCCCCCCCCCCCCCCCCCCCAAAAAAAAGTACTCTGAAGGAGGTATTTTTGTGCATGAATGTTATGAAATGTGAACTTTGGGGAGGTAAATGTTATGTTTTGTAATATTGAGGGGAGGTTTTTATAATTTCAATAATAAGAAGGGTGCAATCTGTAATTTGCAAACTTAGAGGGGTGGTCCTATACAAGGACATGGACATTTTGTGACTCATTCTATGCTTATTTTAAAATTTCACATATTGGTCTACAAATAGTTTGTCGGGGTATAAATATAATTTTGAGATCTATAAATATTCATGGATTACAAATAGTCATTTGTGATGTACAAATAAGGAAACTTTTTCGGCTACGTGTCTCGACGATACGCTACCGCCAGGCGGTATCACTACCGCTGGCGTTAGCTCCCAAGCCTATTTATGGAGCAGATCTCTTCGTTCAAGATTATCACATCTCAAGCTATCATTTCTACCTTTCATAAGAGCCTTCATCCCCGAATTCCGAGAGCACTCCCAACACCATCCTTGAAGATCAAGAGTGAGAAGGAGATTTCTAAATGGTCAAACTTGAAGAAGGACGCACGCTTCAACTCCGATGATGTTCATGACGATTCTTCATCATCTTCTTCAGAGCTCTTCAATATAACGAGTTTTATTTCTAAATTTATTTTGTATTCTTTCATTTTCTTTTGTAACGGTAGTGAATTCACCGTCTTGTGTTTGGCGACTAGGACTTGTGAGGGTTAGAGGAAATTCGCCACCTTGTGTGTGCCGACTAGGTCTAGGGTAGATCTAAGGGGAGGCTAGAGGTCATATCCGAGGTAAGATAGGTTATAGTCAGCCGGTCCATGGGAGAAGGACCGGTGAAGGAACAAAAAGTGATTTTTATTAAAGTCTTGATTTCAAGCTTCATTGAAATCAAATTATTGTATTCTTCTTTTGAAATAAAATCATATTTCATTTTCTCTGAATTTCAAGAATTTTATTTCATTCAAGCATTTCAAAGAAAAATTTCTTTGGCGCATTTTTCAAGGAATTTAATTTTTTGGAGAGCTAACGTACGACGTTAACACTAACGTCGATAGTAGTAACAGAATCAGAAAGTTTCCTATTTCTGCAATTTTCTCGAAAAAAAATTCAGTTTTATTCAAAATGTGTAAACCCCTTATTCACCCCCTCTAAGGGCGCCATAAGATCCAACACTAGGTATCAGAGCAAGGTTATTCCAATACGGTTTCACAACCAGGAATTATGGCGCATCATGATCAGGCTTTTCGTGAGGGGCAAGGGATTAATAGACCTCACTTATTCATCAGTTCCGATTACAATTATTGGAAAACTAGAATGCGGTACTTTTTAATTGCTTTGGATATAGATGTTTGGGATATGGTAGAACAATGCTACTCTCAACCAACAATGGTTGTTGGTGAAGTTACAATGGAAAAACCCAAGGACAAATGAGATGAAATCGATAAGTTAAAATGTAAGAATAATGCTAAAGCTATGAATGCATTATTTTGCTCTTTGGATAAAACGTAATTTAATAGGACTTATGCTTACGAAACAACTTATGATATTTGGAATTTACATGAAATTACTCATGAAGGTACTTCGAAGGTAAAGGATTCAAAGCTCTTCCAATTGGAATCCGAGTTCGAGAAATTCCGGATGGAAGTTGATGAAGATATAGATTTGATGTACACAAGGTTCACCAAGATCGTCAACGACTCAAAGGTGCTTGGAAAGACATTCTCCAATGGTGATTTGGTGAGGAAAATTCATAGATCTCTCCCCCTAAGTTCAATTCAAAGGTGACAGTCATTTTGGAGTCGCACTTTCTAAGAAGCTCCAAATTGAGAGCCTCATTGGAAATCTCAAAACTCATGAGGTTGAACTAAAAATTCTACAACAAGAGTGCAATATGGAGCCAAAGAAGAAGGCCTTGGCGTTGAAATCAAAGAAAGAGGGTGATAGCGATGTTGATGTTAATGAAGAGGACGAGGAGAGCCTTTTTGTGAAAAAGTTCAAAAGATTCATGAAGAATCTGGAAAGGAGAAACACCTTCCGGAAATATTTCATCAAAAAGAATTCTCATCAAAGAAAGGAAAAGCTAGCAACGATGATGAAGAAGAATGACCACCACCGGATATCACTGTAGAAAGACCGGACACATCCGAAGTAAGTACCCAAAGTTTCTAAAAAAGCAAAAAGAGAAGAGGCGCAAGGGAAAAGAGAAGAAGATGCTGAAGGCGGATACTTGGGATGACTCCTCTGAGGAATCAAGCGGATCATCCCTAGCGATGAAGAAGAGCCAAACATGTGCCTTATGGGAAAGAGAAACACGCCATCCGACGACGAATGAAGTGTCTTGTTTTGGTCCTTTCATCCCTTTTCTATGCTTGCATAAGGTTGTCTCTTTCATTAATTAGTGAAATGTATGACTCCCTTTAGTTCTTCGGAACTCCGGGTCGATTGTGTCTGCCCCCTGTATTTATTGCGTGTAGAAATCTGGTAGTCGTACGGATTTAGGCATTTTGTGTGAAGCCTACTCGTGGTCGTTAGCCCGGATCGGTGATTCTTGATTATGACGTGCATTTAGGTTAAGCTTAGAATGCATACCGGAGAATGACTCTGTGAGATATGTCATTATGAATATGGGACTTGGGTTCTATGTGTATTTTGGAGATCCTAACGGAAGCCCTATGCATGAGTTGTGGTTGAATGCAAACCTTCACCATGAGTTTTGAAGTAGAGTGTCTTGGACCTCCTTCGTTGGTTTAAGTTTGCGAAGCTTATGTCCTCTTGTAAGGATTAGGTGTGTAGCTTACTTTTTGAGTAGCACCTGTATGTGTTAAACCCTTACGGGCCGAGGCGAAGTGGTACCCGCGTCACGGAGTTGGATCACGACGAGTAGAGCGCTGACAAAGAGGAATCGAACCCATTTCCATGAAGATCGGTGAGAGGTCCCAACCTCTTGCACGTCGTGCGATCATGGGAGAGGTCGTGGAAGGTGTTCACCTAGACCGGACAAAAGCTCTTTTGCCACCTAAGTTGTACAACTTAGGGTGGTGTTGGTACTTGTGAATTAGTACTTTGGAGGCATGCCTTGTGTGCATGAAATGTGTGGTCGTGAGTACCCACATCTATTTTATGATAACGTGATGATATGTTAGCCTCATGATGGTACTTAGGCGGTTGTGTGGATCCTCTGAGTGAACCCAACTAACATCATGTGCATACCTAGGTTTCCCTTTCTTTGATGCTCAACCTAGAAGATTGATTGTGCTTGAAACCTCACCTTGTGTAGAGTAAATGCACTTTCTGTATGATATTACATGTTACATGTACAACTTGCTTGCAGGTTAGCGGTGCCCCTCCCCTGAGTCGTCTAGAATGGTCGGGGGTGGGATCGTTACTCGGTTTGTGGTCAGCTCATAGCTGACCCTCGTTTACCTCTTATTTGTAGATGGTGCAGGTGATGGTGAGTCGAGCGGGAAGTAGCGGGTTGAAGCCCATTGCTGAGTTGGCTCTTGAAGGCCAGCCTACTTTTACTTCTTTCCTTGTATTGCCGGCCTGCGTGCCGATGCATGTTTTAAGTTAAATACATTGTTGAATGTAAGGCCTTAAGGCCATAACTTTAATATGACATTCCCGAGTAGGTGAACATCTTATTTAGCTATTTTAGTGAAAGCTTTCGCTTGTCCTTATTTATACTCTCGCGTAGTTCTTTGTTCGGTTTATCATCTTATTAACGTCTAGCCAGTGTGGACTATATGACGTGGGGTCCCGGCCGGACCTATTGTTATATTATTTGTACTGGTAGGGTGTTACAATTTGGTATCAGACTTTAGGAGTCGATCCGTAGTTTAACGAATTCGAGGCCGAATTCCTTTTTAAGGGGTGGTGTGCACGTGTTGTGCGTTCACCTGAAACGATAAAAACTAATAAGAATGTCTACTTAAGAATAAAAAACTTGCTTGTTTACGGAACCTGAGCGTTCCCTGATAGTTTGTTTTGCTATGTTTTCAGTCACTAAATTGTGTGTTACACGATTATAGGTGACTAGGAGTGGTGTGGGGCAGACTCAACCCCGTAACACTGCCAAAAGTAGTGCGTCTGCTGAGGTGCCAGTGACCACTCTTTCTGCTTAGATGATTAGATTAGTCGCCAATGCGGTCTTCACGATGATCAATACTCAAGCCAGGACGATTTGCACAACCTACTACTGCTACTCCGAATGTGGCCTCAGTGCATGTTGTTGTAGTGGAACCAATAGTGGAGCCTCGGATGGAACATAGAGTTGATCATGTAGCTGTGGGACGAGCTCATGACCAACAACTGAAGCACTTTCTGAGCTTCCATCCTCCAACCTTCTCGGGGACCGAAACCCCAACAGAGGCAGAGGATTGGCTGTCAAGGATAAAGAGAACTCTAAACGCGATAGCAACTGATGAAGCTATGATGGCCACCTTAGTCACTTTCCTTCTGGACAGAGAGGAAGTGCTTTGGTGGGAAGAGCTAAAAGTGCACAAGTTCATTGGTAGAGAGAATACTGATATCTCGATGACAAAATTCTCAAAACTGTTCCTTCAGAGGTTTATCCCCTCTTCCCAGCGCATTGCATTGCAAAACCAGTTTCTACTGTTAACTCGGGGTGATCGCATTGTAGCCAACTACTTGCACGAGTTCACCAGACTGGGTTGCTATGCGGGATCTTTGGTATAAGACAAGGAGACAAGGACTTCGTGATGAGTTGAGGCTGCTTCTAGCAGACCCAATGACATTTGGCTTTCATGTTCTGGTACAAACTTCCAGATCTCTGGAAATGGATATGCAGAGGGTGCAACGCGCGAAAGGACTCAATGCAAAGAAGCCAGAGTTTCACGTGTCGACCTATCAGTTAAAACCAGAGTTCAGAAAGAACAAGAGGAAGTCTAGGTTCGCGGAACCAGCTCCCTCTAATATATCAGGAGCAACTACTGCACTGGGTCCCATAACATGTTTCACTTGCGGAAAGGTGGGACACAAAGCCCGAGTGTGTCGAAGTAGTCCCCCGAAGGAAGAAAATTTAGTAGTGTTATTTGCTCGTGCGGTGGGTTCAACTTGAAAGATTTAGGTTGTCTATAATACACCTAGAGGGTGGGTGATTAGGTATTTTCAATGTTAATTGCTACTTTAAATTCTAGCTAGCACAACACAGAAAACACACTGGATTTATAGTGGTTCCCTTCAAGACAATGTGTCAAGAGGTAGTCCACTGTCCCTCCCACCTATCTAGCAATGTGCTAGACTAGGCAACTTCTCCAACTCAGATCTCTTCTCAATAAGCAGATCTTACAACTCAGGCACACAAAGAACCCTACCAACAACTCAGACTTTACATGTCTTACAACAACTCAGATCTTCACTAAGATCCTACCAAACTCAAGCTCACAAAGAACCCTACTGTTGAAACCAGAGAACTGGTCTCGACGTTCGCAAGGGGGATGCTGCTAACCCTTACTTGACCTAAGCGAGACCCTTGACCAGTCATTAAGAACAGAAGAACCTTGCCCTTGGAGAATACCTAAGTCCACGAACGGACCCCTTAAGCTGCAACGTAGAGGTCCCACCACATACCCGGAGGCTCACAAGGAACTTTCCCTCCCAAGCCAATGCTGAGCCTGGGCACCTTGGAGGGCACTAAGGATCACCTCATCGTCTACCTTCAATGACAGGGGGAGGGGAGGGGTAGTGCTTGCTCACACGCGAGGGAGGGGGGGGGGGGGGTACCAACAACCCTTCCCAAGGTGCCCATGGGGGTCTATTTATAGACTTCCCAAAAATTGGGCTGCGGATAGCCAAAAATCCACTATCCGCATCCCAACAACCAACTCGAACGACCGAAAAATGGGGGGCGGGGGGCGAGTGGAGCCCGAGTCGTCCACTCCTCCCCTTGTCGGGGGTCGGGTGAGTGGACCAAGGTCCACCACCCGAATTGGGCGAGTGGACCTCATGGTCCACTCAGCTAACCGGGCGAGTGGAACATAGGTCCACTCGCCCAGTTGCCCGGGGCGAGTGGACCTATGGTCCACTCTCCCACATGCCTAGGGCGAGTGGACCATAGGTCCACTCGCCCACACGTCTGGGGCGAGTGGACCATACCCTACTTCAGTCGAGTGGACCTATGGTCCACTCGCCCGGAGCCTTGGGCGAGTGGACCTAGGGTCCGCTCGCCCAAGTAGGAAGTGTTTCCCCTGGGTCTTCTCTTTCTCGGTCCTTAGCGATCTCTGATGGTTTGGTTTGTTGCGTCGCTGTCATCTTTTCCATCTCGACCTCATCCATGTCGGGTTACACCGACTCGAAAAATATGAGGGTTGTACACAATCCCCGCTCTTTTTGAGCTTGCCGTAAGCTCGGAAAGAAAGTCCAACCCACCTGTTTGACGAGTAGGTGGGACCCTAGAGCGATCCACGAAAGGCCCTGCCAATGGGATGCTCTGCCGAGTTTTTCAACTGAACCTAACTTAGGGTGGGAAGCGAACCTTTCTCCACTCAACAACCCTCCTATGAGCCGAGCTCAACTGGGGGTGGAGAAAGCTCAACACCTTAGGTCGAATTAAACTTGACCTGAGGTGGAAGAAAATTCAACGCCTTTGGTCGAGCTGAACTCGACCTGAGGTGGAAGGGACTCCACACCTAACAGGGAGCCAAACTCACCTGGAGGTGGAGGAACCCAACACCTAACAGGGAGCCGAGCTCACCTGGAGGTGGAGGAACCCAACACCTAACAGGGAGCCGAGCTCACCTGGAGGCGGAGGAACTCAGCACCTAACAGGGAGCCGAGCTCACCTGGAGGTGGAGGAACTCAACACCTAACAGAGAGCCGAGCTCACCTGGAGGTGGAGGAACTCAAAACCTAATAGGGAGCCGAGCTCACCTGGAGGTGGAGGAACTCAGCACCTAACAGGGAGTTGAGCTCACCTGGAGGTGGAGGAACTCAACACCTAACAGGGAGCCGAGCTCACCAGGAGGTGGAGGAACTCAACACCTGACAGGGAGCCGGCCTCACCAGGAGGTGGAGGAACTCAACACCTAACAGGGAGCCGAGCTCCCCTGGAGGTGGATGAACTCAACACCTAACAGGGATCCAAGCTCACCTGGAGGTGGAGGAACTCAACACCTAACAGGGAGCCGAGCTCACCCAGAGGTGGAAGAACTCAACACCTAACAGGGAGCCGAGCTCACCTGGAGGTGGAGGAAC
Organism: Dactylorhiza incarnata; assembly: GCA_033032865.1. Classification (NCBI taxonomy): domain Eukaryota; kingdom Viridiplantae; phylum Streptophyta; class Magnoliopsida; order Asparagales; family Orchidaceae; genus Dactylorhiza; species Dactylorhiza incarnata. Next base: position 37,435,708 of record JAWHQI010000002.1, on the reverse strand, counting down.
TCAACACCTAATAGGGAGCCGAGCTCACCTGGAGGTGGAGGAACTCAACACCTACCATGGAGCCGAGCTCACATGGAGGTGGAGGGACTCAACACATAACAGGGAGCCGAGCTCACCTGGAGGTGGAGGAACTCAACACCTAACAGGGAGCCGAGCTCACCTGGAGGTGGAGGAACTCAACACCTAACAGGGAGCCGAGCTCACCTGGAGGTGGAGGAACTCAACACCTAATAGGGAGCCGAGCTCACCTGGAGGTGAAGGAACTCAACACCTAACAGGGAGCCGAGCTCACCTGGAGGTGGAGGAACTCAACACCTAACAGGGAGCCGAGCTCACCTGGAGGTGGAGGAACTCCACACCCAACAGGGAGCCGAGCTCACCTGGAGGTGGAGGAACTCAACACCCAACAGGGAGCCGAGATCACCTGGAGGTGGAGGAACTCAACACCCAATAGGGAGACGAGATCACCTGGAGGTGGGGAACTCAACACCCAACAGGGAGCCGAGCTCACCTGGAGGTGGAGGAACTCAACACCTAACAGGGAGCCGAGCTCACCTGGAGATGGAGGAACTCAACACCTAACAGGGAGCCGAGCTAACCTGGAGGTGGAGGAACTCAACACCTAATAGGGAGCCGAGCTCACCTGGAGTTGGAGGAACTCAACACCTAATAGGGAGCCGAGCTCACCTGGAGGTGGAGGAACTCAAAACCTATCAGGGAGCCGAGCTCACCTGGAGGTGGAGGAACTCAACACCTAACATGGAGCCAAGCTCACCTGGAGGTGGAGGAACTCAACACATCCTCAGACCGGCTTCTCTTCTTGGAGCCTTACCAACCCAAGCGAATCTACCCGACGAGCCACCCAGCGACCGACATCAACAAGCTCGGGCGAGTGGTCTCTAGTCGAGGACTCGACCTAAAACGAATCTATCCGACGAGCCACCCAGCGATCGACATCAACAAGCCCGGGCGAGTGGTCTCTAGTCGAGGACTCGACCTAAAATGAATCTATCCGACGAGCCACCCAGCGACCAGCATCAACAAGCCCGGGCGAGTGGTCTCTAGTCGAGGAATCGACCTAAAATGAATCTACCCGACGAGCCACCCAGCGACCGGCATCAACAAGCCCGAGCGAGTGGTCTCTAGTCGAGGACTCGACCTAAAACGAATCTATCTGACGAGCCACCCAGCGGCCGACATCAACAAGCCCGGGCGAGTGGTCTCTAGTCGAGGACTCGACCTAAAATGAATCTACCCGACGAGACACCTAGCGACCGACGTCAACAAGCCCGAGAGAGTGGTCTCTAGTCGAGGACTCGACCTAAAACGAATCTATCCGACGAGCCACCCAGCGACCGACATCAATAAGCCCGGGCGAGTGGTCTCTAGTCGAGGACTCGACCTAAAATGAATCTACCCGATGAAGCCACCCAACGACCAGCGTCAGCAAGCCCGAGCGAGTGGTCTCTAGTCGAGGACTCGACCTAAAATGAATCTACCCGACGAGCCACCCAGCGACCGACATCAACAAGCCCGGGCAAGTGGTCTCTAGTCGAGGAATCGACCTAAAACGAATCTACCCGATGATCCACCCAGCGACCGACATCAACAAGCCCGGGCGAGTGGTCTATAGTGGAGGACTCGACCTAAGACGAATATACCCGACGAGCCACCCAGCGACCGACATCAACAAGCCCGGGCGAGTGGTCTCTAGTCGAGGACTCGACCTAAAACGAATCTACCCGATGAGCCACCCAACGACGGGCATCAACAAGCCCGGGCGAGTGGTCTGTAGTCAGGGACTCGACCTAGATGTTATCTTTAACTACTTTTGATATATTATAAATAGATTACATACCATTACAATGTGCTTCCTTGCGCTTACTCGGCCACATGCACCTTGGCCGTCTCCTTCATCACTTCATACATCTCCTCAACTTCCTCCTAGTCCTTCCAGGTTGAGTTGTCTCCTCTCTGTCGGGGTTCTTCCTCCTTCCCTTACCTCCAGAAACTCTGGGCATGTGGTTGTCGCGTGGCCCTCCTGCTGACGGAAGTCACAGTACGGCAATGCCATCATCCTTGCTTCCTTCCCTGCGCAACCCCTCTTCTTATTTCCTTTTTTTCGACCAATCGTCATGGCCTACAGAGGTTGGGGTCGCAATGGCCTTGGGTCCGGCTGCCACCCTGCTGGGTTGAACCGTCCTTGTTCTCCCTGAAAGTTTCCTCTCCCTTGGAAATGGCCTCTTCCTGGGCCTTGAGGGAGTCCTCCTGGCGGCCTCCAGGTCGGTCGAGCGACTAGTAGTTGGAACCCCCAGCCTTGTTCCTGCCCAACGGGGGGTCCCTGGTCCCCCTGACTTCTCTCTTCCTCCTTCTTCCCTCCTTGCCCTTTCTTCTCCTCCTTCTCCTCTTTCTCACCCTTGGCCAACCTTGCCATGAACTCCTAGTTTGTGGCCTCACACTCAATTTATCGAGCAGCGCGCTCCATCAGCTCTTCGAAAGACAGGGGTGAGTCCCGAGTCATGCTCATCCTGAACAGCCCCTGCTGTAAGCCGAGGGTGAAAGCCAGCTGCAGGGTTGCCCGGGCACCTCAATGACAAGGAGGACTTCATCCTGAAATCTATCCACGTAACTCCCCAACGTCTCCCCTGGCCTTTGCCGAACCAAGAACAGGGCCTCCGCCCCCTTCCTCCTCTTCTTTGAAGTGGAGAACCTTAGCAAGAAACTTCGGCGCAGGTCCTCGAAGCCGTAGATGGTTCCCACTGGGAGTTGGCGGAACCAATCTCTCGCCTTCCCCCTGAACGTGACCGCGAAGAGTCTGCATTTAAAGGCATCCGACATTCGCCTGATCGAGGCCATGTCTTCGAACCACTGGAGATGCTGAACAGGGTCGTCCTTCCCTTCGTAGTAAGACATGTCAGGCTTGCTGAACCCATCTGGAACGGGAGCTGATATGATCAGCTGGCAGAAGGGACTTCCCCATCCTCCCTGGCGAGTCGAAGGCGTTCTCCCTGCCTCCCTACTGGGGTAGCCGGGTCCCAGGGGAGCTGTTGAAGAGCACTCTTGCTTGAAGACCCAAGCCTTCCCCTATGGCCAGCTCCTTCCCTTGCCGATATGCTTGCTCCGCCTCCATCGGAGATTGTGAGGCAAGCACGGGTGCGGGTGGTGTCGAGCACTCACCGTGAGGGGGGAGTGCGACCCGCAAGAGCTCCAGGATCGACTTCCTAAACTCATCAAAGTCATCCTTCTTCACGTACTAGCTGGCAGGGGGCGAGTCCCCCAACTCATTGCTTCCATCCATGAGGCTTACTCAGGGCTTTCCGAACTAGCTGCTTCCACGCTCACCGCACCATAATGTTGAAACCAGACAACTGGTCTCGACTTTCGCAAGGGGAATGCAGCTAACCCTTACTTGACTTGAGCGAAACCCTTGACCAATCACTAAGAACCGAAGAACCTTGCCCTTGGAGAATACCTAATTCCATGAACGGACCCCTTAAGCTGCAGCGTGGAGGTCCCATCACATACCCGGAAGCTCACAAGGAACTTCCCCTCCCAAGCCAATGCTGAGCCTGGGCACTTTGGAGGGCACTAAGGATCACCTCACCATCCACCTTCAATGACAGGGGGAGGGGAGGGGTAGTGCTTGCTCACACGCGAGGGAGGGGGTGGGGTACAAACAACTCTTCCCAAGGTGCGCATGGGGGTCTATTTATAGACTTCCCAAAAATTGGGCTGCGGATAGCCAAAAATCCACTATCCGCAGCCCAACAACCAACCCGAACGACCAAAAAATGGAGGGGGGAGTGGAGCCCGAGTCGTCCACTCCTCCCCTTGTCGGGGTTCGGGTGAGTGGACCAAGATCCACCACCTGAATTGGGCGAGTGGACCTCATGGTCCACTCAGCTAACCGGGCGAGTGGACCATAGGTCCACTTGCCCAATTTCCCGAGGCGAGTGGACCTATGGTCCACTTGCCCTGGTGCCCTGGGGGAGTGGACCTTTGGTCCACTCGCCCACATGCCTGGGGCGAGTGGACAATAGGTCCACTCGCCCACACGCCTGGGGAGAGTGGACCATAGGTCCACTCGCCCCTACTTCGGGCAAGTGGACCTATGGTCCACTCGCCCCTTCCCTCGGGCGAGTGGACCTTAGGTCCACTCGCCCGGAGCCTTGGGCGAGTGGACCTAGGGTCCGCTCGCCCAAGTAGGAAGTGTTCCCCCCGGTCTTCTCTTTCTCGGTCCTTAGCGATCTCTGGTGGTTTGGTTTGCTGCGTCGCAGTCACCTTTTCCATCTCGACCTCATCCATGTTGGGTTACACCGACTCGGAAAATATGAGGGTTGTACACCTACCAAACTCAGGCCCATAAAGAACCCTACCAAACTCAGGCTCACACAGAACCCTAGCAACACTCAGATCTGTTGCAGGATCTTACAAGCTCAGGCTCACAAAGAACCCTACAAAACAAGAAATATGTTTTTTGTTGCAGAAGTGAAGGCTTCAAGATATGAGCTTTTGAGTGAAAGGTCTTCTTGCAAATATAAGCACATATATCTTTTGAATAACTGAACTGTTCTTGAGAATCTTCTTCAAAAAAATATCAGATGAACTTTTAAACCAGGGAAGAAGATTCTTTCTTTTATTTTGATCTTCACATCACATCAATGAAGTCTTCTTGTTGATCAATTTTCTCTCTTTTCTGCTTGTATGCTTATATGTGTGAGAATAAGAGTGTGAGAGAATAACTTTATCAAGTATATTCTGAAATCGACAATTTTTCTCTTTTATATTCTTCTACATTTTTGCATAAATGCCCTTATTGAATTATTCCATATTTAATTGGTCAGTTAGGAATGTTGATAGAAACGACAGAATATATTATCATAAATGTTTTGCCGTTTTTAGAACTTGCAAAATATGGAAGTGAATAATATTCTTCATTAATGTTGTGTAACGACTATATTCTGTGGAGAATATTTCATTTAATATTCCTTGATTAGTGCACAAGACAGGCGGCGTGCACTTTTCTTGTATTTCAATTTCGGAGAAAATCGGCGCATTAAATGAAGCTCAACATCTGTCACGATGATAAATTTTCTTCAAGATGATTTCGTCTTGATCGTCTCGACGATATGTAATCTTCACGATGATATCATCGACATACTTCTTTCTTCAAGGCTCTGTTTGATATCTCAAAGATACTGCTTCTTCTTGACGATATCATCGAGATGTTTTCTTCTACACGATATATCTTCAATCTTCAAGACGATATGTCTTCTTCAAGACGATATGTCTGTGAAATTTTCCGTAGATCTAGGAGTGAGCAGGAATTATATAACTAAAAGTTCAAGCCAATCAACCAGAAGCACATGAAGCAAACACAATCTTTATTGATCAAGCAAAGTTCTTCATTACAGGGCGAGGTATACATGGCGAGACATGATTTCTCCAGTACACAAACAGAAGAGAAAAACAACTGAAAGGAAAATCAGCGGTCTGACTTCCCGAAACCGCCTGACCGCCCGACCTGACAGTCCGCTCGGCTAGAAAACAAGACCGCCCGAACTGCCTGCCTGTGCCTTGAACAACACCAACTGAGAACCTCGCTAACTCCCGGACTCCACTGATCCTCCCGAACTCCAGCAACCCGCACTGCAAGCTGCGAGACCGCCCGAACACCTTCAGAAGAGGAGGTGACCGTTGCTACCCGCACAATCTGTAGAAGCTGCACAAAACAAGTTCGATCAGCTAACCGGCCGGTCACAAAAAGAGACCGCAAGAACAGGTCGCGAGCTCAGCTTACACTTGGTGCTGTATTTTTGCTGCAACAGTGGCTCCTATTTATATGTGTGAGACCTGACCCAGTCACCACCCTATGAGATAGGATCACCACCCCTTGATCGCGCAACCAGACCGATCAACCCGCGCGACCAGCAAAAGATCCTCCTGCTTAGTGAGCTCACCGACTTCAACAGAAGCCGCGTGATCATGACAACTCGCCCGGTCATATCGCTCACCACCTGTGTTTGCCACTCGACCTCCTCCAGAGACCGCGAACACACCAGATCGACTAGGGCACAGCCCGCCAAGTCGATCAAACACCTGTGACCGCATATACCAGCTGATCGCCGAAAGACCAGCCATGCGAACACAAACAGAGACCGCGCGACTAAGAATACCTTAGTCCGCGCACACCACAAAGAACCCGGACAGCCTCCAGACCGGGCTGCCCGCACCACGCGGTCATAAGCACCAGACCGCGTGCCGCCCTTACCAGGCAGAAACCTGCACCGCCACGCGGTCACACGACCAGACCGCGCGGCCACACCTCGACACCCTTAGACAGAAGAACGACGATCACGCCGAGAAGCCCGCGGCTAGACCAGAGAGGTCATACCGCCAGAGGAGACCGTAAGACCGAGCGGTCAGACCAGACCGCGCGGTCTCCCCCTAGACCGCCAACTTCACAAACTTCCACTTCAACATTTTCAACACTCCCCCTTGAAGTGGGAAGTTGAAAACAGCCCAAGTAAACTCCTTAGCCGAGTGAACGGCCCCTTCGCCAGCACCTTTGTGAAGATGTCAGCAATGTTGTCCTTACTCCGAACATGCTCGACCGAAAGAGACCCCTCCAGCACTTTCTCACGAATGAAATGATGCTCGATCTCAATATGCTTGGTCCTCGCGTGACAAACTGGATTAGTAACCAGTTTGAGAGCACTCTCATTTTCGCCGCGGAGCAGAGTCGGACCCCGAACCTCCTTATGGACGTCTCCAACCAACCTCCTAAGCCAGATGGCTTCTTGAGCTGCCAAGGCCGAAGCCTTGTATTCTGCTTCCGTGGTTGAGACCGATACGGAATCCTGCTTCTTACTGCACCATGATATAGTCGTGGGGCCTGCCATGAAGACTTATCCAGACGTCGACTTCCGATCATCCAAATCTCCCCCGTAATCGGCATCCATATACCCATGCACCTCGAAGCCCGCATCCCTCCTGTACAGGAGACCCATATCCGAAGTCACCTTGACATACTTCAATATATTCTTGGCCGCTAGAAGATGAGGCATCCGTGGTTCCGCCATATAACGGCTCACCCTGCCAACTGCATACGCAATATCCGGCCTGGTAATCGTCAGATAGATCAAGCTCCCAACCAGAGCTCGGAACACCAGCGGATCTTCCAGAATCCTCCCCTCATCCTTGCGTAGTTTCATGACCTTCTTCAGAGGTGTGGAAATGCACCTCCCTTCATGCCGAATCGCTCCACGATTCGCTCCGCATATCTAGCCTGGGACACCAGCACTCCACTTTCCTTCCTCTGCACTTCGAGTCCAAGGAAATGGTGAAGCTCACCTAAGTCCTTCATCTCAAACCTGATAGATAGCTCAGCCCGAAGCCTTGCCACTTCCTCCTTCGAATTCCCCGTCACGATCATATCGTCGACGTAAAGCAGCACGATGACTTGAAGGTCCCCGCTCTTCTTGACGAACAAGCTTGAGTCTGAGTCTGAAGCACCAAACCCACAGAATAAGAGATACTCTGCTATCTTTCCATACCACGCCCTCGGCGCTTGCTTCAACCCATACAGGGCCTTCTTCAACTTGCAGACATGCTCCGAAAAATCTTCAGATACGAAGCTTGGCGGCTGGACCATGAAGATGTCCTTGTCAATCTCGCCGTACAAGAACGCATTCTTTACGTCGAGCTACCAAATCTCCCACCCCCAACACGTCGCCAAGGCAATCACAACCCGAACTGAAGTCATTTTTGCCACCGGACTGAATGTCTCTTCAAAGTCTTCACCGTATTGTTGCGAGAACCCCCGAGCCACAAGGCGAGCCTTGTTTCGCTTGATACTTCCGTCTGCCTTCTTCTTGAGCTTGTAGACCCATTTGCATGTTACATGGGTGATACCCTTGGGCTTGGGCACCAGAGACCAAGTCTCATTCTTCTCAAGAGCACTCATCTCTTCCTGCATAGCTGAATCCCACTGTTCCACGCCTTTGGCCTTTTTAAAGCTCGACGGCTCCCTCTCATCCAAGGGACCAGCAAAGAAACATGAGACAAAGCTCACCATGTTTCCTCCTGTATAGCGATCAGGGGCAATGATTGTTCGTTTCGATCTCCGCAACGCCTTCCCCTGACTCGCAGTATCTTCAGCTGCTTCTTCTCTAGCTCCCCTTCCAGACGTACTCGGAGCATCGCTCCCCCTGCTTCCTGATCTAGAAGCCTCCGCCTCAGAACTAGATATTGATGGACCACTGGTGACACATGCAGCTCCACCTGATGATTTTCCACAGCTTTCTCCGGCTTCTCCACCCTGCTTTCTGGTAGCTCAACACCAGAACTTCCCTTGTAAGACGTCACCTCGTCGAACACAACATCGCGAGATACAACAAATCTCCGCGTCTCGGGGTCCATGCACTTCCAGCCCTTCTTCCGATCTTCATAACCCACGAAGACTAGCTTCCTTGCTTTCGCATCTAGCTTCGTCTGAAGCGCATCTGGAACCTCATCTGCTAGCGGCCAAGAATATTCTGAAGTATGTCAAGGCGACCTCGGACATGGGTCTCCTATACAGGAGGGATGCGGGCTTCGAAGTGCATGGATACATGGATGCTGATTACGGGGGAGATTCGGATGATCGGAAGTCGACATCTGGATTCGTCTTCATGGCGGGCTCTACGGCTATATCATGGTGCAGCAAGAAGCAGGATTCCGTATCGGTCTCCACCACAGAAGCGGAATACAAGGCTTCGGCCTTGGCAGCTCAGGAAGCCATCTGGCTTAGGAGATTGGTGGGAGACGTCCACAAAGAGGTTCGGGAGCCGACTCTGCTACGCGGTGACAACGAGAGTGCTCTCAAACTGGTAACCAATCCAATTTGTCACGCGAGGACCAAGCATATCGAGATCGAGCATCACTTCATACGGGAGAAGGTGCTGGAGGGGTCTCTTTCGGTCGAGCATGTGCGGAGTGCGGACAATGTCGCAGACATCTTCACTAAGGCGCTGGCAAAGGGGCCGTTCACACGGCTAAGGGAGCTACTTGGGTTGGTTTCCACTTCCCACTTCAAGGGGGAGTGTTGAAATTGTTGAAGTGGAAGTGAAGGAGGCTTTTGGACCTGGGCGGTCTGGGAGGAGGTCGGGCGGTCTGGCATGACCGCACGGCCTGGCGGTCTGCCTCTGCGGTCTGGCTGGTAGTAGCCTAACTGTGGTCTCCTGGAGTGACCGCTGGTATCTGGTCCAAGGTCACGCGGGCTGTCTATAACCGTGCGGCGGGTTGTCTTCTTCAAGGCTGTGGGGGTCAGGTGTGACCGCACAGGGTGTTCCAGGTTCTCTGTTAGTTGTCGCGGACTAAGGCTCTTAGTCGCGCGGTCTCAGTTCGCGGTCTCAGGAGGAGACTGGTATGCGAGCTGGTTGCTGTTCGCGGTCTCAGGAGGAGATCGGCATACGGACAGGAGTTCGCGGGTTGATGGCGGACTGGCTGTGTTCGCGGTCTCGAGCGAACATAGGTGGTGAATAGCTTCGGGCGGTCTGGCGATCTCTTTGGAGAGTCGCGGTCTGCTGTGAGAGTGGCGGTCTCTCATGGTGGAGAATTGAAGCTGGCGGGTTCACCAAAATGAAGCAGGAGTTATGTTGCTGATCGCGCGGGTTGACCGATCAGGTCGCGCGATCTGGGGGGGTGGTGATCCTATCTCATAGGGTGGTGACTGGATCAGGTTCCGCGCCTATAAATAGGAGGCCACTGTAGCAGCAAATAGAACACACCAAGTGTAAGCTGAGTTCGCTTGTTTCCTGCGGTCTGGTTTATTCTGACCGTGCGGTCTGCTGATTGAATTCCTCTTGTGCAGCTTCTGCGGATAGTGTGGGCAGCAGCGATCACCTCTTCCTCTGAAAGTGTTCGGGCGGTCTGCGGCTTGGAGTTGTGGTGCTGGAGTTCGGGAGGATCAGGAAATCGGAAGAAGGGAGCGGTCTGTGCAGCGGTTTGGTGGTGTGCTGTGATCGGCAAGGCGCTGCGGTCTGGCAGTGTGTTGAAGTCACAGAGAGGTCGCGCGGTCTGGAGCGATCTCAAGTTATCCTCATCTTCTTGTATTTCTGTTTGGTATCTGTGCTGGCGAAATCATGTCTCGCCAAGCATGTCTTGCCCTGTAATGAAGTTTATGCTATCAATAAAGATCAATTGCTTGCCTAAAGTTTGTTTTTGGTTGTTTGGCTTGTATCTCTAAGTTGCATAATCGATTCCTGCTTGCTCTCACAAGGTCCTTAGAAAAAATTTCACATGGTATCAGAGGGAGGTTGGAGTGGATAGATCAGGTTGCAACTTAGAGTAGCCATCGCCTTTGTGAAGAAGGAACCAGAGGAAAACCAATGGAAGGTGGATTTGCAAGAGGTCTTGGTATTGAGATGCTTACATCGACTAACTTCAAGAAGTGGAAGTCATGTATGCAGAGCTATCTTCTGGGTGAGGATCTATGGGAAGTTGTTGGAGGAAATGAGACAGAAGAGGTGAAGGCAACGGAAGCTGGTGATAACGGTCCGGCCGTGAGAGCTTGGAGAAAGACCAATGCCAAGGCCGAGTTCACTTTGAAGCGTGCCATTTCACCTGATCTATTTGATCACATCTTAGGGTGTGGATCAGATGCCGAGATCTGGAGAGCCCTGGATGGGCTGTTTAATAAGAAGAATGTAGCGATGCTGCAGTTCTTGGAGAATGAGCTGGCAAGGTCGGCTCAGGGCGATCTTTCTATCTCCACTTTCTTTCTGAAGATGAAAAACCTCTGCGCTGAGATATCAGCACTGGATCCTGATGAGCCAATTTCTGAGGCGAAGCTGAAGAGGCACATCATCCGCGGCTTGCGGAAGGAATATGTGGCCTTTGTGACGTCGGTGCAGGGATGGGCAAATCAGCCGTCTCTGTTGGAGCTGGAGAACTTGCTTTCTTCGCAAGAAAGCTTGGCAAGACAGATGGCGGGGTTGTCAGTGACTGAGGGAGATGGCGAAGTTCTCTTCTCAGGGAAGAAGAAGAAGTGGGATAAGAAGAAGAAGACCACTGGAGGCTATGGGCCTTCAACTTCTGGACAGCAGGAGAGGGGCTATCCTCCTAAGGCTGAGGAGAAGAAGAAGAAGGAAGGTCTCAAATGCTACAAATGCGGGAAGGTTGGGCACTTCAAGAAGGATTGCAGAGTGGTCACTCAAGCAGGGCATGCTGCAGAGAAGGAGGAAGCTGAGGCCAGACATATAGATGGAGGATGGGGAGGAGCTTTCTCGGCTTCTATTGGAGCTTCGGCTCCCATCAACTATTTGGAGGACTGGATCGTGGACTCGGGGTGTGGTCATCACCTCACCGGAGACGGGACCAAGCTTTCTTCTGCACAGCCCTACACAGGTAACAATGCAATCATTACTGCTGATAATACCGTGCATCCAGTAGAGAAGGTGGGGGTTGTTTATTTGGGCAGTGATAGAGGGCCACTTACTTTGAAGAGTGTCTATCATGTGCCCGGAATGAAGAAAAACCTCTTCTCCGTGACCAACGCTGTTGACGCTGGGTATCACGTTCTGTTCGGTCCAACAGAAGTGAAATTTCTACGTAATGTAGAGGCCGTGAAGGCCGAGGTCGTTCATATCGGGAGACGGGCAAAGGACTTGTTCGTTTTATCGACAAGTTCCTACGTCGACAAGATGAAGACGAATGATGGTGCCGTTATATGGCATGAGAGGTTGGGGCATGTAGGGATGGATAAACTGAAAGCAATGGTGGTAAAAGGTCTGGTCAAGGGCCTGCCAAGTCTATCTTCCTACGGAGAAGGTCATGTTTGCGCGGGATGTCAGTTCGGCAAGTCTCATCGACTACCGTTTGAAAAATCGCAGACAAGGAGTAGTGTGCCGTTGGAGTGCATCCACGGTGACTTGATGGGACCAACTGCTACCCCAAGCCTCGGAGGCAGCAGGTATATGCTGGTGTTGATCGATGATTACACCAGATATGTCTGGGTTTATTTTCTGAAGGAGAAGGCGGAGGCGTTTGCCAAGTTTGTGGAGTTCAAGGAGCTCGTGGAAGGTCGGCTGAGACTGCGGGTGAAGAAGCTGAGGACTGACAACGGAGGGGAATTCACCTCCAGTGAATTCTCTACTTTTTGCAGGAAGGCAGGCATCCGGAGGGAGCTTACTTGTGCACATACTCCACAGCAGAACGGAGTTGCAGAGCGGAAGATCCGTCATCTGACGGAGACCTGCAAGTGTTGGCTGCATGCCAAGAGTATTCCAAAGTCCTTCTGGGCGGAGGGAATGTCTTGTGCTGCCTACGTCATCAACAGGATGCCTCTGAGCCCCATCAACATGTTGACCCCGCATGAGATGATGTTCAAGGAGAAGCCAAGCGTGGCACACCTTAGGGTGTTTGGTTCCACTTGCTATGTGCATGTCCCAGATGCTCTTCGGACGAAGCTAGATGCGAAAGCAAGGAAGCTAGTCTTCGTAGGATACGATGAGCGGAAGAAAGGGTGGAAATGCATGGACCCAGAGACGCGGAGATTTGTTGTATCTCGCGACGTTGTTTTTGATGAGGTGACATCTTATAAGGGGTCTTCTGGAGTGGAGCTACCAGAGAGCAGGGTGGAGGTGTCAGAGCAAGCAGTGGAAGATCTTCAGGTGGAGCTACCTGTGTCACCAGGTGGTCCATCTCCTTCTAGTTCCGAGACGGGGGCTTCTGGTTCAGGGAGCAGGGGGAGCAATGCTCCTAGCACGTCTGGAAGAGGAGATAGGGAAGAAGCAGCTGGAGATAATGCGGTTCAGGGGAAGGAGCTGAGGAGGTCGAAGCGAGCAATCGTTGCCCCTGATCGCTATACAGGAGGAAACGCAGTGAGCTTTGTCTCATGTTTCTTCGCTGGTCCCTTGGATGAGAGGGAGCCGTCCAGCTTTGAGAAGGCCCAAGGCGTGAAGGAGTGGGATGTTGCAATGCAAGAAGAGATGGCAGCTCTTAAGAAGAATGAGACCTGGTCTCTTGTGCCCAAGCCCAAGGGCACTACTCCTGTAACATGCAAATGGGTCTACAAACTGAAGAAGAAAGCTGACGGCCGTATCGAGCGTTACAAGGCTCGTCTTGTAGCTCGGGGGTTCTCGCAGCAATACTGTGAAGACTATGAAGAGACTTTTAGTCCGGTGGACAAAATGACTTCAGTTCGGTTCATCATTGCCTTGGCGGCGTTCAGTGGATGGGAGATTTGGCAGCTCGACGTCAAGAACGCCTTCTTGTACGGCGAGATTGACAAGGACATCTTTATGGTTCAGCCACCAGGCTTTGTGTCTGAAGATTTTCCGGAGCATGTTTGCAAGCTGAAGAAGGCCTTGTATGGGTTGAAGCAAGCGCCAAGGGCGTGGTATGGAAAGATCGCAGAATATCTCCTATTCTGTGGATTTTGTGCTTCAGACTCAGACTCAAGCTTGTTTGTCAAGAAGAGCGGGGAGCTTCAAGTCATCGTGCTGCTTTACGTCGACGATATGATCGTGACGGGGAACTCGAAGGAGGAAGTAGCTCAGCTTCGGGCTGAGTTGGCCATCAGGTTCGAGATGAAGGACTTAGGTGAGCTTCACCATTTCCTTGGACTCGAGGTGCAGAGGAAGGAAAGTGGAGTGCTGGTTTCCCAGGCTGGATATGCGGAGCGAATCGTGGAGCGATTCGGCATGAAGGAAGGGAAGTACATCTCTACACCTCTGGAGAAGGCTATGAAGCTTCGGAAGGATGAGGGGAGGATTATGCAAGATCCTTTGGTGTTCCGAGCTCTGGTTGGGAGCTTGATCTATCTGACGATCACGAGGCCAGATATTGCATATGCAGTAGGCAGGGTGAGTCGGTATATGGCGGAGCCTCGGATACCTCATCTGCTAGCGGCCAAGAATATTCTGAAGTATGTCAAGGCGACCTCGGACATGGGTCTCCTATACAGGAGGGATGCGGGCTTCGAAGTGCATGGATACATGGATGCTGATTACGGGGGAGATTCGGATGATCGGAAGTCGACATCTGGATTCGTCTTCATGGCGGGCTCTACGGCTATATCATGGTGCAGCAAGAAGCAGGATTCCGTATCGGTCTCCACCACAGAAGCGGAATACAAGGCTTCGGCCTTGGCAGCTCAGGAAGCCATCTGGCTTAGGAGATTGGTGGGAGACGTCCACAAAGAGGTTCGGGAGCCGACTCTGCTACGCGGTGACAACGAGAGTGCTCTCAAACTGGTAACCAATCCAATTTGTCACGCGAGGACCAAGCATATCGAGATCGAGCATCACTTCATACGGGAGAAGGTGCTGGAGGGGTCTCTTTCGGTCGAGCATGTGCCGAGTGCGGACAATGTCGCAGACATCTTCACTAAGGCGCTGGCAAAGGGGCCGTTCACACGGCTAAGGGAGCTACTTGGGTTGGTTTCCACTTCCCACTTCAAGGGGGAGTGTTGAAATTGTTGAAGTGGAAGTGAAGGAGGCTTTTGGACCTGGGCGGTCTGGGAGGAGGTCGGGCGGTCTGGCATGACCGCACGGCCTGGCGGTCTGCCTCTGCGGTCTGGCTGGTAGTAGCCTAACTGTGGTCTCCTGGAGTGACCGTTGGTATCTGGTCCAAGGTCACGCGGGCTGTCTATAACCGTGCGGCGGGTTGTCTTCTTCAAGGCTGTGGGGGTCAGGTGTGACCGCACAGGGTGTTCCAGGTTCTCTATTAGTTGTCGCGGACTAAGGCTCTTAGTCGCGCGGTCTCAGTTCGCGGTTTCAGGAGGAGACTGGTATGCGAGCTGGTTGCTGTTCGCGGTCTCAGGAGGAGATCGGCATACGGACAGGAGTTCGCGGGTTGATGGCGGACTGGCTGTGTTCGCGGTCTCGAGCGAACATAGGTGGTGAATAGCTTCGGGCGGTCTGGCGATCTCTTTGGAGAGTCGCGGTCTGCTGTGAGAGTGGCGGTCTCTCATGGTGGAGAATTGAAGCTGGCGGGTTCACCAAAATGAAGCAGGAGTTATGTTGCTGATCGCGCGGGTTGACCGATCAGGTCGCGCGATCTGGGGGGGTGGTGATCCTATCTCATAGGGTGGTGACTGGATCAGGTTCCGCGCCTATAAATAGGAGGCCACTGTAGCAGCAAATAGAACACACCAAGTGTAAGCTGAGTTCGCTTGTTTCCTGCGGTCTGGTTTATTCTGACCGTGCGGTCTGCTGATTGAATTCCTTTTGTGCAGCTTCTGCGGATAGTGTGGGCAGCAGCGATCACCTCTTCCTCTGAAAGTGTTCGGGCGGTCTGCGGCTTGGAGTTGTGGTGCTGGAGTTCGGGAGGATCAGGAAATCGGAAGAAGGGAGCGGTCTGTGCAGCGGTTTGGTGGGTGCTGTGATCGGCAAGGCGCTGCGGTCTGGTAGTGTGTTGAAGTCGCAGGGAGGTCGCGCGGTCTGGAGCGATCTCAAGTTATCCTCATCTTCTTGTATTTCTGTTTGGTATCTGTGCTGGCGAAATCATGTCTCGCCAAGCATGTCTTGCCCTGTAATGAAGTTTATGCTATCAATAAAGATCAATTGCTTGCCTAAAGTTTGTTTCTGGTTGTTTGGCTTGTATCTCTAAGTTGCATAATCGATTCCTGCTTGCTCTCACAAGGTCCTTAGAAAAAATTTCACAATATCTGGTGTAATCATCGATCAGCACCAGCATATATCTGCTGCCTCCGAGGCTTGGGGTAGCAGTCGGTCCCATCAAGTCACCGTGGATGCAATCCAATGGCACACTACTCCTTGTCTGCGACTTGTCAAACGGTAGTCGATGAGACTTGCAGAACTGACATCCCGCGCACACATGACCGTCTCCGTAGGAAGATAGACTAGGCAGGCCCTTGACCAGACCTTTCACTGTCATAGCTTTCAGCTTGTCCATCCCTACATGCCCCAACCCTCGTGCCATATGACAGCACTATCATTCGTCCACATTTTGTCAACATAAGAACTTGTCGATAAAACGAACAAGTCTTTAGCTCTCCTCCCCACATGAACGACCTCTGCCTTCACTGCTTCAACATTCTGAAGAAACCTCACTTCTGTTGGGCCAAATAGAACGTGATACCCAGCGTCTACAGCGTTGGTCACGGATAAGAGGTTTTTCCTCATACCAGGCACATGATAGACACTTTTCAAAGTTAGCGGCCCCCTATCACTGCCCAAGGAAACAACCCCCACCTTCTCAACAGCATGCACGATATTATCAGCAGTAATAATGACATCATTACCTGAGTACGGCTGAGCTGAAGAAAGCTTCGACTCATCCCTGGTGAGGTGATGATCACACCCCGAGTCCACAATCCAGTCCTCCTGATAGTTGATAGGAACCGCAGCTCCAACAGAAGCTGAGAAGGCTCCTCCCCATCCTCCATCAGTCTGTCTGGCCTCAGCTTCCTCCTTTCCTGCAGCAGCATGCCCTGGCTGAAGATTCACCCGACAATCTTTCCTGATGTGACCAACCTTTCCGCACCTGAAGCACTTGGGACCTTCTCCCTTCTTCTTCCCTTCAGCCTTAGGAGCATAGCCCCTCTCCTGCTGTCCAAAAGTTGAAGGGCCATTGCCTCCTCCAGCGGTCTTCTTCTTATCCCACTTCTTCTTCTTCCCGGTGAAGAGAACTTCGCCATCTCCCCCAGACACTGACACCCTCACCATCTGCCTTCCCAGACTCTCCTGCGAAGCAAGCAGATTTTCTAGCTCCTGCAGAGACGGTTGATTTGCCGAACCCTGCACCGACATCACAAAGACAACATATTCCTTCCGCAAGCCACGGATGATGTGCCTCTTCAGCTTCGCCTAAGAAATTGGCTCATCAGGATCCAGCGCTAAAATCTCGGCGCACAAGTTCTTCATCTTCAAGAAAAACGTAGAGATAGAAAGGTCACCTTGAGCCGATCTGGCCAGCTCATTCTCCAGGAATTGAAGTCTTGCCACATTATTCTTGTTAAACAACCCATCAATGGCTCTCCAGATCTCTGTAGCTGATCCACACCCCAAGATGTGATCAAACAGGTCAGGTGATATTGCCCTCTTCAGGGCGAACTCTGCTTTGGCATTAATCCGCCTCCAGTTCCTCACCTCATGACCGTTATCCCCAATCAGAATAACTTCCTCCATGCTCTCTCCTCCAACTACCTCCCAGAGGTCCTCACCCAGAAGATAACTTTGCATACACGACTTCCACTTGTTCAAGTTAGTCGATGTAAGCATCTCAATTCCAAGACCCCTTGCTTCCATGGCTCTACCACTGGTTCCTTCTTCACAAAGGCGATGACAACTTTTAGTTATTCACTGCTCTATCCACTCCAACCTGGCTCTGATACCATGTGAAATTTTCCGTAGATCTAGGAGTGAGCAGGAATTGTATAACTAAAAGTTCAAGCCAATCAACCAGAAGCACATGAAGCAAACACAATCTTTATTGATCAAGCAAAGTTCTTCATTACAGGGCGAGGTATACACAGCGAGACATGATTTCGCCAGTACACAAAAACAGAAGAGAAAAATAGCTGAAAGGAAAACCAGCGGTCTGACTTCCCGAGAACGCCTGACCGCCCGACCTGACAGTCCGCTCGGCTAGAAAACAAGACCGCCCGAACTGCCTGCCTGCGCCTTGAACAACACCAACGGAGAACTGCGCGAACTCCCGGACTCCACTGATCCTCCCGAACTCCAGCAACCCGCACTGCAAGCCGCGAGACCGCCCGAACACCTTCAGAAGAGGAGGTGATCACTGCTACCCGCACAATCCGCAGAAGCTGCACAAAACAAGTTCGATCAGCTAACCAGCCGGTCACAAAAAAGAGACCGCAAGAACAGATCGCGAGCTCAGCTTACACTTGGTGCTGTATTTTTGAAGCTACAGTGGCTCCTATTTATAGGCGTGAGACCTGATCCAGTCACCACCCTATGAGATAGGATCACCACCCCTTGATCACGCGACCAGACCGGTTAACCCGCGTGACTAGCAAAAGATCCTCCTGCTTAGTGAGCTCGCCGACTTCAACAGAAGCCGCGCGATCATGACAACTCGCCCGGTCATGTCGCTCACTACCTGTGTTCGCCACCCGACCTCCTCCAGAGACCATGAACACACCAGATCGACTAGGGCACAGCCCGCCAAGTCGATCAAACACCTGTGACCTCATATACCAGCTGATCGTCGAAAGACCAGCCATGCAAACACAAACCGGAGACCGCGCGACTAAGAAGACCTTAGTCCGCACGCACCACAAAGAACCCGGACAGCCTCTAGACTGGGCTGCCCGCATCACCCGGTCACAAGCACCAGACCGCGCGCCACCCTTACCAGGCAGAAACCTGCACTGCCACGCGGTCACACGACCAGACCGCGCGGCCACACCTCGGCACCCTTAGACAGAAGAACGACGGTCACGCCGAGAAGCCCGCGGCTAGACCAGAGAGGTCAGACCGCCAGAGGAGACAGCAAGACCGAGCGGTCAGACCAGACCGCGCGGTCTCCCCCCCTAGACCGCCAACTTCACAAACTTCCACTTCAACATTTTCAACAATGTCTTCTTCAAGACGATATCGTCTAGACATTTAAACTTAGCTTTCTCAACGATAAAGTTTCTGTAAAACGATATTGTTGAAACTGTCTCGACGATATGTTTCCTTTCTCAACGATTTTTCTACTAAGCCTTGAGATGATTATTTTCTTAGTGAAACTTCATTACTTTTATAGTCTTGACATTAGTAATGTAGCTTTGATGTATCGGTCACAACATGAACTTAAACATATCAACAAAAACAACTTGGCTTATCTATACTTGTGTTCCTTCTTCAAATCTAGGAACATTGAGGGCACAATACCCAACAATCTCCCCCTATTTGAAGAAGCCAGAACTTACAACTATAGATAGGCTTGAATAACAAATATATTCAATAAAGATTAAGCAAAGTTCAGAGCATTTGATGTATTGATTAATATTGTCCCAAAAGCAAAGATATATTAGTCATAAATGAGAAACATAGAAATGTGCATGTGTTTTCCTAGAATCCTTTCTCTTCAATCCTCCTGAACAACTTTTCCTTTCTTAGATGATCCATCCTTTTTGGATTGCTCAGCCTCAGCCAACTTCTGCTTTTGCCTTTCAAAATAGTTATATGTCTTAGGATGATATCTCAGAGGAGGATGAGCAGGTACTGAGGGATTTCCCATCTTGACCTTGTTCCAATTATCCCTCTTAGCAGCTTCACCCATCTCATATTTTTGCCATTCTTCAGAGCTATAGAATTTGCCTTTGTCATGCTTTTCTTGCTGATATAGAGTCCAGGTATTTAGTATAATATCCCTTGAGCATGGACTCCATTCCTCAAAATTTGGGTTCTTTTTAACTTCTTTCATTTTCTTCTTTTTTGCTTTTTGCTCTGCATTATCTACATGATGTCTTTTGCCCTTTTTGACTTGTCCAATACCACTTGCAGGCTCATCAACAAAATATCCTAGATAGCTGTCAAGCTGTAGATGTTGCTCTAGAAGATCTTCTGGGAGATCTTCTGTTGCTTGCACTTCAGATGAACCTACAGGGATAATACTTCCTTCTGGAATGGGATGTTGATAAGCAATCCCATAATCTATTTCCTCTTGTCCCATAGAAAATCTGACTTCATTTGAAAGCTATATAGCATGATGACTAGAGATAATCTCCCCCTTTCTGGCTTCTGAAAATATCTCTTTAGAGAGCAGCCTGGGAGTTCTGAATTTATCTGGACAGAAGATTATTCAAATTGCCAATGACATCCATAAGGGTGCCTTGGGATGTCCTGAGAGATTGATTTAGAGAAGTGGAGAGTTGATCTTGGGTCACTAGAACTTGATGTAGAATACTTTCACCAATATTATCTACTAGCTCATTAGAGACTTGAGCAGTTGAGGAGATTCTTTGAAGAATGGTATTAACTGCATCTTCAAAGTCAGTGAAGTTCACATTCTGGTTTTGTATGATGGCCTGCTGATTATCTCTTAGAGTGGACATTTTATCAAGCACTATATTAAGTTGTTGTGCAATCAACAAAGTTGTTTCATTTATGTGGACTATTTCGTTGCCTGTATTAGCAACATCATTTGCAGCATTGTTGTATACATTTGCATTTTGATGGTTGATATGTTGGATGTCCTCTTGCAAAACATCTATCCTGGCAGACAGCTCATTTTTACGATT
Source organism: Dactylorhiza incarnata (assembly GCA_033032865.1). Taxonomy (NCBI): domain Eukaryota; kingdom Viridiplantae; phylum Streptophyta; class Magnoliopsida; order Asparagales; family Orchidaceae; genus Dactylorhiza; species Dactylorhiza incarnata. Next base: position 37,415,505 of record JAWHQI010000002.1, on the reverse strand, counting down.
TGTAACAGTATTATTTACATAAGCTTCAAACTATATTCTTTGTCTATCAAGCAATACTTCTATTTGGGACATAAACTCATTTGATGTGGTTGTGGGGTTGGGAGGAATGGAGAATGTCGCTCATCTTCCATCCTTGGAGGTGAGGGCAGCAGTGTGAGTTGAGCAGTATACTCCCCCTCCATTGTTGCAGGTATTTCAAAGGGCTGCTCATATTCATGTTCTGGAGTACTTTGAGGCATATCATCATTTAGAAATTCATTCAAAGATCTGTCAGAATCTTCTACCTCTTCACCAACTTCTGTTGGATCTGTAGGCGCCCTTAGAGGGGGGGGGGGGGGGGGGGGGTGAATAAGGGTTTTAAGATTTCCGAAATTATTTAGAGAAAGTAATTGCTTTTAGGTAGGAATCAGTGAAAATCATTAAGCACGAATCTGAGATAAAGAAACAAACATATTTTCATTGATCATTAACTTGAAATAAATGTGATTACAAAAACTTTTCCCAATAACGCTTGGAAAGAGGCGAACAATGAAAAACTCTTTTGGTTTTCTATACCGACCCTTCTCCTAAGGACCGGTTGGCTTTAGCCTATCTCTCACTAGACAAGGTCTCAAGCCTCTCTAGCCCTTCCCTCACCGGAAAGGCCTCGAGCACTCCCTAGATCTACAGCCTAGACCTAGTCGCCAACGCGAGGCGAATTTCCCCTAGTCCCCGCAAGGCCCTAGTCGCCGTATGGCGAGTTCCTATACTTAACAAAAGTTATAAAGATTACAATTTGAAAACTAAAAACAAGACAAGAACTAAGACTCCCTCAAATGAAGAACTTGATGTCTATGTAGATGCGATCCGATCGGTCTTCAAATTCTTTTGCGTTCACGATCGTTGAAGGAGTTCTTTGGGCTGCTTGGGAAGGCTCTCACGAGTGCTCTAAAAATATGGCTTCAAATCTTTCTGCAACAGCAAGCCACAACAGAGGAGGCGCGCGTCTTTTTATAGATTCAGCCACTACCGCCTGCGGTAGTACTACCGCTCCGCGGTATTCACATAAGGCAATGAAGCACACGGATCGTGGTAGTTTAGGCAACATTCTGAGCGCCAAACACTAGCGCGCCGCGGTACTGCTAACGCCTCGCGTGTAACATCCGGCCAGTACGAAGAGTATAACAGCAGGTCCGGCCGGGACCCCACGCCATACAAACCACACTAGCTAGGAGTTAAAAGGTGATAACCAGAAAAGTAACAACTAAACGAGAGTACAAAACGTAAGCGGAAGCATTAATTAAACCATTCAAATAGAACTGTCCACTATCATAGGAATGTATCCTAAATAAGAGTTACGGCCTTAAGGCGTTACATACATCCAATGCACAAAACTCCATAAGCATACATCGGCACGCAGGCCGGCCATACATGAATAACAGGAAAAGGGCTGGCCTTCGAGGGCCAACATTGCAAAGGGCCATCGCCCGCTATTTCCCGCTAGGCTCGCCTGCACCTGCATAAGAACATTCCACCAAGCGGTGGCAAACAAAGTAACGGTCAGCACAGCTGACCAAATTATAACGACCCCACCCCTTTTCCGGGGTGGCGGAGCTTCTACCCTGCAAGCAAGCCATACTAGCACAAGTACTAAATATAAAGAAAGTGCAAACTACACAAGGTGAGGTTTCAAGCACAATCAATCTTCTAGGTTGAGCACCAAAAGAGAGGGGAACCTAGGTATGCACATGATGTTGGTTGGGTTCACCCGAAGGTTCCCCACAACCGCCTAAGCAATCACATGAGGCTAATCATAACATCCATTTCACAAAACACTCCACCGTAAGGGCCACAACCTTGGGTGGAAACAAGAGCTTTTGGTCGGTCTAGGTATGACACCTTCCACGACCTCTCCCATGATCACACGGCTTTCCTGAGGAAGGGACTTCTTACCGATCTGCATGGAAACGGGTTCGGTTTAGCTTTGCCCGTGCTCTAATCGTCGCGATCTATCGCACGACGCGGGTACGGCTTCGCCTCGGCCCGTAAGGGTTTAGCACTTTCAAGTGCTACACTAATTATACGCTACGCACCTAACCCCTTCACAAGGATCTAGGTTTCACGAATACTCAACAAGGGAGGTGCAATACGCTCCGCATCAATTTCGTGGTGAAGGTTTGCCTTCAACCAATCTCAAAGCATGGGGCTTTCGTTAGCATCTTCACAAGACGCCTATACTTATTTCCCGCACTACTATAGATGATTTCACGGAGTCATTCTCCGGCACGCATTCTAGGCCTAACCTAAATGCAACGTCGCAAATCAAGCATCACCGATTCGGGCTCACGGCCACGAATAGGCTTCACACAAAATGCCTAAATCCCCCGACTACCGGATTTTCTACATGCAATAATGCCGGGGACGGACACAATCTACCCGGAGTTCCGAAGAACTTGAGGAAATCCTACACTTCACCCATTTGGTGAAAGGGATTCCTCATGCAAGCATAGAAAGAGGAATGAAAGGACAAATACAAGTCCAAAGTTTGGGAGGAAGAATCGTTACCCTAGACGCGTTCTTTTTCGCCATAGATCCGAGATTCTACACGGAGAGAAACGACCGCACCGGGCTGCACTCTCCAAATCTGGAAACGGCTCGCGAAACGGAGCTCCGGAGCTCCGTCAATGGCGGGATCTACCTTCTTCTTCCTTGGCTCCTCCTTCTTTCTCTAGGGTTTGGAGAGAGAATGGCTTAGAGAATATGAGGGTTTAACCCCCTCTCATCAGCCCTAAAGGTCTCCCGCAACTAAACCTAGCCGTTGGATCAAATTCCAAAAGATTTGGACGGTCCGATCTTCTTCTCCGCTCAAAATCGCGGAACAGAATAAACAGGGCGCACGATCGCTGGCGCACGATCAATGGTCGTGCGCGAAGAGGGAAATGGTCGTGCGCACTGTCCGAGACAGAACTCGATTCTCTTCTGAATTAACGCACGATCGCTGGCGCACGATCACTGGTCGTGCGCGAAGAGGGAAATGGTCGTGCGCGAAGAGCAGAAAGGGAAGATTTAGCCTGCTTCAAGTGCAGCACTACCACTCCGCCTACTTCGCTGAACCACGATTTTTGGGGTGTTACAACTCCACCCCCCTTAAAAGAATTTCGTCCCGAAATTTATAAAACAGAAATAGCAAGAAATTCAGCTATAAATTACCTGAGAGAAATAGCTCGGGGTACTCCGCAAGCATCGCTTGCTCTCTCTCCCAAGAGAGCTCCTCTCGGCCGCAATTATCCCACCGGACTTTTACCATCCGAATGGACTTGTTCCGCAGCTGCTTTACTTCGGTATCTTCAATGCGTAAGGGCTTGACCTTCGTCGACAACCCACTATCAACCGGAACTTTGCCGACCGCAACGATATGAGTAGGCTCTTGCACTGCCTTCCTCAACACTGAAATGTGAAACACGTCATGCAGGCCGCTCAGCTCTGCAGATAGTGCAAGCCGATAAGCCGCATCACCAACACGCTCCACGATCTCAAACGGTCCTAAGTACCTTGGACTGAGCTTTTTCAAGCGTCGGATCCTTGATACCCCTTTGCACGGTTTGATCTTCAAGTAAACCCGGTCACCGACGGCAAACTCTAGGTTCCTATGCTTGGCATTGAAATACTTTGCTTGCCTATCCTGGGCAACCAATAGCCTTTCACGTATAGTCCGGATCGTCGAAGTTGCTTCTTCAACATCCTTTCGCTTCAATAGCTTAGTATCGCCCGTTTCCGCCCAAGACAACGGCGTACGACACTTTTTACCATAGAGGGCTTCGAAGGGAGCCATCTTTATACTGGCTTGATAGCTATTATTGTAGGCGAACTCGATCATGTAGAGATGATCTTCCCACCTCTTTCCAAAATCTAGAGCGCACATTCGGAGTATATCCTCCATAGTCCTGTTGGTTCTCTCGGTCTGTCCATCCGTTTGCGGGTGGAAGGCCGTGCTGAACTTCAATTTTGTGCCCAACAGTTCATGGATAAGCCTCCAATCTTTCGATGTGAAACGCCCGTCACGATCGCTAACGATGCTACGAGGGATACCGTGCAGTCTCACAATACTATCAACATAGAGCTTTGCTAGCTTCTCTACAGAATCATCCTTCCGGTTCGGAATGAAGTGTGATACCTTTGTCAAACGGTCCACGATCACCCAGACGGCGTCGTTTCCATGTTGCGATCTCGGCAATCCGTGCACGAAATCCATCGAAATATCATCAAACTTCCATTCCGGAATCGGCAGGGACTTCAGAAACCCACCGGGACGTTGACATTCCGCTTTCACCAACGCGCAAGTATGACACTTGGCCACGTAAAGGGCAATGTCTTTCTTCATACCCGGCCACCAGAAAAGCTTCTTCATATCCATAAACATTTTAGTGCTCCCCGGGTGGATTGAGTACTTGGTATGATGAGCCTCGTACATCAACTCCGCCCGTAGAGTGACAACGTTTGGGATGCACAACCTTTCCTGTTTCCACATAAGGTCGTCTTCGAAGGAGAAATCAGCGTTTAACCCCTCAACGGTTTCCGCCTTAAAGCGTTTCATGCTCTCGTCCAGCTCCAATGCTTGTCGAACTCGGTCGGCAAGGTCGTATTGAACCTCCGTCCAGTTCAAGCATGTTGAAGTAGACGTTCTCCTATCAATGCAAATGATCTCCATTTCTTCCAGCTCGCGGATTAGACGCTCATCGTGCATCAAAATCCAATTTGCTTGAGCGGGAGCCCGACGACTCAGCGCGTCCGCTACTACGTTTCCCTTACCGGGAGTATAATTGATGTCGAAGGTGTAGTCCCCAAGGAACTCCATCCACCTCCTTTGACGCATATTCAACTCCCTTTGATCCAGCAAGTACTTGAGGCTCTTGTGGTCGGTAAAGATATCGATCTTCACGCCATATAAATAATACCTCCAAAGCTTAAGAGCAAATACCACGGCCGCTAGCTCCAAATCATGGACCGGGTAATTCCTCTCATGAACCTTCAGTTGCCGGGAGCCGTAGGCAATTACCTTCCCGAACTGCACTAGGACACAACCCAAACCACTTCCTGAGGCGTCGCTATAAATTTCGTAGCCTTCCATACCTTGTGGCGAGCATAGAATGGGTGCCGTGGTCAGACGGCTCTTCAGTTCTTCAAAAGCTCGTGCGCACTCGGGCGACCAAACGAACTTATGATCCTTCCTAGTCAGTTTTGTGAGAGGAAGTGCGATCCTCGAGAAGTTTTCCACAAAGCGCCTATAATAGCCGGCAAGTCCTAAGAAACTTCGGACTTCCGCTACGTTTTTCAACAAAGGCCACGCTCGGATCGCTTCTATCTTCGACGGATCTACCGCAATTCCATCTCCACTAACGACGTGACCAAGGAATGCTACTGACGGTAGCCAAAACTCGCACTTGGAGAACTTGGCATAAAGCTGACTCCTCCTCAAGGTGCTCAGAACGGCGTGCAGATGCCCTACATGCTCCTCTTCCGATTGAGAGTATACCAAAATGTCGTCGATAAAGACGATCACAAATTGATCCAAATACTCACGGAACGTCCTGTTCATTAAGTCCATGAATACCGACGGTGCATTGGACAGACCGAACGGCATCACCGTGAACTCATAGTGCCCAAAGCGGGTACTGAACGCTGTTTTTGGAATGTCACATTCCCTTATCCGCAGTTGGTAATAGCCGGACCTTAGGTCCAGCTTGGAGTAAACCGTCGACCCCACCAATTGGTCGAATAGATCATCGATTCTTGGAATCGGATATCGGTTCTTCTCGGTCAACTTGTTTAGCTCTCGATAATCAATACATAGACGCAAGCTCCCGTCCTTCTTTTTCACAAAGAGGACCGGTGCACTCCAAGGCGATGAACTTGGACGTACGTAGCCTTGCTCTAGCAGCTCTTGCAATTGAACCTTCAGCTCTGCCAATTCCTTTGGCGCTATCCGGTACAGTGAGCGGGCCACAAGTTTGGCACCTGGCACCAACCCGATACAGAAATCGATCTCCCGCTGAGGCGGAGCCCCAGGGAGTTCGTTAGGAAACACGTCGGCGTACTCCGCTACAACTGGGACATCACATAACCTGGGCATTGGCTCTGGAGTCTCCAACAAGGTGAAGAACAACTTGGCGCCTTTTCTCACCGCCTTAACCACCTGGAGAGCAGACATCAGCATCTTGCTCGCTCCTCGCATACCGGCGAACATGGTTTCTCCTTCGGTGTCCCTTCCCAGAGTGATCTCCTTTGTATTGCAATCTATGCATGCCCGCTGCTCTGAGAGCCAGTCCATGTCGAAGATCACATCAAATTCAGCTAACGGTAATAACGACGCTTCCAAGTCGAAATCCTGACTTCCGATCCGCACCTTCACACGACTCTTCCTATCCGCACTCATTCGAGATCCATTGGGTAGCACTACTTCCAATCTATCCTCTACGAAGGTAGACGGCACTCCGATTCGCACAACGAAGTCCTCGGACAGAAAAGAGTGCGATGCACCCGTATCAAATAGAGCTCTCGCCGGATAGTTGAAAATTAGGACGAAACCAAATTGCACACAAATAAAGCATAAGTCGTACCACAGTATGAATTATATATATAGCTGAAAAAGCTAACTTCTAATTCGTACCTGTGACGACATCAGTTTGTCGTATAGCTTCTTGTTGGCCAAGCGAATAGACTCTCGGCTAAGTCGGAATGTGCTGGGAAGCCGAAGACTCCGCAACTTTACCCTTTTCGGCAGCACGAGCATAATCCACCGCTCGATTACCAGCCTTCGGGGGACCACTTCGACACACCGCAGCTTTGTGTCCCACCTTCCCGCAGGTGAAACACGTAATAGGAGTCCGCGCGGTCGTGGCTCCCGAAACATTTGAAGGAGCTGGTTCCGCCTGTTTGAACTTCCTTTTGTTCCTTCTGAAATCCGACTTGGACTGAGAGGCTGGCGCATGAAACTCAGGTTTCTTTACAACACCCCTTGCTTGTACCCTCTTCATGTCCAACTCCAAAGATCTGGCAGTTTGCACCATCACTTGGAAGCCAAACGTCATAGGGCCTGCAAGGAGCAGCCTCAACTCGTCCCGAAGCCCTTCATAGAAATTATTTGTCTTTGTCTCCTCATCCTCCACCAAGGACCCCGCATAGCGACTCAGTCTGGTAAACTCATGCAAGTAATCGTCAACGGAGCGATCACCTTGTGTCAACCTCAAACTGGTTTTGCAACGCAATGCGCTGGGCAGAGGGGATAAACCTTTGGAGGAACGACTTTGAAAACTCAGCCATTGTAATTTCAGTAATATCTCTACCGCAGAACTTATGCAGCTCCTGCTCTTCCCACCACAGCATAGCCTCTCCATCAAGAAGGAAAGTGGCTAAGGTGACCATCATGGCTTCGTCCGTCGCTGTCGCCCTCAGAGTTCTTCTAACTCTTGACAACCAGTCTTCTGCCTCCGTTGGGGACTCAGATCCCGAGAAGGTAGGAGGATTAAAGCTCAGGAAATGCTTTAATTGCTGGTCACGCGCTCGCCCCGCAACTACTTGCGTAACTTGAGGTTCCACCCTCGGCGCTACCGCAGGTTCTACTGCAGCTACAGGCACAGGGGCCTCCACCCTTGGTTCCGCCGCAGGTTCCACTGTAGCAACAGCTTCAGGGGCCACATCCGGAGTAGGAGTAGCAGGCTGGACTAGCCTTTGGGGTTGAGCGTTGATCATCGCGAAGACCGCTTCTGCGACTAATTTGATCATTTCAGCAGAAGGAGTGGTCGCTGACACTTCAGCCGACCCACTACTTTCAGCGGTGTTACGGGGTCGAGACTGCCCCGCAGCACTTCTAGTCACCTATAATCATGCAAAGCACAATTTAGTGACCCAAAACATATCAAACATCAATCATGGGACGCTCAGGTTCCGCAAACAAGTATGTTTTCTTTTCATTCCTAAGTGGACATTCTTATTAGTTTTTGTCGTTTTAGGTGAATGCACAACCCGTGCGCACCACCCCTTAAAAGGAATTCGTCCCGAATTCGCTGAACTACGGATCGACGCCTTAAGTCCGATACCAAATTCTAACATCCTGCCAGTACGAAGAGTATAACAGCAGGTCCGGCCGGGACCCCACGCCATACAAACCACACTAGCTAGGAGTTAAAAGGTGATAACCAGAAAAGTAACAACTAAACGAGAGTACAAAACGTAAGCGGAAGCATTAATTAAACCATTCAAATAGAACTGTCCACTATCATAGGAATGTATCCTGAATAAGAGTTACGGCCTTAAGGCCTTACATTCATCCAATGCACAAAACTCCATAAGCATACATCGGCACGCAGGCCGGCCATACATGAATAACAGGAAAAGGGCTGGCCTTCGAGGGCCAACATTGCAAAGGGCCATCGCCCGCTATTTCCCGCTAGGCTCGCCTGCACCTGCATAAGAACATTCCACCAAGCGGTGGCAAACAAAGTAACGGTCAGCACAGCTGACCAAATTATAACGACCCCACCCCTTTTCCGGGGTGGCGGAGCTTCTACCCTGCAAGCAAGCCATACTAGCACAAGTACTAAATATAAAGAAAGTGCAAACTACACAAGGTGAGGTTTCAAGCACAATCAATCTTCTAGGTTGAGCATCAAAAGAGAGGGGAACCTAGGTATGCACATGATGTTGGTTGGGTTCACCCGAAGGTTCCCCACAACCGCCTAAGCAATCGCATGAGGCTAATCATAACATCCATTTCACAAAACACTCCACCGTAAGGGCCACAACCTTGGGTGGAAACAAGAGCTTTTGGTCGGTCTAGGTATGACACCTTCCACGACCTCTCCCATGATCACACGGCTTTCCTGAGGAAGGGACCTCTTACCGATCTGCATGGAAATGGGTTCGGTTTAGCTTTGCCCGTGCTCTAATCGTCGCGATCTATCGCACGACGCGGGTACGGCTTCGCCTCGGCCCGTAAGGGTTTAGCACTTTCAAGTGCTACACTAATTATACGCTACGCACCTAACCCCTTCACAAGGATCTAGGTTTCACGAATACTCAACAAGGGAGGTGCAATATGCTCCGCATCAATTTCGTGGTGAAGGTTTGCCTTCAACCAATCTCAAAGCATGGGGCTTTCGTTAGCATCTTCACAAGACGCCTATACTTATTTCCCGCACTACTATATATGATTTCACGGAGTCATTCTCCGGCACGCATTCTAGGCCTAACCTAAATGCAACGTCGCAAATCAAGCATCACCGATTCGGGCTCACGGCCACGAATAGGCTTCACACAAAATGCCTAAATCCGCACGACTACCGGATTTTCTACATGCAATAATGCCGGGGACGGACACAATCTACCCGGAGTTCCGAAGAACTTGAGGAAATCCTACACTTCACCCATTTGGTGAAAGGGATTCCTCATGCAAGCATAGAAAGAGGAATGAAAGGACAAATACAAGTCCAAAGTTCGGGAGGAAGAATCGTTACCCTAGACGCGTTCTTTTTCGCCATAGATCCGAGATTCTACACGGAGAGAAACGACCGCACCGGGCTGCACTCTCCAAATTTGGAAACGGCTCGCGAAACGGAGCTCCGGAGCTCCGTCAATGGCGGGATCTACCTTCTTCTTCCTTGGCTCCTCCTTCTTTCTCTAGGGTTTGGAGAGAGAATGGCTTAGAGAATATGAGGGTTTAACCCCCTCTCATCAGCCCTAAAGGTCTCCCGCAACTAAACCTAGCCGTTGGATCAAATTCCAAAAGATTTGGACGGTCCGATCTTCTTCTCCGCTCAAAATCGCGGAACAGAATAAACAGGGCGCACGATCGCTGGCGCACGATCAATGGTCGTGCGCGAAGAGGGAAATGGTCGTGCGCACTGTCCGAGATAGAACTCGATTCTCTTCTGAATTAACGCGCGATCGCTGGCGCACGATCACTAGTCGTGCGCGAAGAGGGAAATGGTCGTGCGCTAAGAGCAGAAAGGGAAGATTTAGCCTGCTTCAAGTGCAGCACTACCACTCCGCCTACTTCGCTGAACCACGATTTTTGGGGTGTTACATCGCGTTAGCGAGATTTCCTTCCTTCAACCACAATCTTCTTCCAAATCTGCTCCTCTATCAACTATAGATGGGATGTTTCCAAAAAGCTACCGCCGAGCGTTAGACCTAACACGCCGCGATAGTACATGCCAAACATAGCGACCCGTTGACATTCCTTTTTCTCCACTGTTTCCTTCTCGTCAAATGTTTCCATTTATGTTAGTGCCAGCGATAGTGCTAACGCTCCGCGGTAGAGCACATTTCTTTTTGTCGGGCGCATCTTTGTCGAACCGGCCTTATATTTCGTCGATCGAATTTTCGTCGAACCGGATTCGGCTTTCGTCTATCGCAAATTCGTCGAACGCAGTGATAAGCATTTTGTCAAGCGCAACCTTCATTTCGTCGATCGAATACTAGCGCCATCGGTAGTTGTAACGCACCGCGGTAGAGCACTTCGTCGGGCGCATCTTCGTCTAACGCCGCCTTCATTTCGTCGACCTCCATTTCGTCGATCGGTATCACCAGCGGTAGTTCTAGCGCGCCGCGGTAAAGCATGCATTTCATCGAGCAGCGTGGTAGAGCATGCAGTTCGTCGAACTCAGGTGTCATTTCATCGAGCGCCAGTTCGTCGAACGCAGCATCCATTTCGTCGAACGCACACTAGCGCCAGCGGTAGCACTGACGCTACGCGGTAGCAACAACAAAACACATTTCCATGGAGATTTGAAAGAACTGAATCCTGCATACAATTAACACAAAACAAGTGTGATCAAATACAATATGATTTGTTATTGTCAAACCAAGAGATGCGGAAAGCATGTTCCAACAAACTCCCCCTTTTGAAAATAACAAATCCCCTTAGAAAGAAATAGTTCAATTTATAGGAATTTGTGTTTATAATAGAGAACAAACATAGATAGAATGAAAATTAGGCATGTTCAAATGCTCCCCCTAAATGAATTCTCCCCCTAAGTGAATGCCCCCCTACAACAAAACTTCCTATGAACTTGACCCCCCAAAACATGTTAGTTTCTTTCAAATTTATTTTCCCCCTTTTGGTATTATCAAAAGAGGGTGGAGAGGTAGTCCAACAAAAAGTGCAATAACTGTGTAGAGAGGGAATGATCATGATAAAGAGTTAAACGTTTAGGAAAAATACAATAGATAGGAGAGAAAAAAAAGGAATGTGAATAATTTTTAATAAAGAAACCATTTGTTGGGAACAACGTATGCATGATCGAGCGTACAAGTAGTAAAGATGTGGAAAGCATGAAGAAATATTTTTAGAAGTGAACATCTGTATAGGAATTGTGAAGCATAGTAAATGATTAAGAATTTTAGACATAACAAAATAGATGTTGTAGCATTTTAAGTACATAAAATAATTACAGTTGTAACATAGCCATATACTAGTTTTGAAAGGTATGCAATACAGAGTTCTCATGGCGTAGCGGAAAAAAAATGTAAGCATGATACAAGATATCAAGTCAAGATGGAAGAATACAATGTTCTAAATTGAGAAAACAAGTGCACTTATACATTGTATTGATCATGCAGGGCTATCTAGTGCATTTACTTAAGAATTTAGAGAATACATGTAGATATGCAATAGACTCCAATTCTCATGAGTAGAAGGCTTACAAGTGAAAATGATGCGTACAAAATAGTGTTTTTGATAAAAGTGTACATATGAGTTAATCAAAACACATGACATGTATAATGGAATAAACACAATATTATTGAAAAGGCACTTTTAGAGTTACTTCTACCCACAAAGCTATATAAAATTTTCAATGCACATAGAAGAATAGTACAACTACCAAGGTGCTCTGCACACACAATGCTTATTAAAACTTATCAGGGTGCAAAGTAGTACTTGGGGAATCACAATTATTATTTTGAATTTTAGTTTTTTTGTGATTCGGTGTACAAGAAGAAGTAGTGTAAAAGGAAAAAAATGTTTGCAACAAGGCACTTTACAATTCTCTCCAAGGTGCTCAACCTCACATTGCTCATTAAGACTTATCAGGAGGGTGAGTAGTGCTTGGTGGAGTTATCTTTGTCAATTATTTATTTGAATTTTTGCTTAACGACAAAGGTCTCCGAATTCACTTGTATGTGCAAACAAAAGATTTTTTGAAAAGACACACTTCTTCAAAAAGTAGGTGCATGAAAAAGATTTTTACATGTGGTGTAGGTAAAACTAAGCATGCATAACAATAATATTAAGTTGTTACACTACACAATCATGAAGGAGAAGATTAAATTCATATGTTGTATATCAAAAAGGTGTGAGTGAGAAAGTCATTTGCAAATATAAGCCATTTACTCATACATAGAGGCATGCTATGCAATACTACACATGATTTCTATAATCAATTTCAAAGCACACATAAGATAATGATCAAGGCATGATACAAAACAATGTTATTAAGATACTTCAAATAGAGAACGAAACATTGTATACAAAACTTGGCAAGATAAACCATATCATCCTTGAAACATAGAAAATTACATCAGTTTTTATAAATTTTAAGTTTTTCAAAAACAAAAATGAAACAAATAAAAAACATGTTTTTGTTGTTTTGATTGGTTTTTTAAATTTTGTAGTTCGTTTTAAAAAAAAAAGATAAAACAATTTTTATTTTATAGAAATAAAACAAAGCATGTTTATGGTTGGATTTTGATTTGTTTTATAGTTGTTTTGTTTTTAGATTTTTTTTTTAAAATAACAGGAACTGAAATATACAAAATGACAGAGAAAAACTGGAAATTTAGAAATTACCCACTACCGCCAGCGGTACTCAGCTATCGCCGAGCGGTAGTGGCAGAGCTCGAATTTTTAGAAAAGCGTAAAGTTTTTCAGAATTTTTCTATTGAAACTAGTTGTGCAGATTAATGACAATGCAGTTCAGTAAAGAGATCAAACATATGCATAAGAAAAATGCGGATTTTCCAAGTTCAAGTTAGTATGTCCAAAACCCCTAGTTCTAGTCTAAGTAGATGAAATCGTGAATCGGGTAGAGGCTTGGTAAAGATGTCCGCAAGTTGCGATTCAGTTCCAATGAAGTTTACATGAACATGTTCCTTTTTGATGTCATCCCTAATGAAGCGGTGTCTTACGTCAATGTGTTTAGACCGTGAGTGGTGAACAGGGTTGTTTGTTAAATCAATAGCACTCTTGTTGTCACACTTAAGTACAATATTATTTAAATGGACACTAAAATCTTCTAAGGTTTGAGTCATCCATAATGCTTGGGCACATCAATTTCCTAGTGCAATATATATATTCTGCCTCGATGGTGGAGAGGGCAACAGAGTATTGTTTTCTACTTGACCATGCAACTAGAGAAGGTCCTAAGAAATCACAGGTATCACTAGTGCTTTTCCTATCTAATGAGCAACCCACATAATCAGAATCAGAATACCCATGCAAGACAAAAGAATCGTTATTTGGATACCATAATCCTAATTTTGATGTGCCTATTAGATATCAAAAAATTCGTTTCACCGCTTTTAAATGAGATTCTTTTTGATTTGCTTGAAATCTAGCGCATAAGCATACGACAAACATAATATCGGGTCTAGATGCACTAAAGTATAATAGTGACCCAATCATTCCTCTATATAAAGTTTGGTCAATTGAAATTCCGGCTTCATTTTTTCCTAATTTTAGTGATGCGCTCATTGGAGTACTAGCTTGTTTTAAATTTTCAAACCCAAAACATTGTAGCATATCATGGACATATTTGGATTGACATATAAAAATTCCATCATTTCTTTGGGTTATTTGAAATCCTAAAAAATATGTTAGTTCACTCACTAGACTCATCTCAAATTCATTTTGCATCACTAGAATAACTTCCTTACACAACTCTTCATTAGTGGCTCCAAAAATAATATCGTCAACCTATATTTGTACAATAATCAAATCATTATCATAATGCTTAATGAAGAGCGTGTTATCGGCACTACCCATTTTATAATCGTGCTTTAATAAAAAAGATGTTAAGCGTTCATACCAAGCACAGGGCGCTTGTTTTAGACCATAAAGCGCTTTTTCTAATCGATATACATGATTGGGAAATTTTTCATCAATAAATCCGGGGGGTTGTTCAACATAGACTTATTCTTTAATTATCCCGTTTAAGAAGGCACTTTTAACATCCATTTGAAATAATTTAAACTTCTTAAAACTCGCAAAAGCTAAAAAAATTCTAATTGATTCAAGGCGAGCAACTGGTGCAAATGTTTCATCAAAATCTACCCCCTCGATTTGAGAATAACCTTGTGCCACTAATCGAGCTTTGTTCCTAGTTATTCTAGATTCTCCATCTAATTTATTTTTAAATATCCATTTGACACCGATAACCGGGTGATTAGATGGTCTTTCAACTAGTTTCCAAACCTTATTGCGTTCAAATTGATTCAATTCATCATTCATAGCAATAAACCAAAATTCATCATTCAAAGCGGTGGAAACATTTTTCGGTTCTATTTGGGAAACAAAGCATAAGTTTGAAAAAGATTCATTAAAAGAAGAACGTGTAGTTACCCCTCTTGATGATTCTCCAATTATCAGCTCCCTTGGATGATCTCTTGTAAATCGAAGCACACTTGGAGCTACGTGCTCCTCTTGCACCGTCTCTACTTCTTTTTCTTCTCCAAGTGGATCATCATCATCATGCTCCAATGGTGAAAGAGGTACATCTTCATTTCCTGCACAAGTAGAGTCTACACAAGGCACAAGTTCATCAAATTTCACATGAATAGACTCTTCAACCTTTTTAGATTTTTTATTATATACTCTATATGCTTTGCTAGTGGAAGAGTAACCAAGAAAAATACCTTCATCACATTTTTCATCAAATTTAGCTAATGCATCCTTGGTGTTTAAGATAAAGCATTTACAACCAAAGACATGAAAATACGATACATTAGGTTTCTTTTGAAAGTATAATTCATATGGGGTTAATTTCAAAATAGGGCGAAGCATAACACGATTTATGGCATAACATGATGTATTTACGGCTTCGGCCCAAAAATGTCTAGGCAACCCATACTCGGATAGCATGGTGCGTGCAAGTTCTTGAAGAGTTCTATTTTTCCTCTTCACCACACCGTTTTGTTGGGGGGTGCGTGGAGCGGAAAATTCATGTTTAATACCTAGATTATTACAGAAAGTGGTGAAGCTATCGTTTTCAAATTCCCCTCCATGATCCGATCGTATACACTTGATTTTTAGATCTAATTCATTTTGAATACGATTGCAAAGCTTTGTAAATTCAGAAAATGCATCAGATTTGGAGGTGAGAAATAAGGTCCAAGTAAATCTAGAATAATCATCAATTAAAATATAAGTGTACTTTTTACCACCAAGACTACATGAGCTAATGGGTCCAAAAAGATCCATGTGAATTAGTTGTAAGGGTCTTGAAGTGGATATTTCCTTTGTACTCTTAAACGTTGTTTTTGAAACTTTTTCTTTTTGGCATGGCGAGCATAAAGAAGATAGATTTCCATTTAGCATAGGCAAACCTTTAATGAGTTTATTCTTTGACAATTTTAAAATTAATTTGATGCTAGAGTGACCGAGACGCCTATGCCATAATTCAAGTTCTTCATTTTTTTGATATAAGACATTTGAGAGATGCACGTGATAGGTCATGAAAGGCAATTAGATACACATTGTGAATTCGTGGTGCAGTGAGTACAATACTATTGGTTTTAGGATCTATAATTTTGCATAAGTCAGTAGAAGACTCAAATAAAACATTTAGACCTTTATCGCCAAGTTGACTAATAGAAATCAAGTTGTGTTTCAAACCTTCTACATATAAGACATTAGTAAGAGAGAAAGAATTGTTACCAACAGTACCGGTGCCTAATATCCTTCCCTTTCCATTATCCCCAAATGTCACCATTCCTCTTTTCTTCTTAGTGAGGCTAAGGAATTTTGCTTTATCGCCCGTCATATGCTTGGAGCACCCTGAGTCCAAGTACCACATGTCTTCCTTTTCCTTAGCCTGCCAACATCCATAACAAGAAGATGAGAATAAAGATCCGGATACCCAGATGGTTCCTCCCATTGAATAGGTGGAAACCTTAGGCACCCAAATTTGCTTGACAGTACATCGACCCTTCATCCTGCAGGAGTCCAAGGTATGCCCGAAGTGATGGCACTTGGCACATAACACAAAAGGGGTTGAGACCTTTTCCAATTTTTATTGTGGACTCTTGCTGGAGGATGGGGAATCAGCAGAATATATTCCAGATTTGTGATTATTTGATGAATTATGAGTTTTGGTACTACCACCAGCGTTAGTCGTTACCGCCGGGCGGTAGTTAGCAGAGACAAAACCTAGACCAGTTTTTGCACTACCATGCCTTTGGTTGGCCAAAATCATATCAAGACTTTTCTGGCCAACACTGAATTTTTCTATGGCTAAGTTAAGGTTATGGATTTTAGCTTTTAATGCAAACTTTTCACTAACTAAATTTCCTCATCTATTTGCAAAAGTTTTCTTTTTATTTTCAACATTAGAAAGGGATAGTTTCAAATTTCTTTCTAAGTCTCTCTTTTGTTTCGAGAGTGATTTGATATTGGAGAGAGCATTAGAAAGATCAGTTTCAAGTTTGCTAGTCCTTGCCAAGAGATCATCTTTCTTTTGGAAAGACTCCATCTCCTTTCCCAAGGGAAAATCTTCCTTAATTTTTTATTTTGTTTCAAAAGAATTTTATTTTCATTTTTAAGTTGATCAAGATCTTTTAAATTTCTGCCAAAAGATTTGCAAGTTCTTAAGTATTCAGAATAAAGATCATCATAGTTAGAGGGGATTACCTCAGTGTCGCATTGGACACTGCACTCGTCGTCGGTTGATTCATTGCTTTTCCCCATAAGGCACAAGTTTGCCTCATCATCATCGCTTGAGCTTGAAATACTTGAGCACCCGGAAGAAGAGTCATCCCATGTTGCACCCTTTAAGACCTTCTTCTTCTCCTTTCCTTTAACCCATTTTTCTTTTTGCTCCTTCAGGAATTTTGGGCATTGACTTCTAATATGCCCGGTCTTCATACAGTGGAAGCACTCGGGAGGTGGCCGCTCTTCGTCTTCGTCGCTAGACTTCTCCTTCTTCTCTCTTTTGGATGAGGAGCCCTTTCGGAAAAATTTCCGAAAGGTGTTCCTCCTTTCCGGATTCTTCATGAACTTAGTGAAGTTCTTCACGAAGAGACTTTCCTCGTCATCTTCCTCGTCGTCATCTTCTTTTCTTGACTTCAGTGCCAAGGCTTTCTTCTTTGGTTCCTTGTTGTACTCCTCTTCTTGAATCTTGAGTTCTACCTCATGGGTTTTAAGGTTCCCAATGAGGCTCTCAATTTGGAGCCGCCTAAGATCATGCGATTCGGAAATCGCCATCACCTTTGGATTGAAGTTTGGTGGGAGTGATCGAAGAAGCTTTCTCACCAAGTCGTTGTTTGAAAATGTTTTTCCAAGAATTTATGAGGCATTAACGATCTTGGTGAATCGAGTGTACATGGCGTCGACGTCCTCATTTGGATCCATCCTGAACCTCTCAAATTTAGATTCCAGTTGGAATAGTTTTGAATCTTTGGACCTGCGAGGTACCTTCATGCGTTATTTCTAATAAGTTCCAAATATCATAAGCAGTTTCACATGCACTTACTCTATTAAATTCAGTCCTATCAAGAGCACAGAATAGAGCATTCATCGCTTTCGCATTATTCTTACACCTAGTCTTCCCCTCCATCGTCCCATTTATCCCTAGGTTTTTCCATGGTTACTTCTCCAACAAGGTATGTAGGAGAAGTGTATGGAGTTTCAATACATGCCCATACATCTAGATCTAAGTTTATCAGAAAACAACTCATACGCGTTCTCTAGTAATTATAATCAGTTCTAGTAAACAACAGAGGTCTACTTATTCCCTACCCTTCATGGAAAGCGAGATCACGGAGCGCCACTATTCCCGGTTGTTAGACCGAATTGGAATAACCTATCTTTGATACCACTTGTTGGATCTATAGGCGCCCTTAGAGGGGTGGGGGGGGGGGGGGGGGGGGGGGGGGCTGAATAAGGGTTTTAAGATTTCCGAAATTATTTAGAGAAATTAATTGCTTTTAGGTAGGAATCAGTGAAAATCATTAAGCACGAATCTGAGATAAAGAAACAAACATATTTTCATTGATCATTAACTTGAAATAAATGTGATTACAAAAACTTTTCCCAATAACGCTTGGAAAGAGGCGAACAATGAAAAACTCTTTTGGTTTTCTATACCGACCCTTCTCCTAAGGACCGGTTGGCTTTAGCCTATCACTCACTAGACAAGGCCTCAAGCCGCTCTAGCCCTTCCCTCACCGAAAAGGCCTCGAGCACTCCCTAGATCTACAGCCTAGACCTAGTCGCCAAGGCGAATTTCCCCTAGTCCCCGCAAGGCCCTAGTCGCCGTGTGGCGAGTTCCTCTACTTAACAAAAGTTATAAAGATTACAATTTGAAAACTAAAAACAAGACAAGAACTAAGACTCCCTCAAATGAAGAACTTGATGTCGATGTAGATGCGATCGGATCGGTCTTCAAGTTCTTTTGCGTTCACGATCGTTGACGGAGTTCTTTGGGCTGCTTGGGAAGGCTCTCACGAGTGCTCTGAAAATATGGCTTCAAATCTTTCTACAACAACAACCCACAACGGAGGAGGCGCGCGTCTTTTTATAGATTCAGCCACTACCGCCTGCGGTAGTACTACCGCCCCGTGGTATCCACATAAGGCAATGAAGCACACGGATCGTGGTAGTTTAGGCAACATTCTGAGCGCCAAACACTAGCGCGCCGCGGTACTGCTAACGCCCTGCGTTAGCGAGATTTCCTTCCTTCAGCCACAATCTTCTTCCAAATCTGCTCCTCTATCAACTACAGACGGGATGTTTCCAAAAAGCTACCGCCGGGTGTTAGACATAACGCGCCGCGATAGTACATGCCAAACATAGCGACCCATCGACATTCCTTTTTCTCCGCTGTTTCCTTCTCGTCAAATGTTTCCATTTATAATAGCGCCAGCGATAGTGCTAACGCTCCGCGGTGGAGCACATTTCTTTTCGTCGCGCATCTTTGTCGAACCGGCCTTATATTTCATCGATCGAATTTTCGTCGAAAGGGATTCGGCTTTCGTCGATCGCAAATTCATCGAACGCAGTGATAAGCATTTTGTCGAGCGCAGCCTTCATTTTGTCGATCGAATACTATCGCCAGCGGTAGTTGTAACGCACCGCGGTAGAGCACTTCGTCGGGCGCATCTTCGTCGAACGCCGCCTTCATTTCGTCGACCTCCATTTCGTCGATCGCTAGCGCCAGCGGTAGTTCTAGCGCGTCGCGGTAAAGCATGCATTTCATCGAGCGGCGTGGTAAAGCATGCAATTCGTCGAACTCAGGTGTCATTTCGTCGAGCGCCAGTCGTCGAACGCAGCATCCATTTTGTCGAACGCGCACTAGCGCCAGCGGTAGTTTTGATGCTACGCAGTAGCAACAACCAAACACATTTCCATGGAGATTTGAATGCACTGAATCCTGCATACTATAAACACAAAACAAGTGTGATCAAATACAATAGGATTTGTTATTGTCAAACCAAGAGATGCGGAAAGCATGTTCCAACAACTTCATGTCTACCACTTGGACTGTCCCCAGACACAACAACTTCCATATCTAATATTGCATGTTGAGCAATTGTCAGAACATCTTCTGGGGTCACCTCCTCTTGAGGTACCGGATCACTGCTCATCACAGTAGTATCTTCTCTTAGAGGCTCCCCCTCAATAGGAACAAGAGGGTGTTGAGCTATTTGTGAGAATTGTTCAGGGTTGTTAGGAACATCAATTATTGGGGAGGAAGGTTCACCTGCTACATTTTTGGTTAATTTCTTCTCCCATCTGCTTATGGTCTTCATATCTATTCTTTTTAGATAATGAAGGTGAGTTTATTCAGATTCATTGAGATGTTGAAGGATGGAGTGCTATAAGTAGAGAGAGAATTTCGCCAAAGTTTGGGGTTTTCAAACTGTTCTTGATTTTATTGAACAAAATCTTGCCCCAATCAGTCTTTTTTTTCAAGAATTACCCTTACCATTAGCTCAAACATTCCTTTTGAGTCTATCATGTGACCCAACTTTACACAATAGTACTTTTCCAATAATGTCAGATAAGAGCTTACCCTGAACATTCATTTTATTTCTCTGAATACAGCCATAAGGTTTGCCATCCATGCCACACCATTTGTATCCTTACAAGACATCCTCAGAGTTGACAAGGGCATTGGTTAGGACCAAGGCAATAATCCTTATACTCTCCAGACACAGTGGTGAGGATTGTTTTTCCTACCTTGTTGATCTGGGCATTTTCATAAATTTCAGACAGGGCTGTGTGGTAGAGTCGAGTAGGTTCAGTAAGAACATACTCTAGTTCAGAAGCATATAGCAGGGTATTCACCATATCAAGTTCTTCAGCAGTGCCTTTGAATCCATCTTTGACTAGCTCTCCTCCAGAAAGAACTCTCATCTGTGATTTTTGGAGCCATTGCTTGTTGCAGGTAGTCGTCGAGAGGAAGAAGAAAATGAAATAGGGATTCTAGGGATTGTGTGTGCGCAATTTCTATGCTCTCATATTGCCTAATATATAATATGATGCTTTGTGAAGGTAAAGAGATGCGTACCTGTTGAAATCTTGGCGAATCGTTTTGAAAGGCCCGTAATTTTGGCGTAATTATGACGCTTACGTAATTTGTGACGTCATCTTCTCGGCTAGATGGTGTATTCAGTATCGTCTTGATGACAAATGCATTGTCGTCGAGAATATAATATTGTCTTGATTCATCAAGATGATTTTTTATAATATCCAGTATTTCCTAGACGATTCTGCTTATGCCTTTGTCAATATGTTGTTGATGTCTTTCAAAAACTAAAAAAATGTTAGTCTCCTTTAGGGTGGACCTTGTAATAGATCCAGCCTTTTCATAATATAAACTAAATTTTTCAGTAAAGAAGGTATGGAGTACAATATTCCCAATTTAAGAAGTTAGCATCACCAATTCAATTTTGAATTGATTGAATTTGGACTCATCAAGGGGCTTAGTTAAAATGTCAGTTGCCTGCATGTCTATATGGACATACTCAAGGCAGATGCCCTCCTTTTCCACATGCTCTCTAATGAAATAATATCTAATTTCAATATGCTTAGTTCCACTATGTGCCACAGGATTTTTTGCAATGGAGATGGCACTAGAGGAAACACAAAAGAGAGGTGTTCTCTTTATTTGCAAATTGTAATCCTCTAATTGGTGTTGAATCCAAAGAAGTTGTGCACAACAACTACCAGCAGAAATGTACTCTGATTCAGTTGTAGAGATATCAATGTTATTTTGCTTTTTGCTACTCCAGGACACAAGCCTTCTCCCAAAGAACTGATAAGTTCCTGAAGTGCTTTTTCTGTCCTCTTTGCATCCAGCAAAATCTGCATCAGAATAACCACAAAACTCAAAGTCATTTGACTTAGGATACCAGAGCCCTAGATTGGGAGTACCCTTCAGATATCTCAGAATTCTTTTGACTGCTAAATAATGGGATTCTTTGGGGTTCACTTGATACCTTACACAAACACATATAGCAAACATGATGTCTGGCGTACTAGCAGTAAGGTAGAGCAATGAGCCAATTATGCTTTTATGCATGGACTCATTATAGGTTTTCCCTTTCTCATCCTTGTCTAGAGACATACTTGAACCCATAGGAGTTCTCATAGGGGTAGAGTTTTCCATTCCATATTTCTTTATGATATCTAAGGTAAATTTGGTCTAAGAAATGAAAATTCCTTCCTCAGATTGCTTTACTTGGAGACCTAAGAAATATTTAAGCTCTCCCATAGTACTCATTTCAATTTTACTTTGCATGAGTTTAGCAAACTTTTTGCAAATACTTCCATCAGTTGATCCAAATATGATATCATCAACATATATTTGGACCAAAAGGATCTGGCCCTTCAATTCTCTCAAAAAAAGAGTCTTATCTATTTTTCCTCTTGAGAACTTGTTTTTAAGGAGAATGGTAGGCAGTGTCTCATACCAAGCCTTAGAGCTTGCTTCAATCCATACAAGGCTTTCTTTAGAGAGTAGAAATAGTCAGGATGGGTAGGAGAGATAAAACCTGGTGGTTGAGCTGTATAGACCTCCTCCTTTAAGTCAACATTCATAAATGTTTATTTTTTACATCCATTTGTTAGAATTTGAAGCCCTTGAATGCAACATATGCTAGGAAATGTCTGATGGCCTCCAATCTAGCAACATGAGCAAATGTTTGATCAAAATCTATGCCTTCCTCCTACCTGCATCCTTGGGCTACTAGTCTTGCCTTATTCTTTATGATCACACCAACTTCATCAATCTTGAATCTGTAAATCCACTTTGTCCCAACGACATTATGCCCTTGTGGCCTTGGAACAAGCTTCTAAACTTTGCATCTCTTGAATTGGTTGAGCTCTTCTTGCATGGACATAACCCAAAATTGGTCTTGATTGGCCTCCTCAAATTTCGTTGGCTTCCATTGTGATAGAAAATTGAGGTGCAGGCTCTCATTTAGAGCATTTCTTCTGGTTCTAACTCCATGATTAAGCTCACCAATTATCTAATTTGCTGGATGATTTCTAAGATATCTCACAGCTATAGGCAACACACTTTGTGGTTCTTCTATTTCAGTAACGTATTCAGATGCTGCTTCAAGATTTTCATTCTGAAGATTTGGGTTTTCAGTAGTCTCTTCTGTTGTTTCTGAAATAGAGTCCCGTGTGGAAGGTTCTTTCTTCTCAATTGTTTCTTCTCTGATTTGAAGGGTCTCCAATCCTGCTTCAATTCCTACACTGGATGAACTAGAAAAAGGGTTATGCAGCATGTTGTTCTCATCAAAAACTATATGAACAGATTCCTCAATTGTAAGAGAATTCTTATTGAAGACTATGTAGGCTTTGCTAGTTTTTTTATATCCTACAAAGACACTTTCATAACTCTTTTTAGAGAATTTGGTAGTGTAATGCTTATTATTCTTCAACACAAATCATTTACTTCCAAAAAAATTGAAGTAAGCTAGTGTTGGCTTCTTACCTTTAATCAACTCATAAGGAGTCATATTATGGTTCTTATTGATGAGTGCTCTATTTTGCACATGACATGTAGTGTTAACTGCCTCAGCCCAGAGATATTATGTAAGTGAGGAGTCACTTAGCATAGTCCTACCAGCCTCAATAAGTGTTCTATTTTTCCTCTCAGCAACCCCATTTTGCTGTGGAGTTCTGGGAGAAGAAAACTCTTGTAGGATACCTTCTTCACAAAATTCAGTCATTGAACCAGATTGAAATTCAGTTCCATGATCACTTCTGATTTTGACCACAGAGCTGTTTACTTCATTCTGAATTTGTCTGACAAAATTCTTGAATGTACTTACGGTATTAGACTTGTGTTTTAAAAAGAACACTCAGGAAAACCTAAAGTGATCATCAACAATAACAAATGTATAAGTCATCCCTTCTAGGCTGAGCACTACCATATGGCCAAATAGGTCCATGTGCAGAAGGTATAAGCATCTAGTGGATTTTTTGTCCTGTATGCTTTTAAATGTAGCCCTTATTTATTTGCCCATTTGGCATGACAAGAACCCATTTCTAGACAATCCAACTTAGGAGCACCCATTACCAAATTTTCTTTCATTAATTTCTTAAGACACTTATAGTTAATGCGGGCTAGTCTCTTGTGCCACTTTACACAAGTATACTGAAAGTAAGGTTAGATCTTAAAGTTACTCTAGAGGGGGGGTGAATAGAATATTAAAAAGTTTTCACTTAATTTTATAGCGGAATTAAATTAGTGATATATATATATATATGTGTATAGCAGAGTGATTTATAAAAACTAAATAAAGAAAACAAAGCACACAGCACAGTGCATAGAAAATCACAACACGGAGGACACAAGGATTTTATTGCAGTTCCCCAATAAACCTTGGTACGTCTACTCTTCTACCACACTTGGTAGGATCCACTAGATTTTTGATCAGGTGCCCTATCACCAAGGGAGTTTTGATCAGGTGTCCACACACCAAGGAGCTTTTGATCAGGTGTTCTAACCAAACTGTTGGAACCATAGCTTTTGATTTGAGTTAGGATTCACCTTTAGTATCTAAGTTTATATCATAACATATTGAATAACTTAGATTAAAATCTCATTAAGAAAGAAAGCTGAAAAAAGACATATTATTAATAAGCAGAAAAAGAGAAAAGAAATAAAAATATCTTTTGTTCTCTGCGTTCGACAAATGTCGAACGACGTTCGACAAACGTCGAACAGCGCTCGACAAATAGCCAGACAGCGCTCGACAAATATTCATCCGAACAGCGTTCGACAAATAGCGAACGACGCTCGACGAACTCATCCAGACTTAGCAGGTCGACGAGATAAATCAAGATCGACAAAATATCTTATTTGCAGAGAACTGCTCAGCACATCAAAAGGCGCTCGACAAATGCAGTTCAGTGCTCGACGAAATTCTAGCCAGAGCTCGACTAATATTTTATTTTGCTATCTTTCTTTATAATATTTAATCTAGCCGTTACAACATTAAAAGCATATTGCCGTTTCTGTATTGTCAAATCGGCAACTCCTCTTTCCAAGGAACAAAATTAATAAGATTTTATCTCTTTCCTTTTTCTCGAGCAGGGATTCAAAAGCTTTCTCCAGACTATATATTCATGAGAAGAGCAGAAAGAAATACACAGATATAGGAGAGAAAGAGAAGAATATACATAGCAGCAAATCTATTTTTCTAGCTAATATTCTCTTGTAGATCTCATACATCCTGAGACAACAATCACGACCAATTGCTCAGGATCATCACTGCAAAAGAAGGAAGAAGAATTTGAACCATAAAAAGGAAGAGACCTCCAGAACTGTCATTCATCTATACCAGACAGGGGGAGCTCTTCACCATCTGATCCTTTCAATACCACATCAGGATCATCAAGATTCTTCTTATACAGAGAAGAACAATTTAATTTCTGTTTATATTTTTCCTCTCTTTACCCCATCCTGTACAGGGTTATAACTCCCTTCAAAAGTTAATCTCGGTGACAGGGCACCTTAGCAAAAACCTGCAGTTTGGTTAGAGCACCTTATCAACAGCTCACCTGGTGAGAGAGCACCTTAACAACAACCACATAGTGGATTCCTACCAGTGGGTAGAAGAGTAGATGTACCCAGTTGAGGGGAACTACTATACATCATGTGTCATCTGGATGGTTGTTTTATTTTTCTTTGCACACTTACTGCTTGTGTAAATTATTCTTTCAGGAAAACATACATAAATATACATATCATTTATTTTTAAAACAAAACTGAATCAAAATCTTTTACTGAGATAAATAAGAACTAAACCCTCCACTTTCAATTGGTATCAGAGGGGTGTTGATCTCCATTACAGGCTAACACCTGGATCACAAAGATCACTTTAGTTCTTTCATATGTTCAACACAATTTTTCAAAATGGCTCCATCAGTTTTCTTTATTACAGATCCACCTTTATGTAACTTGGATAGATTTGAGCTTTGGCAAATTAGAATTAAATTATATATGAATGCCATAGATGAGAACATTTACAAATCTATTTTGACAGGACTTCCCCTCATGTCATCAAAGGCAGTTACACCTGCATTACCTAGTTCCATGGGTATCAAGTCTCCTTCGAGAGCAATGAAAGGGCCTGTTTACAAAAGAAAACGTGGCAACAGAGAGACTGATGTCACTGCCCGTGTTTGCAAAATGAAGCCAGATAAATTCAAAGCTGGTACTGATGATGGGAGAACTGATAAACATAAAGAACCTTCCCCATCCTCAGAAGCAGATGCCAAAGCCATGCAGATCTTGACTCAGTCAGTGTCAAAAGACATTCTTCAAAAGCTTGAAGACTGCACCTCTGCAAGAGGAATCTGGACCTCCCTCTCCAAGATGGTAAATAAACCTTCTTTCATCTCTTCAACTAATTGTATTTTTGATGCAGAAACATCAACAAACCTAAGTGAAGAAGAAGAAGAAGAAGAAGAACTTAGAGCTAGAGCTTTCTGCATGATGGCCATATATGGTGGTTCACATCAAATCCCAGATGCAGAAGCAGAAGTAGAAAAGGTAAATGAGGTAATATCAATTCAAAACCCTACCTCTAAAAATTACAAATCTTCTTTTAAAATAACTTTTACCAATTTAATAAAATGTAACATAAAAATAAAGAAGTCAACAAATATAAATCATTTGATTTCCGAACATAACAAACCTAAAGAAAAACAAATTGATTATGTTCAACAATTTCAAGAAAAATTTTCAAATTTATATTTTAATGAAATAAAAAGGCTAAAACTGCTAAACCTTTCAACTCTAATAAAATTCAAAGAAGCTTTCTAATTAATTTCTCTCCATTAAAATCCACCCCAATTCAAACAACAAATCTAAAATTTACTTGGATAGTTTCCATCATAAAAACTATGTTAAGACAACTTTGTATTCTTACAGACTTCTCCAAGTCAGTTTGAGCATTCTACTGTAGCTGCATTGATCAGTATTGATCATAGCACTGAGTGTGAGTCTCTTCTCATAAGGGGATTCTATGAGAAAGAAAATGTCTGCAATGTTTTTATCTAAAACATTCCTTAAAATCCATTAACAGCTGTAGCAATTCAAGATATTAAAAACATATTAACTCAAATCTAGATCAAATGAGTTGCTTAAATAAAATAATTTAAAGAGTCTATAGAAGAAAATTGAAAACTAAAACCAAGTAAGAGAGAAAAGGAGAACATCAGAGAAGCCAAGTGAGAGAGAAAATGAGAAACACAAATCTCAAACAAAACTTAAATCTGTATAAAGGTTGCTGCAATTAGAAATTTTAAATAGGCTGAAATTAAAAATTTTAACTTCAAAAAATGAGCTGCTGCAACTGAAAATTCTAAAAACCATTTTAAGATTACCAGGTCACTAGTTTTGATTTGATACCAACTCAAATAGGGGGAGATTGTTGGAACCATAGCTTTTGATTTGAGTTAGGATTCACCTTTAGTATCTAAGTTTATATCATAACATATTGAATAACTTAGATTAAAATCTCATTAAGAAAGAAAGCTGAAAAAGACATATTATTAATAAGCAGAAAAAGAGAAAAGAAATAAAAATATCTTTTGTTCTCTGCGTTCGACAAATGTCGAACGGCGTTCGACAAATGTTGAACATCGCTCGACAAATAGCCAGACAGCGCTCGACAAATATTCATCTGAACAGCGTTCGACAAATAGCGAACGACGCTCGACGAACTCATCCAGACTTAGCAGGTCGACGAGATAAATCAAGATCGACAAAATATCTTATTTGCAGAGTACTGCTCAGCACATCAAAAGGCGCTCGACAAATGCAGTTCAGTGCTCGACGAAATTCTAGCCAGAGCTCGACTAATATTTTATTTTGCTATCTTTCTTTATAATATTTAATCTAGCCGTTACAGCATTAAAAGCATATTGCCGTTTCTGTATTGTCAAATCAGCAACTCCTCTTTCTAAGGAACAAAATTAATAAGATTTTATCTCTTTCCTTTTTCCCGAGCAGGGATTCAAAAGCTTTCTCCAGACTATATATTCATGAGAAGAGCAGAAAGAAATACACAGATATAGGAGAGAAAGAGAAGAATATACATAGCAGCAAATCTATTTTTCTAGCTAATATTCTCTTGCAGATCTCATACATCCTGAGACAACAATCACGACCAATTGCTCAGGATCATCACTGCAAAAGAAGGAAGAAGAATTTGAACCATAAAAAGGAAGAGACCTCCAGAACTGTCATTCATCTATACCAAACAGGTGGAGCTCTTCACCATCTGATCCTTTCAACACCACATCAGGATCATCAAGAGTCTTCTTATACAGAGAAGAACAATTTAATTTCTGTTTTTATTTTTCCTCTCTTTACCCCATCCTGTACAGGGTTATAACTCCCTTCAAAAGTTAATCTCGGTGACAGGGCACCTTAGCAAAAACCTGCAGTTTGGTTAGAGCACCTTATCAATAGCTCACCTGGTGAGAGGGCACCTTAACAACAACCTCATAGTGGATTCCTACCAGTGGGTAGAAGAGTAGATGTACCCAGTTGAGGGGAACTACTATACATCTTGTGTCATCTGGATGATTGTTTTATTTTTCTTTGCACTCTTACTGCTTGTGTAAATTATTCTTTCAGGAAACATACATAAATATACATATCATTTATTTTTAAAACAAAACTGAATCAAAATCTTTTACTGAGATAAATAAGAACTAAACCCTCCACTTTCAATTGGTATCAGAGGGGTGTTGATCTCCATTACAGGCTAACACCTGGATCACAAAGATCACTTTAGTTCTTTCATATGTTCAACACAGTTTTTCAAAATGGCTCCATCAGTTTTCTTTATTACAGATCCACCTTTATGTAACTTGGATAGATTTGAGCTTTGGCAAATTAGAATTAAATTATATATGAATGCCATAGATGAGAATATTTACAAATCTATTTTGACAGGACTTCCCCTCATGTCATCAAAGGCAGTTACACCTGCATTACCTAGTTCCATGGGTATCAAGTTTCCTTCGAGAGCAATGAAAGGGCATGTTTACAAAAGAAAATGTGGCAACAGAGAGACTGATGTCACTGCCCGTGTTTGCAAAATGAAGCCAGATAAATTCAAAGCTGGTACTGATGATGGGCGAACTGATAAACATAAAGAACCTTCCCCATCCTCAGAAACAGATGCCAAAGCCATGCAGATCTTGACTCAGTCAGTGTCAAAAGTCATTCTTCAAAAGCTTGAAGACTGCACCTCTGCAAGAGGAATCTGGACCTCCCTCTCCAAGATGGTAAATAAACCTTCTTTCATCTCTTCAACTAATTGTATTTTTGATGCAGAAACATCAACAAACCTAAGTGAAGAAGAAGAAGAAGAAGAACTTAGAGCTAGAGCTTTCTGCACGATGGCCATATATGGTGGTTCACATCAAATCCCAGATGCAGAAGCAGAAGTAGAAAAGGTAAATGAGGTAATATCAATTCAAAACCCTACCTCTAAAAATTACAAATCTTCTTTTAAAATAACTTTTACCAATTTAATAAAATGTAACATAAAAATAAAGAAGTCAACAAATATAAATCATTTGATTTCCGAACATAACAAACCTAAAGAAAAACAAATTGATTATGTTCAACAATTTCAAGAAAAATTTTCAAATTTATATTTTAATGAAATAAAAAGGCTAAAACTGCTAAACCTTTCAACTCTAATAAAATTCAAAGAAGCTTTCTAATTAATTTCTCTCCATTAAACTCCATCCCAATTCAAACAGCAAATCTAAAATTTAAATGGATTGTTTCCATCATAAAAACTATGTTATGTCAACTTTGTATTCTTACAGACTTCTCCAAGTCAGTTTGAGCATTCTACTGTAGCTGCATTGATCAGTATTGATCATAGCACTGAGTGTGAGTCTCTTCTGATAAGGGGATTCTATGAGAAAGAAAATGTCTGCAATGTTTTTATCTAAAACATTCCTTAAAATCCATTAACAGCTGTAGCAATTCAAGATATTAAAAACATATTAACTCAAATCTAGATCAAATGAGTTGCTTAAATAAAATAATTTAAAGAGTCTACAGAAGAAAATTGAAAACTACAACCAAGTGAGAGAGAAAAGGAGAACATCAGAGAAGCCAAGTGAGAGAGAAAATGAGAAACACAAATCTCAAACAAAACTTAAATCTGTATAAAGGTTGCTGCAATTAGAAATTTTAAATAGGCTGAAATTAAAAATTTTAACTTCAAAAAATGAGCTGCTGCAACTGAAAATTCTAAAAAACATTTTAAGATTACCAGGTCACTAGTTTTGATTTGATCCCAACTCAAATAGGGGGAGATTGTTGGAACCATAGCTTTTGATTTGAGTTAGGATTCACCTTTAGTATCTAAGTTTATATCATAACATATTGAATAACTTAGATTAAAATCTCATTAAGAAAGAAAGCTGAAAAAGACATTATTAATAAGCAGAAAAAGAGAAAAGAAATAAAAATATCTTTTGTTCTCTGCGTTCGACAAATGTCGAACGGCGTTCGACAAACGTCGAATAGCGCTCGACAAATAGCCAGACAGCGCTCGACAAATTTTCATCCGAACAGCGTTCGACAAATAGCGAACGGCGCTCGACGAACTCATCCAGACTTAGCAGATCGACGAGATAAATCAAGATCGACAAAATATCTTATTTGCAGAGAACTGCTCAGCACATCAAAAGGCGCTCGACAAATGCAGTTCAGTGCTCGACGAAATTCTAGCCAGAGCTCGACTAATATTTTATTTTGCTATCTTTCTTTATAATATTTAATCTAGCCGTTACAACATTAAAAGTATATTGCCGTTTCTGTATTGTCAAATCAGCAACTCCTCTTTCCAAGGAACAAAATTAATAAGATTTTATCTCTTTCCTTTTTCCCGAGCAGGGATTCAAAAGCTTCCTCCAGACTATATATTCATGAGAAGAGCAGAAAGAAATACACAGATATAGGAGAGAAAGAGAAGAATATACATAGCAGCAAATCTATTTTTCTAGCTAATATTCTCTTGCAGATCTCATACATCCTGAGACAACAATCACGACCAATTGCTCAGGATCATCACTGCAAAAGAAGGAAGAAGAATTTGAACCATAAAAAGGAAGAGACCTCCAGAACTGTCATTCATCTATACCAGACAGGGGGAGCTCTTCACCATCTGATCCTTTCAACACCACATCAGGATCATCAAGAGTCTTCTTATACAGAGAAGAACAATTTAATTTCTGTTTTTATTTTTCCTCTCTTTACCCCATCCTGTACAGGGTTATAACTCCCTTCAAAAGTTAATCTCGGTGACAGGGCACCTTAGCAAAAACCTGCAGTTTGGTTAGAGCACCTTATCAACAGCTCACCTGGTGAGAGGGCACCTTAACAACAACCTCATAGTGGATTCCTACCAGTGGGTAGAAGAGTAGATGTACCCAGTTGAGGGGAACAACTATACATCTTGTGTCATCTGGATGATTGTTTTATTTTTCTTTGCACTCTTACTGCTTGTGTAAATTATTCTTTCAGGAAACATACATAAATATACATATCATTTATTTTTAAAACAAAACTGAATCAAAATCTTTTACTGAGATAAATAAGAACTAAACCCTCCACTTTCACAAACCACAGGTTTTTGTTCAGTTGCCTTGCCACCAAGGGGTTAACTTTTGAAGGGAGTTAGAACCCTGTACATGATGGAATAAAGGGGGTTAAGAAGTTCTTCTCTGTCAACAATCTGAGAGATGACTCTAGAGGATTGATGGTGTAAAGCTCCCCCTGTCTGATTGAAATTCTTGACAGCTTGAGGATGGAGCTTTCTCTTGAATGAAGATATCTTCCTTGATATGCTGATGAATCTGAGAGACAGAAGTTCCTCAGATTATTGTTGCTCTATTTAAGATTTGAAACTTGCAGCAGAAAACTGAGAGATTGATCTTGAAGAAGTTCTCAGAGAATGAGATGGGTTGCTTGAGGAAGATGATCTTTCTTTTTCTTTCTGAATAATTTCTCTGTCGACTGATGCTCTGATATTTTCTATCTCTGTTATAGTTTTCTTTCTTGCTGGTATTTTATTTTCTTAGAGAGAAGATAACTAATTTGAATTTCAAATCTCTGAATAGGAATAGAATAATCTGCATTAATTATTTCCTTGGAACTTCAACTGATTCAACAAATCTTAATTCCTTTCCTTTTCAACAATAAATGATATCATTTTCCAATAAGCCAAACGGCTATTTTTCTCGAGAGAAGGAAATGGAGAGGGAATAAAATAAAGGAATGATAAAACTTGTCTTGTCTGGAAGAATAACTCCAAATTAAGAATAAAACTGAATCTGATAGTTGAACTGAGTTCAGAGAAATAGAATAACTGATCTGAATAGACTGAGAGAAAATTCATCGATCTAAGATAAGAATTCGTCGACCTGAAGGATGAGTTCGTCGAACTGAACATCTGATAAAGATTCGTCGAACACAGGCTGGAGTTCGTCAATCTCAAGTTAGAGTTCGTCGAACTGAAGAATTCGTCGACCACTGAGCCGCTGAGTATTGAAGATCGTCGACCACTGAGACTAAAGCAAGTCGTTCGTTGAACGCAGAGTGTAAGCCTTTCGTCGAACGTAGAGAACAATTCTTCGAACGTAGTATTGAGTTCGTCGAACGCAGAAACTTAGAGAAATCCTAAGTTCTAGCTATCTTATCAATCTAAAACTATGACCCTTAGACTATACATTGGGGGTCAACTTAATCCTAGTCAACACATAGTAATCCTAGCCCAAATCAGTAATAGGGTTGTTCCAACAATCTCCCCCTATTTGGGTTAGGATACTATTTGACAAATTTCAACAGAAAAACAACAGAAAAATAGCTGAGCATATATATATCTGACAGAATGTAAAACCATTTCAGCAGATAAAATAAGTATAGTGCTCTGAGTTTAACAATATTACAATGAAACAGAAATATAACAAAAACAAATAGGTCTGAACCTTTTACTTAGAAGGAGGCTTGAATATTATCTGTCTATTGGGATTTTCTGATTCTTTCTTGCTCATATAAATATCCTGAGCTCCCAGAATAGTTTGAGATTTGGCTTGAGGAACTACTGCTTCTGGGTGCTTCTCTAAATACTCTTCAACATTGAACATATTCCTTGATTTGTATTTTTCAAATTCTTTTCTTCTGAATTCTGACATGGTAGAGTATTGGGAGAAATCTCTGCCTTCAGCTTTTGCTTTATTAATCTGAGCTACTGCAATAGATTCTCTGAATCTTGCCATTTGAGATATCCTCTCCTCTTCTGGATTGGGAGAAGTAGGCCTATCATCAATTTCATTGGCCTTATAGGATTTCTGAGTAGGAGGATTTCTTTGCATATGCAATGATCCATCAGATACTTGATACTTGTATCCTGAAGAACTGGATCTTGAAGAACTGGAAGGAGGTCTGGAAGACCTAGAGCTTTGAGATCCACTGGAATTGACTGGTGGTCTCTTGGAATGCTGAGAATAAGATCTTTGAGAGGAGGAAGAAACATTTGCTGATCCAGCTGCACCTGCTGCTGGAGGAGGAGGATGGTTGAATTTAACTGGCTTATCAGGATAATAACCAGTCTTCCTCATTTTCTTCCTTCTATTGGCTTCATTTCTTGAAATTTTCATCCAGGCAGGAGAATCCCTGGTGAGTGTGATATTATGCAAGATGTAGTAGGGAATATTATTGTTAGGATTTGGAGGCTTAGGAGCCGCCTTTGACATATACTTAGCCTTCCTTTTCTTTGATGACTTATCATCAGAATCATCATCATCACTATCATCATCACTATCATCATCATCACTATCATCAGATGATTGAGGATTATCAAAAAGATCATCAATAAGTTTCAGGGCTTCAGAAATATCTTTCTCAATATTAACATTTTCAACATTAACATTCTGATCTTGAACTGGGGCTGTACTTTCTTCAATGACTGGAATTAGAACTGGTACTTCAAAACTTTTGAGAATTTCTTTTAATAGAACTTTATCAACAGGAGCAGTATAAGGAACAACTGCTTTTGAAACCACTTGAAATTCTAGCAAGCTATTGAAAATTGCATTGAACTGAGAAAGCAGGGAAATAATATCTACAGATGGATTAATAGATATATTCTTTATTTCTTCTATAGCTGGAAGCACTGATTCTTCTGAGAGATCTGTCATCTCTGAATCACAATCTATAACAAAATCTTCTTGAACTGAAGCTTCAAACAAAATTGCATCTGAACTGCCAACTGCAAGGACTAGAGCTTCTTCACTAGATATCTCCCCCTGCCTAGTTTCAGGAAAACCTGAAGCTAGGCCCCTTGAAGAAGAAATAGAATAAGAGGGTGAAGGGAAGGAAGCTATTTTAGCAGATAGATCAGTTAGGGATTGAAGAACTAGAGCAAGTTTTGCATCCAGTAGATCATTCAGCTTTGGAGCAATGTATTGATAGATCTGATCAGCAGCAGATGAGAAATCAATATAGACAAAATCTTGGTTAGGGTGAGAAGATGATGGGATGGAGTATGGGAAAGAGATGTTAGTAGCATATGCTATGGGTGGATGAATAGGGCAATGAGGGTGGATAGGTGAGTGTGGATGAATAGGTGATTGAGGGATAGATGACTGAGGTTCAATGTGGATGGGGGACTGAGTATGAGCTGGAGTAGGAGAATGGGGAGGAGAATTGCTGGGGCAGAAAGGGTTGAATGATGGAATGTCATCAAGAGGGGTGACGAGATCTTCTTGGATAGATGATGGGGACTCTGCAGATTGATGGGTCTGAGCAATAAGAGAAGATGGTAATGAGGATGAAGGGATAATGGGAGAATTTGGAGGAGGGACGACTTCAGAGGAGACAAGGGGTGGAGATGGGAGAGGAGGAAAAGAAACAACAGGTGGAACTTTTGGAAGGGTTGAGGGAGTGACCAGCACAGTCCTTGTGCCTTCTGAAGCTAGCCTGGGGGCATCAACCATTGTATTCTTCTTAGGAATTACTCTTTCCCATTTTCCAAACAAGGCTGATGTTAGCCTCTTACTTGCATTGATAAAGACCTTAGGAGAGACCAGAAGGTCTGGATGCTTCTCTTGAAGAAATATTCCCAATATTCTTCCATAACCAACACTTACCTTGCTGATTTTCTTCCTTAATGATTCAAAGATAATCATTCCCCAGTTAATCTTCTTCTTCTCAACCAGGGCCACCATCACCAGAAATTTGTGCCTTATAATGTAGTCATGGGCTGAGGTTTTCCCAAGCAACACCTTGCCCACTACATCAGCTAAGAACTTATATTGAATAGACAAATTTTTCTTTAACAAATGGTTAGAGTTTCCATTGGAGTGACCCATTTTAATCAAGGCCTCATCAAAATCAACAGAAGATATATCCACATATTCATTTTCATTCACAAAACCAAAAACTTCTGATAAAATTTCAGGAGTTAGAAGAACCTGATGTCTTGAAATGCTTCCAGATAAAATGTCATTCTCTGACTTGACTGTATAAGCCCATTCTTTGATTTCAATCACTGGTAACATGATTCTTGTTGTCATCATCTTCCTTAACTGCTGTTCTTCAAATGAACTGAGAATGTTCTGGAAAACCTGGTCTGAGTTTGCAAATGATTCCATATCAATGTCAAATCCAGCATCGAATTTCATTGAAGACAAGATCGCTGGAGTAATTGCCATAGTTCCTGCAAAAAAGAATACGATCAAGTGCAAAGAGGAACTGGATGGAAAAGCGAGTTCTGTAGGCGCAAAGATAAAATAAGATGAAAGATTTGATTATATAGAGAGATCGGAGAAGGGCGCACACTTTCATAGAGCAGGGTTCGGCTAAACCTAATATAATCAGAAGTCGAAAAGACTTAGGGCTTCGTCTGACTGCGTTCGACGAAAAAATAATTTTTGTCGATCTCCGTTCGACGATCGCGCTTGTCTTTGTCGATCTTGACCTATTAAGTATCATCGATCTCCTCTCAACGAATGATAGCATTTCGTCGTTCTCCGTTCGATGAAATGAGGGGATAAATATATTTTTTTTAGATTGAATCTCCATCTATCATTCCTAGCTGATTTATAAAGAAAATATGTTTCTTTTCATCTAAGAGTTTGGTGAAAATATCAGCTCTTTGCAAATCAGTAGAGATGAATTATATGCAAATTTTATTTTTATCCACATTATCTCTGATAAAGTGGTGCCTAATTTCTATGTGTTTAGTCCTACTATGGAGAACTAGATTTTGTGCTATAGATATTGCACTAGTATTGTCACAAAATATAATTGAATTATTTAGATTGACACCATAGTCTAGGAGCTGATTTTGTATCCATAATATCTGTGTGCAGCAACTGCCTGCAGCTATGTATTCATCTTCAGTTGTTGATGTAGACACAGATGTTTGTTTCTTACAAAACCAAGACACAAGCCTATCACCAAGAAACTGACAAGTTCCTGATGTGCTTTTCCTGTCTACTATGCATCCAGCATAATCAGAATCTGAGAATCCAGTTAATTCAAATTCTGATGCTGTTGGATACCAGAGTCCTAGATTAGGACAACCCTTTATATATCTCAAAATTCTTTTTAATAAAATTAGATGAGATTCTTTGGGGTTAACTTGAAACCTAGCACAAATACAGGTAGCAAACATTATATCAGGCCTACTTGCTGTTAAAAAAAGTAATGAGCCAACAATTGCTCTATATACTTTCTGATCAACAGGTTTCCCTGATTCATCAGTATCAACAACAGCATTTGATGGCATGGGTGTTTTCATGGTGGAAGCATCAGACATACCAAACCTTTTCACTAATTCCTTAGCATACTTGGATTGTGATATGAATATGCCATTAGGAGTTTGCTTCACTTGAAGACCAAGGAAGTATGATAATTCACCCATACTACTCATTTCAAATTTAGATTGCATTAGGCTAGAGAACCTTTTGCATAGATTTCAATCAGTAGAGCCAAAAATACTATCATCTACATATATTTGAACTAGTAAAGTTTGATTTTTATGTATCCTGAAAAATAGGGTTTTATCAACTATGCCTCTACAGAACTTGTTTTCCAAAAGAAAATTAGCTAAGGTCTCATACCATGCTCTGGGAGCTTGTTTGAGACCATAGAGAGCTTTATTAAGCTTAAATACATAAGAGGAGTGAGTTGGAGAGATAAAACCTGGTGGTTGTTCCACATAGACTTCTTCTTTGATGTCTCAATTAAGAAATGCACTATTCACATCCATTTGATATACCTTGAATTTCTTGAATGCAACAAAGGCCAGAAAGATCCTTATAGCTTCAAGTCTTGCAACAGGAGCAAAGGTCTGATCATAGTCAATTCCTTCTTCCTGTGAATATCCTTGAGCTACCAATCTTGCTTTGTTTCTAACTATGTTGCCTTGATCATCAAGCTTGTTCCTGAAGACCCATTTGGTGCCAATGACTGGATGGCCCTTTGGTCTTGGAACCAAATCCCAAACCTTGTTCCTTTCAAATTTGTTGAGCTCCTCTTGCATTGCAAGAATCTAGTTTGGATCTTGTTCTGCATCTTTTATGGTTGGAGGTTCAACTTGTGATAGGAAACAAGTGTGCATCTAATTTTGGTGTAGTTGATGCCTTATCTGAACACCTGCTGAAATATCTCCAATCACTTGAGATATTGGATGATCTCTAACTGTGATGTGGTCAACAGTTGGAGTTGGTTCAGTTATGATATCCACTTGGGGAGTTTGTTCAGCTGTCATTTGATTTGAACTTTCAGCAAGATCTGGATGATCTTCTTCTTCACTGTCTTCAAGATTTTGAGTTGATGGAAGTGTAGAATCTTCTTTCTGTAGATTTAATCCATTTAGCTCTTCACATAGAGCTGGTACCTGCAAAGTATCTTTGGTAGAGGTGGTGTTCCTCTCCTCAATTAACATGTTAGTCTCATCAAAGGATAAATGCATGGACTCTTCTATCTTAAGAGTAGATTTATTGTAAACTCTATATGCCTTACTAGAAAGAGAATATCCAAGGAATATGCCTTCAGCAGCTTTTGCTTCAAACTTCCTGAGATACTTCTTATCATTGTTGTGCACATAGCATTTACAGCCAAATATCTTAAAATAGTTAACCTTAGGCTTTTTATTCTTGAGTAATTCTTAGGGAGTTTTGCCCTTAAGTTTATGTATCAGGCTTCTGTTCAACACATAATTTGCTGTGTTCACTGCCTCTGCCCAAAAAGAGAGTGGCAAGTTTGAATCAGCAAGTAATGTAGTTGCTGATTCAATTAGGGTTCTATTTTTCCTTTCAGCTACCCCATTTTGTTGAGGAGTTCTAGGAGTAGAGAAACATTGCTTGATCCCTTCTTTTCCACAGAATTCTCTCATCAGAAGAGATTCAAACTCAGTGCCATGATCACTTCTGATCAATGCAACTAGAGTAGAGTACTCAATCTTGATGGTCCTGAGAAAGTCTGTCAGAACACTGAAGGTGTCAGACTTGTTCCTAAGATAGAACACCCAAGTGAATCTTGAGAAGTCATCTACAATAACTAGAGAGTAATGCTTCCCTCCTAGATTTTGTATAGCAATAGGTCCAAATACAGTAAGTGCAAAATCCTAGGTGAATCACTCTTGGATAAAGATTTAAAACTACTTCTAGTTTGCTTACCTAATTGACAAGCCCTGCAGAGTCCTTCCTTCTTGTATGAACCAGAAGGCAGTCCTCTAACAAGATTGTCCTTAGAAAGCTTAGATATAGTTCTAAGGTTAATATGTCCAAGCCTTTTATGCCATAATTCATTTGTTTTACTTATAGAATTGAATAAGCAAATATCAGAATTGGCAGAGTCAAAATTGGCTAAATAAATATTTCCATGTCTAATACCAGATAACACATTAAAGTTTTTATTATTGGTAATAAGACATAAGGAATGATTGAAAGTTACCTGATAACCTTCATCACATAACTGGCTTATGTTGATGAGGTTGTGCTTGAGACCTTTGACACAGGCTACCTCTTTGAAGGTAACTGCTCCAACTTTGATCTGTCCATAGCCTTTGGTTTATCCACAGTTGGAGTCTCCAAAGATCACTTTGGGTCCAAGCTTTGCCTTGTAGTTGCTCATGTTGGTCTTGTTTCCTGTCATGTGTTTTGAACAGCCACTGTCCAAATACCATTGTTCATTCTTGCTTGGATAGCTGTGTACCTGCACAACAGAAAAAATAAACTTGTTGTTTTTGACCTAGACTACCTTGGGTCCTTTTGTATTACCACAAAACTCTGAAATAAAAGACATTTTAGGTTGATCCTTATAACCTTGTGGATGATATCTCCTTGGAGGAATTATTCACTCAGTGAAAGGATTGAAAGTATTTGAAGAATGAAAATTCTGTAAATTTTCGGTATATTCTCTGTTCGACGAACTGGGCTGAGTTCGTCGATCATCGTTCGACGAATGGAACTGCTTTCGTCGAGCGTCGTTCGAATAATGAATATACTGAAATTCTGGCTTCAAAGTTCGTCGATCTCCGTTCGACGAATTCGTTTGATTTCATCGAGCTCCGTTCGACAAATTCTGCTGAATTCGCTTATTCTTGACAGCCTTACTTGAAATATTTTTATTTACATCTACAACCTCTTTGCTTTTAGCAGAAATTTGTTCATCGGTATGTTATTCTTAATAAGAGGTGGCTCACTTGATGATGCACCCAAGCCAAGTTTGCCACTTAATCTGCCATTTACTATGCTTGTAATGTCCATCAGTTTGATGCTTCTCCTATTTAGGGATTCTTCAAATTTCTTGGCCTCAGATAGTTTATTCTCAATGAGAATAATTTGTTCTCTGGAGGCAGGCAAATCTTTCTTAAGATTAGCATTTTCTTCATTTAATTTGTTCATTTCAGCTAGCTTATTTCTGAGAGAGATTATTTCCTTCTTAGATTTTATTAAGTCTAAGCAAAGAACTTTGAATTCATCTTTGAATTCAACTGAATTAAAATCAAAATTAGAGATTACCTGATCAGTGTCATTGTCAGCTTCTGATTCTGATTCTTCTTCATCTGAGTTGTTTGTTGAGGCATTGATAGCCATCATACAGAAGCTTCTTTCTTCTTCATTATCTTCATCATCAGAAGAGCTGGATGAAGATGCAAGATCTGACTCACTGCTTGAGTCATAAATGGCCATCAGGCATTGGTCATTCTCATTTGATTTATCTTCATATTCATATGAACTGGGTGAAGATTCAGAATCTGTTTCACTCCAGGTTTCTGCTACAAATCCTCTTCCCTTGTGTTTGTGTTTGTGGGAGGAAGACTTGCTGGAGTGCCTTCTTTCTTCTTTGTCCTTTTTCTTTTCTTTCTTCTGATTCTCTGGACATTCTGGCAGAATATGTCTAGGTTTCCTGCAGCCAAAACAAATTATTTCCTTAGAATTGGATTTGTCATACCTTGGCTTTTCCCTTGATCTGGAGTCCTTCTTTCTGAAGTCCTTCTTAGCCATCTTGTAGAACCTTTTGGCTAAAAGGCTCATGAACTCCTCATCTCTTGGAGCCTTTTCTTCCTCTTCAGCTTGAAAAGCTATGCTTCTCTCCTTCTTGGATGCTGGAGATGAAGTAGATTGCTCAGCTTCTCTGGTTTTGATAAGCTGCTCATAGGATTTAAGTTTGCCTAACAAGCTCTCAGTTGAGATCTCATTAAGGCTTCTGGCTTCCTTAATTGGCCAGATCTTAGAGTCCCATGTGCTGGGGAAGCACATAAGGATCTTATCTTTGACCTCAGTGATAGAGATCACTTTGTCCAAGGTCCTCATCTCATTGATTATGAGGCCGAGCCTGTTGTACATATCAACAACTGTCTCAGATTCTCCTTTCTTAAAATTTTCATACTGGGAGATTATGTGAGATCTTCTATCCTTTCTTTCATCTGCTGATCATTCAACCATGTTGTTTAGTGAGATCCAGATTTCCCTGGCTGAAGTGCATTCCACCACTTTCTAGAAAATGTCACCAGACATTGTTTGTGCCAATATATTCATAGCTTTGGCATCTGCACTTCTTTGCTTCGTCTGGGTCTCTGTCCACTCAGGTGGTGGAACATCATTGTTGTTTACTGGTGCTTCAGCACTTGTTGTTGTTGTAGGTGTTGGAGGTCCTGTCAAAATTACATTAAAGATATCCTCATCAATAGAATTCATGTACAATCTAATCCTTGCCTTCCATAGTGCAAACTTACTTAGATTGCACATAGGAGGTCTTGTACTTGAATATTCTTTGTTTTGTTCCATGAGTTTTTAACAAAAAGAAAACTCTAAAATAAATTAAGATCTAATTGATCTTTATGATTCAAGTGTTAGCCTGTAAATAATCAACTACCCTCTGATACCAATTGAAAGTGAGGTTAGATCTTAAAGTTACTCTAGAGGGGGGTGTATAGAGTACAGTGTTGTAGATGTCGGCCGACATGTCCGACATGTCGGCCGACATAAAGGTTTTGGAGATAAAACGCAACGACATCGATATTTTAAACAAAAATGTCGTTTTTGAAAATATCGCCCGATATATTGGTTTAACCTGATATATCTGGCGATATTTCGCGATCGATATATCGTTTCGTGCATCTCGTTAAGTCTAGCGTCGACGACTTTCTCATCTCGCTCTCATTTGGTGATCTTTATGCCGTTTATTGCAGTCGACATCTCTTTGTTATGTAATTTATAAACATACATTATATGTATATATGTTTATTTTGTAGTTTATAAACATAAATTATGTATACAATTATACATATTTATAAAAATTGTGTATATATATGAATAAATTTATTTAAATATTAAAATTCGACATTATAAAATATCCCAGATATATCCCCCGCAATCCGACATCCGACATTTCAAACTCAAACCGACATGAATCTGACATCCGACATCTACAACCTTGATAGAGTATTAAAAAAGTTTTCACTTAATTTTTTAATGGAATTAAAATAGTGATATATATATATATGTGTATAGCAGAGTGATTTTGAAAGTGAGTTTTAGTTCTTAATATTAAAGCTCTTGTTTAAGTTTTATTTCAAAGTAATGTTATATATATATATAAGTGTGCTGAGTGAGTAATAAAATCAAACACCTAGAAGGCACAGCAACACAGCACAAATAAGAACGCATATAAAGAAATAAAACAAGCAAACAAGCAAGCAAACCAGATGACACAAGATATATAGTAGTTCCCCAATCAACCTGGGTACATCTACTCTTCTACCCACTGGTAGGAATCCACTAGGATTTTTGATCAGGTGCCCTAACACCAAGGGGTTTTTGATAAGGTGTCCACACACCAATGGAGGTTTGATCAGGTGCCCAAATCACCAATAAGCTTTTGATAAGGTGCTTAAAAACCAACATGATTTTTTGATCAGGTGTCTTGCCACCAATGGATAAACATTTGAAGGGAGTTTTAACCCTTTGTACAGGAGGGGAAATAAAGAAAACAAAAAGGTTAAAGTGTTCTTCTCTTTTCTGAGAAGACTCTTGAAGATCCTGATGAGTTGTAGAGTTTGGATCTTGATGATGATGTTGAAGAGAGCTCCCCCTGTCTGATTTAGATTGATGACAACTTGTGGATGGAGATCCTTCTCTAGAATGCAAATACTCTTCTTCTTCTTCTTGCAGTTTAGATCCCTGAGCAAATGATCTTGATTGGTGTCTCAGGGTATAGATAATCTGCAAGGAAGAGTTAGCAAAAACAAAACAAGATAGAATAAATATGTTGTTCTCTGTTTTTGCTGCTGTTCTTCTTTTACTCTTATTCTTCTTCTTCTCTCTTCTCTGTTCTTCTCTCTGAATATATAATCTGGAGATCTTGTGGCTAATTTGAATTCTTGCCAACCAGAGAGGAAAAAAATAATATCTCTTTTATTTCATGGATCCTCGAGCAGACAAATTGTCGTCTTTAGCTTTTGCAATGACTATATCATTTAATGCTTGCAACGACTGTATTGTTAAGTCAGCAATATATAAATAGAAATAATAAAATATTGCTTTATTAAATCTGACAACATATATAATATTAGTCGAACTGAGAATGATATAAAAATAATGCTGAAGATATTTCGTCGAGCTCAGCTCCACGTTCGTCGACCTCATCATTTGATTCGTCGACCTGAACATTTCATTCGCCGTTCTGAGCTTCTGTTGAAGATTCGTCGAACGCAGACTTGAGTTCGTCGAACGGAAGGATTCGTCGACCGCTGAGCCTGGATGATTTCGTCGACCGCTGAAGTATTGAGCTGTTCGTCGAACGCAGACTTGAGTTTGTCGAATGCAACTTTTCGTCGACCGCTGAGATGGGGTCTATTCGTCAACCACTGAGATAATCTGTTTGTCGACCGCTGAACCGCTGAACCGCTGAGATGGGATCGTCGAACGCTGAACCGCTGAGACGGGATCGTC
This sequence comes from Dactylorhiza incarnata, assembly GCA_033032865.1. Lineage (NCBI taxonomy): Eukaryota > Viridiplantae > Streptophyta > Magnoliopsida > Asparagales > Orchidaceae > Dactylorhiza > Dactylorhiza incarnata. Next base: position 37,372,280 of record JAWHQI010000002.1, on the reverse strand, counting down.
CACCGCTGAACCGCTGGATTTCGTCGAGCGCAGAATGAATATCATTCGTCGACCGCAGAGCACCGTTCATTGAACACAGAGAGCTTGCCATTCGTCGAACGCAGAGAGCTTGCCATTCGTCGAACGCAGAGAGCTTGTGTTATTTTTATTCTTCTCTTATTTTCTCAGCCTATTATATATATATATATTTTCAGCCTATTATCTTAATGGGATTTGATCTAAGTAATAAGATATGTTATGATAGAAACTTAAACATTAAAGATGGATCCTAACTCAAATCAAAATTAAGGTTCCAAAATCTCCCCCTATTTGAGTTGGGATCCTAATCCAAATTAAGACTAAGTTCTAACAATCTCCCCCTATTTGGTTTAGGATACCTAAGCATAAAAAGTCTTGAATAACTTAAGGCTTAAGGGTCAGAGATCATAGAAGAATTTATTTGTTCTTTTTGAAAACATTTTAATCATAAATTATATTGTTTTCTTCTTCTTTTAAAAATATTTAATCAATTCTGATTTTCCTAAATTTTGATTTAATTGGATTTTAATATTATGAATTGCTAGCTGTTTATTGGATTCTAAGGAATTTTAAAATCAGAAAGACATTGCCTGATACCTTCTTTCTATAGAATCCCCTTAATCAGAAGAGACTCACACTCAGTGCTCTGATCATTTCTGATCTATGCAATCTGAGTAGAATGCTCAACTTGATTTGGAGAAAATCTGTAAGAATGTGAAGTTATCTGACTTTGTCTTTAAGATAGGATATTCCAAAAGAATCTTAAAACTGCTGTTTAATTATAATTTGAGTAAAAATATTAATCAGTTTAAAAAATTGCCTCATAGATAGATATGTTGGTCTTTTTATCTCATTAAAATATTAATTTGAAAATTTTCTTTGATTTTGTTGAACATACATAATTTTCTTCTTAAAAGGTTGTTCAAATTTATTTTTTAAAGAAATAATTTTCTTTTCTGATATTTTTAAATTTTCTTGAAGTTTATTATATTCAGAAGTCAGATTATTTATTTTTGTTAATTCCTTTTTAATTTCCTTCTCAGATTTTATTAAATCTGTATATGTTATTTTAAAATCAGATTTGTAATCTTCAGAGGTAGAGTTGGGATTTGAAGTTACCTCAGTTACCTCAATTTCATCAAGTTCAGATTCAGATTCTGCATCTGAGTAGTGGTTTGAGCCATATATGGCCAACATGCAGAATCTTCTGGCCTTTTGCTCTTCTTCTTCTTCTTCACGTAGATTGAATGATGGTTCTGCATCAAAAATACGGTTAGTGGAAGAAGTAGAAGAGGATTCCTTTACCATCCTTGAGAGGGAGTTCCATATGCCCCTTGCTGAAGTGCAATCAGCCACTCTTTGAAGAATGTCATTTGACATTGAATGAGCCAATATGTTCATGGCCTTGGCATCAACACTTTTCAGCTTTTCTTGATCATCTGTTGAAGGGATTGAAGATGGAAGTCCTGGCAAAATAGATTTGTAAATATCTTCATCTATGGCATTCATGTATAATTTAATTCTAACTTGCCATAAAGAAAATCTATCCAAATTACAGATTGGTGGATATAAAAATTCTACTTGTTCCATTAAATTTTAGAAAAACCTTTAAAAAAAATAAGAACTAAATGATCTTTATGATTCAGGTGTTAGCCTGTATAAATATTCAACCTAGATTTGATACCAATTGAAAGTGAGTTTTAGTTCTTAATATTAAAGATCTTTTTTTAAGTTTTATTTCAAAGTAATGTTATATATATATAAGTGTGCTGAGTGAGTAATAAAATCAAACACCTAGAAGGCACAGCAACACAACACAAATAAGAAAGCATATAAAGAAATAAAACAAGCAAACAAGTAAGCAAACCAGATGACACAAGATATATAGTAGTTCCCCAATCAACCTGGGTACATCTACTCTTCTACCCACTAGTAGGAATCCACTAGGATTTTTTATCAGGTGCCCTAACACCACGAGGTTTTTGATAAGGTGTCCACACACCAATGGAGGTTTGATCAGGTGCCCAAATCACCAATAAGCTTTTGATAAGGTGCTTAAAAACCAACATGATTTTTTGATCAGGTGTCTTGCCACCAATGGATAAACTTTTGATGGGAGTTTTAACCCTTTGTACATGAGGAGAAATAAAGAAAACAAAAAGGTTAAAGTGTTCTTCTCTTTTCTGAGAAGACTCTTGAAGATCCTAATGAGTTGTTGAGTTTAGATCTTGATGATGATGTTGAAGAGAGCTCCCCGTGGCTGATTTAGATTGATGACAGCTTGTGGATGGAGCTCCTTCTCTATAATGCAAATACTCATCTTCTTCTTCTTGCAGTTTAGATCCCTGAGCAAATGATCTTGATTGGTGTGTCTCAGGGTATAGATAATCTGCAAGGAAGAGTTAGCAAAAACAAAACAAGATAGAATAAATATGTTGTTCTCTATTTTTGCTGATGTTCTTCTTTTACTCTTATTCTTCTCTCTTCTCTGTTCTTCTCTCTGAATATATAATCTGGAGATCTTGTGGCTGATTTGAATTCTTGCCAACCAGAGAGGAAAGAAATTATATCTCTTTTATTTCCTGGATCCTCGAGCAGACAAATTGCCGTCTTTAGCTTTTGCAACGGCTATATCATTTAATGCTTGCAACGGCTTTATTGTTAAGACAGCAATATATAAATAGAAATAATAAAATATTGCTTTATTAAATCTGACAGCATATATAATATTAGTCGAACTGAGAATGATATAAAAATAATGCTGAAGATATTTCGTCGAGCTCAGCTTCACGTTCGTCGACCTCATCATTTGATTCGTCGACCTGAACATTTGATTCGCCGTTCTGAGCTTCTGTTGAAGATTCGTCGAACGTAGACTTGAGTTTGTCGAACGGAAGGATTCGTCGACCGCTGAGCCTAGATGATTTCATCGACCGCTGAAGTATTGAGCTGTTCGTCGAACGCAGACTTGAGTTCGTCGAACGCAACTTTTCGTCGACCGCTGAGACGGGGTCTGTTCGTCGACCGCTGAGATAATCTGTTTGTAGACCGCTGAACCACTGAGACAGGATCGTCGAATGCTGAACCGCTGAGACGGGATCGTCGACCGCTGAACCGCTGGATTTCATCGAGCGCAGAATGAACACCATTCGTCGACCACAGAGCGTCGCTCGTCAAACGCAGAGAGCTTGCCGTTCGTCGAACGCAAAGAGCTTGACGTTCGTCGAACGCAGAGAGCTTGCTGTTCGTCGAACGCAGAGAGCTTGTGTTATTTTTATTCTTCTCTTATTTTCTCAGCCTATTATATATATATATATATATTTTCAGCCTATTATCTTAATGGGATTTGATCGAAGTTATAAGATATGTTATGATAGAAACTTAAACATTAAAGATGGATCCTAACTCAAATCAAAACTAAGGTTCCAACAGATTTATAAAAACTAAATAAAGAAAACAAAGCACACAGCACAATACACAGAAAATCACAACACAGAGGACACAAGGATTTTATAGTAGTTCCCCAATAAATTTGGGTACGTCTACTCTTCTACCACACTTGGTAGGATCCACTAGGTTTTTGATCAGGTGCCCTTTCACCAAGGGAGTTTTGATCAGGTGTCCACCCACCAAGGAGCTTTTGATCAGGTGCTTTAACCAAACCACAGGTTTTTGTTCAGGTGCCCTGCCACCAAAGGGTTAACTTTTGAAGGGAGTTAGAACCCTATACAAGATGGAATAAAGGGGGTTAAGAAGTTCTTCTCTGTCAATAATCTGAGAGAAGACTCTAGTGGATTGATGGTGTAAAGCTCCCCCTGTCTGATTGAAATTCTTGACAGCTTGAGGATGGAGCTTTCTCTTGAATGAAGATATCTTCCTTGATACGCTAATGAATCTGAGAGACAGAAGTTCCTCAGATTATTGTTGCTCTATTGAAGATTTGAAACTTGCAGCAGAAAACTGAGAGATTGATCTTGAAGAAGTTCTCAGAGAATGAGATGGGCTTCTTGAGGAAGACGTTCTTTCTTTTTCTTTCTGAATAATTTCTCTCTCGACTGATGCTCTGATATTTTCTATCTCTGTTACAGTTTTCTTTCTTGCTGGTATCCTATTTTCTTAGAGAGAAGATAACTAATTTGAATTTCAAATCTCTGAATAGGAATAGAATAATCTGCATTAATTATTTCCTTGGAACTTCAACTGATTCATCAAATCTTAATTCCTTTCCTTTTCAACAATAAATGATATCCTTTTCCAATAAGCCAAACGACTATTTTTCTCGAGAGAAGGAAATGGAAAGGGAATAAAATAAAGGAAGGATAAAACTTGTCTTGTCAGGAAGAATAACTCCAAATTAAGAATAGAACTAAAAATGATAGTTGAACTGAGTTCAGAGAAATAGAATAACTGATCTGAATAGACTGAGAGAAAATTCATCGAGTTGAGATAAGAATTCGTCGACCTGAAGGATGAGTTCGTCGAACTGAACATCTGATAAAGATTCGTCGAACACAGGCTGGAGTTCGTCGATCTCAAGTTAGAGTTCCTCGAACTGAAGAATTCGTCGACCGCTAAGCCGCTGAGTATTGAAGATCGTCGACCGCTGAGACTAAGGCAAGCCGTTCGTCGAACGCAGAGTGTAAGCTGTTCGTCGAACGCAGAGAGCAATTCGTCGAACGCAGTATTGAGTTCGTGGAACGCAAAAACTTAGAGAAATCGTAAGTTCTAGCTATCTTATCAGCCTAAAATTATGACCCTTAGACTATACATTGGGGGTCAACTTAATCCTAGTCAACACATAGTAATCCTAGCACAAATCAGTAACAGGGTTGTTCCAACACATACATTCCATCATTTGCTACAAGACCCACAAGCTCATCCTTCTAATACAAATGAAATTCAAACAATAAATATTGCCACTCCTAGTGCCTGTTAGGATAGATTCAGCATTCTTAGAATCCTTGATCAGACACTTATCCTTATGGAAGGCAACAACATATCACAAGTCATATGGTTGACTTATGTTAATGATGTTATGTTGTAAACCTTCAACATAAGCTACTATTGTGATAGTGATACTACCATTAGTGATCTTACCATAGCCCTTGACTACACCTCTGTCAAATCCTCCAAATTTGACTTTGGGTCCATCTTCTATAGGTGTAAACTCCTTCAATAGGCTTTTAGTCTCAGTCATGTTCCTGGAACACCCACTGTCCAAATACCACACGGGAGTCTTGTTGGTTTTTGGACATACCTGCAAGATAGCTACACTTCCTTAGGAACCCATCTTTTCTTGGGTCCTAGGTGCTTATTAGAGAATGATCTAAATAGAAAATTAACAGCTTTCTTCTTAATTTTCATGTGAGGAGAATTCTGGACAGTTGGATTAAACCAACAGTCTAAGGCAAAATGTCATATCTTACCACAACACCAACATTCAAATCTATTGTATTTAGATTTTCTTGTTGTGCTTGGTCTGACTGGGTTGAGCTGTTGTTCGGTAGCTAACCCTCTCTTCTTGGAAGCTGAAGAATTTTCCCCAACATGAGAATTTCTGAAAGCCTTCACAGGAGGATTCTTTTGGGGTGCAGATAGTGCACACTTCCTAAGAAAAGTTTGTCTTTTGCGGAGCCAAGTAGAAGGGAGCTTAAGCCCACTCTCTGTCTCTTTGCTCTCTTTGCATCCATAGATGTTACTGTGATCATATGAGTTTGTGGGTATGATCACTTTTCTAAAGACTGTCTTCCCTTGAGCAGATTTCCCACTATTTTCACTTTGATAGTAGCCCAAACCTTTTTTATTTGTTTGTGCAAAGCCATCAATCAAAGGAAGAACAGTTTGTGGCTTGGAATAACTAGCCACAATTTTCTTTTTCTCTAAGAGCTTATCCTCTAGCTCTTTCATCATATTATTTTTATGCTTAATAACCTCAGTTAAAAGTGTTGGTGCTCAGTGTAGACATTGACAGTTTGGTGTTATCTTGAGCTAGTTCAGTTACTTTCTCAAGTAGCTCATCTCTCTGGTCACTCAAAGAGATGATTTCAACCGCTTGGGCCTTACATAGAGCTTTTGCTTTCTTAAGGGATTCAAGCAGGGCACCAAACCTCTCAATATATCAGAGTATTCTTCTCTTGCAGTTGAAGAGGAGCTGGCATCTGACTATGTGTAAGATATGGTTGGAGAGGCTTTAGGAATTACCTAGTTGTGATGGGAGTCATCACAACATTCTTCATCTGAGCAGGTCATGGCTATTATATGGTTATATGATTTTGATGAGGAGCACTTAGTGTCATTGTCACTAAGTGTTCTCACTTTCTTAGCTACAAGGCTCTTCTCTGTCTTCCTGCTCCTTGAGTGTTTTCTCTCTTCACTCTTCTTTTGCCTCTTGAATGGACATTCAACAATGATATGTCCCGGCTTTTTACAGCTGTAACAAACAATGTTAGAAGAAATATGTTTGTTAGATTTGGAATCATACCTATTTGATCTGTGTCTGCTCCCAAACTTGTAATCTCTCCTGGAACTAGAGGGAGATGTTTCATATCTTTTGTTCCCTCTTCTTCTGTTTCTCAGCAATTTCTTAAACTGCTTGGTGAACAGTGAGAGATCTCCATCAGAGAGCTCTGAGCTGGAATTGCTTAAGGTCTCTTCCTCTGAGACATAGATAGGCTCCACGGTCTTTTGCTTTCTTGAAGCTTCAGCTTTTAAGGCCACTGCCTTTTTCTCTGCAGTGAGCCTTGAAGCTCTCCTCTTCAGCCTTTCTAACATTTAACTTCAACTAATATGACAGAAGCTTTCATATAGTTGTTGAGGCTCCATAGCTCCCAGATTGCCAACTTCCTTGATGGCACACATCTTCATATCCCATTCTTTATTTAGAGATCTCAGGAACTTGTCATTGAGCTCATAATTGGTGAGCTCTCTTTCATAAGTTCTGAGCCCATTAACAATCCGGAAGAACTTTTCATAGCAGGCAGCAATGTCATCCTTCTTGTCTTGCCTTGTTGAAGAACAACGGTCTCACCTCAGCAGTCTCCGCGGTCTCAGAGCATCAGCAGTCTCCAGCTCCACCATATCAGGTTCTGTTGAAGAACAACGATCTCACCTCAGCGGTCTCCACGGTCTCAAAGCATCAGCAGTCTCCGCAGTCTGCAGCTCCACCATCTCAGACTCACCAGTCGCCGCATATGTTGAAGAGTTGCAGTCTTGTCACTGACCATCTGCGATCTCGACACTCTTCCTCTCCGCAGTCTCAATAGTCTCTGGACTGTCAATTGGTGGTCTCCTCAGTCACACAACCTTCTACCTCCCATTGTGTAACCGTAGATCAGCTCTCCAGATCGCACCGATCTCAACGGCCTTAATCTTCCTGATCGCCCTGACCGCCCAACTCTCCCATATAAATGTTTGTAGTTGTATTGGTATTTAGTCCCACATTGTAGATTTGTATTTTCCTCTTTCTCTCCTAGTCTATATAAAGGAGACAATACTCTTGTAATACTTAGATTTTATGAAATTCTATTACTTTCAATTTCTCACATGGTATCAGAGCTAGGTTCGATCTTTTGTTGTGAGCTCCTGTCTTCTCTCCTGTTCGGTTTTTTTGGTTCTGGTGACCACCGAACCTCTCTTTAGATTCTGATCGGTCTCTCTTCCTCCTAGACCGTCTTCTCCCTGATTGGTCTTTCTCCCGTGAGACCGCGCGATCTCCCTTGCTACCTGATTTTGTTTCCTTCTTCTCATGGGAACTCCCTCGTCTGAGACCGTTTCGATCTCCATTCCTCTGACCGCTCCGATCTCTACTCCTTCTGGCAATCATGGAACCTCCTCCAAACTCACTGGACCTAACTACCCTGATTGAAGTGTCTCATTCGCCTTCCTCTTACGCTCTCAGCGCAAACGCCACCACCTCACAAATGATCCTTCACCCAAAGGGTATGCCACCTTTGATGATTAGGATGCTAGTGATGCTTTGGTTTGCACCTGGCTAGCTAATAACCTTTCTGATGAATATATTCCTATCATCTGTCACGATGAGACAGTCAAAGCTGCTTTCACCCATCTTGTTTCCCTTTACTCCAAAGGTGCCAAAACCTCCCGCATCTACACCTTATATGCTGGTCTCTTTGCTCGCCCCACCATGAATCCCACCACAGCTTACCAAGAGGTTCAGGACCTTGGAGCAGAACTTCTTCAGCATCGTCCCTTCTCTGATGACCTCACTGAGCAACATAAACACTTCCAGAGCTCCTGGTTATGTGTTACCTTCTCTGTCTTCTTGACTCATATGGTATGATTCGTCAGCAGATTCTTGGGGAAGCTGACTCTTCTACCCTTGATGCCACCGCTGCTCAGGTCTCTATGGTTACCTCCCTTCTCCAAAGACCCATGTTGAACTCTCCTCCTCCTCCAGAGAGTTTTGCTCACCCGGCTGAACGTGGTCACCCTAGTGGTCATGGTGGCTATCTTGGTGGCAGAGGACCTTCCAGATATCTTTGTTCTCATTGTGGTTGGAAGGGTCACACCATTGATCGTTGTTATCTCAAGCATCCTCACCTTCATCCTATGGATGCGGCACCTCATTCTGCTACTCCACACCCATCTGCTTTTGTTTCTACCTCCTCATGTAGCGTCCATCTGGTTACTGAAGGCAAGTGGCTTATTGACACCGGCGCAACAAATCATATGACAGGAAACCCTCTACTTTTTTCAAAGTTACAAGAGCATAAAAACTCACCACCAGTCCTGACAGCCGATGGTTCTCCCTCTAAAGTGCGTGGGACTGGTGTGGCGCAAATCACTCCGACTATCTCTCTTGAGGACACTCTTTATTTTCCTACGTTTCCTTGCAACTTATTATTTGTCAAGGCTCTTTCTCACCAGTTACAATGTTCTATTGTGTTTACCCCTACTAACTGTTATTTTCAGGATCTTCACACGAAGGAGACAATTGTTACTGGGACTGAGAGTGGAGGCCTCTACTTCCTTGACGTTCTTGCTGCACATTCTACTTCCGCAACCTCTGACTCTCTTTATCAATGTCACCTCTGTCTTGGTCATCCCCCACCTCGGCTGCTCTATCAATTTCTACCTCACCTCTACAAAGATATCTCTCTTATCAACTATGAAGCTTGTCAACTGGGAAAGCATCATCGAGCTTCCTACCCTGCCAAGCACGGTCGTAGCTCGACAAACCCCTTTGATCTTGTCCACTCTAACGTCTGGGGTCCCTCTCCTACCAAGATCATTGGTAGGGGTAGTTTGTATTTTGTCACCTTCATAGATGACTTTTCTCGGTGTGTTTGGGTGTATCTTTTAAAAGAATGCTCTGAACTTTTCACGGTATTCTCTACCTTCTATAATAAAATTTTCACTCAGTTTGGAGTGTCTGTCAAAACTATTAGAACTGATAATGCCAAAGAATATGTTTCTCCTCAATTTTCTGAGTTTTGTAGGAATCGTGGTCTTATACATCAAACTAGTTTTCCATATACCTCTCAACAAATTGGATAGTTGAACGTAAGAATCGTCACCTCCTCGACATGGCTCGCACCTTACTCTTTCAGATGAATATGCCTAAAACTTATTGGGCTCATGCCATCTTCATCTCATGCTACCTCATTAACCGCATTCCCTCCACCATACTTAATAGAAGCACCCCCTTTTCTCTCTTATATCCAACAATGAAACCTTTCTCTCTACCTCCCAGGGTGTTCAGTTGTACTGCGTTCATCCATACTCCTTCACCCGACAGGGACAAACACTCCCCTCGCGCAGTAAATTGTATCTTTGTTGGTTACTCTCCAACTCAGAAAGGTTATAGGCGCTATGATCATCTACTTCGTAAACAATATGTTTAAGCTGATGTCACCTTCTTTGAGACTATACCATATTTCTCTACAACCTCCACCTCTCTACCTTCTGACCCTCCTACTTCCTCTCCTATCATTTCTGCCCCGCCTCCTCCACCCCCAACCTATATTGCACCTCTCCTTCCAACACCACCCCTCTTCCTTTACCTACACCTCCTACAGAGTCTCCTACCACCTGTCCTCCTACTCTGGGGCCTCCTCTTCTACCTCTTGGGCCAGGTCTCTCTTCTTCGGATGATGACTCTCCTGCAGATGCAGACACCACTGATGATCTCCTTATTGCTCTTCGAAAGGGAGTTCGCTCTTGTATGAAACATTCTATTCATGATGTTGTCACACATGCTCAACTCACTCCTTCTGCTAGGTCTTTTGCTATTGCTATTTCAGATATTATCACACCAGCTACTTATTAGGAATCTCTTACTATACTACAGTGAAAGACTGCCATGGATGAGGAAATTTCCACACTTCAGGAACGTGGCACTTGGACCCTTGTTCCTCCTCCTCTTGGAGCAGATATTGTTGGGTGTAGATGGGTGTTTGTGATCAAATATCATGTGGACGGCTCTGTGGACCGTTATAAAGCTCATTTGGTTGCCAAAGGTTTTACTCAGACATATGGGGTTGACTTCTTTGACACATTCTCCCCTATCGCTCGTCTTACAACTATCCGAGTTCTCTTCTCTGTGGCCATCAACAAAGGTTGGCAAATTTCTCAATTGGATGTGAAGAATGCCTTCCTTTATGGTGATCTACAAGAGGTTGTTTTCATGGAGCAACCTCCAGGGTATGTTGCTCCGAGGGAGACTCATGTATGTAAGATAAGGAAGGTCATCTATGGACTCAAACAAAGTCCTCGCGAGTGGTTTGAAAAGTTCAATAAAGTGATCAACATCATTGGATTTGTCCGCAGCTCTGCAGATCACTCTCTCTTCATACGTAAGACCTCTCATGGAATGGTGGTTCTGGATGTCAATGTTGATGACATCCTTCTCACTGGTGATGATATTGAAGGTTTCACTCTTACAAAGAAACACCTTCGTCAATATTTTGTGACCAAAGATATGGGACCTTCCGAGTACTTTCTGGGCATTGATTTCTCACGCAAGCATAGTTCTGTTGTCCTCTCACAGCGTAAGTATGCAATTGACCTTCTGAAGGAAACTGGTCTTCTTGGTACTAAACCTGGTAAGTATCCAATGACAGTAGGAGATGTCAAACTCTGGAATGACAATTCTCCTCCTCTGCCTGATAGCACTAGTTATCGACGTCTTGTAGGCAAGCTCATCTACTTAACTGTAACAAGACCTGATATCTGCTATGTCGTTGGGAAGGTCAGCCAATTCATGCAAGCTCCAAGGGAATGTCATCTTCAAGCTGCTATAAAGATATTGGAATACGTTAAGGGGTCTCCAGGGAAGGGACTTCTATTCCAAAGAAACAACCATCTAAAGATAGAAGCCTATTCAGATGCTAGCTACGCTGATGATAAAGGAGATAGGAAATCCACATCTGGGTTTGCACATACGTAGGAGGAAATCTTGTTAGCTGGAAGAGCAAGAAACAATCAGTTGTATCTAGATCAAGTGCTAAAGCTGAGTATAGAAGCATGACCCAAACTACGTGTGAATTAAAGTGGTTACAAACTCTCTTGCTAGACTTAGGAGAAGTTTACAACCATGCCTTACCAATGTTCTGTGACAACAAAGCTGCAATCTACAAATCTCAAAACCCAGTCTTTCATGAGAGAACAAAATATATTGAGGTGGACTGTCATTTCATTAGGGAAGAAATCTTGAAGAAACAAATTTGCACTCCTTTCGTTACTTCAGACAAAGAGCTAGCTGATATCTTCACCAAACATATATCCTCATCCTTCTCCGACGTTTGTCACAAGTTGGGCATGATTGATATATATGCTCCATCTTACAGGGAGTTTTGAAGAACAGCGGTCTCACCTCAGCGGTCTCCGCGGTCTCATAGCATCAACAGTCTCCGCGGTCTCCAGATCCACCATCTCAGGCTCTGTTGAAGAACAACGGTCTCACCTCAGTGGTCTTCGCAGTCTCAGAGCATCAGCAGTTTCCGTGGTCTCCAGCTCCACCATCTCAGACTCACCAGTCGCCACATCTATTGAAGAGTCGCGGTCTTCTCTCTGACCATCCGCGATCTCGACACTCTTCCTCTCCGCGGTCTCAACAATCTCTGGATTGTCAATTGTCTGACTCCTCAGTCACACAACCTTCTACCTCCTATTGTGTAACCACAGATCAGCTCTTCAGACAGCAATGATCTCAGCGGTCTCAATCTTCGTGATCACCCTGACCGCCCAGCTCTCCTGTATAAATGTTTGTAGTTGTATTGGTATTTAGTCCCACACTGTAGATTTGTATTTTCCTCTTTCTCTCCTAGTCTATATAAAGGAGGCAATACACTTGTAATATTTAGATTTTAGGAAATAAAAATTATATTGTTTTCAATTTCTCACATGCCTGAAGGATTCATACTCCTGATTCATAAGGGATTTTTTGTCATCTCTAACCTCTCTGTTCCTTCCATGTATACAACCAAGGAATCCCATATTTCCTTTGTTGTTTTACAATGAATCAGATTCTGAAATGTTGAATCATCAATTGCATTGACAATGATGTTCTTAGCCCTTTTGTCCATGGTGACCAAGGCTACTTCATCCTTGGTGAACTGGGGTAGGGTTTTGGGTGTATGAACTGTTGTTGGCTTTACATAGATATTCATGGGAACATACGGTTCCTCTTCAACTGCCATATAGACACTAGGGTCTGAAGCTACTGTTGGTGTTTCCAAGGTGATCTGGAAGTGATCAAGCATTTGGTCTTACTGCCAACGCAATATGAGTCCATGGGGTCACACACAAGAGTGTTTAGAGAAGTTGGAGGAAGAATTGTGTTGGCCTTACTCATATTGGATATGAGTGAAGGACCAATCCTAAGACTTATTGGAGTTGGGTCGAGTCAACTGAGTGCTCCACAGGAATTGTGAATATTGTATGGAGTGTGTTGACAAGTTTTCGAGTCGAGTCGTCAAGAGTGTCTCGACGACTCTTACTTCAGTTCGTCGAATGATCGAAATCATAATGACTCGACGAAATCATAATGACTCAACGAATTTATGATTACTCGACGAATTTCTTCAAGTGAAATGTTCACTCGACGAATTACTTGTTACTCGACGAATTTCTTAGTGAAAGGTTTACTCGACGAATTCTGTTTTACTCGACGAATTCAGTTTGTCACTCGACGAATTCTGTTTACTCCAATGTAAGTCATGGGTGTGCAGATAGCTTCTCTCTTCCCGTAGGGTATAAATAAAGCCCGATTTTATACCCTAACCATCGTTCCTTATTTTGCGATCGGAAGAGAGGCGGAAGAGTTCCACAAACATACCGACGGAAGAGTTTCGTAGGGTTTCGATTCCTCCACCGCCGCCGCCGCCTCTCCCTGTCGTCGGACCTAGCAGTCCGTGGGAGGCGTTGAGGGCTCTTCTTCTCCGACCTAGTTCTTGTTCGACAAGAAGCTAGGGTTCTCCTTCCCTCGTGTGTACTTCCATAGAGGCACTGATTGATTTCTGCGCTTGGAACTCAGATTTTGTCTTTGGGATCAGATCTTGGAACATCTTGGTTGAGTATTGACTCAATCCCCTTCGGGTATTGCATTGCATTGCTTCTCCCATTTCTTGATTAATGAAATCGCAAGTTCCTTGAACTGCTTAGGGTTGTTCTCGTTCGTTATTTCCGCTGCGCATATGTGATATGCTGTATACATTTGATGTAAAGAAAACCCAACAGCTTCCATGTACAACTTGATTCTCTGCTTCCAGATAGCAAAGTTCTCTTTGGTGCAGATGGGCAGCTTCATTGAGCTCATTTCCTTATGGTGCTCACCAGCCATTGTTTGTGATCACAACCCAATAAACTTGTAGATCTTATTCTAAGCTGTTAAGCCTTTGAACTCAACCTTGCTCTGATACCAATTGAAAGATTTAGGTTATCTATAATACACCTAGAGGGGGTGATTAGGTGTTTTCAATGTTAATTGCTACTTTAAATTCTAGCTAGCACATCACAGAAATAACACATAAAACACATCGGATTTATAGTGCTTCCCTTCAAGACAATTTGTCAAGAGGTAGTACATTGTCCCTCCCACCTATCTAGCAAAGTGCTAGACTAAGCAACTTCTCTAACTCAGATCTCTTCTCAATAAGCAGATCTTAGAACTCAGGCTCACAAAGAACCCTACCAACAACTCAGACTTTACAAGTCCTACACAACTCAGATCTTTACCAAGATCCTACCAAACACAGCTCACAAAGAACCCTACCAAACTCAGGCCCACAAAGAACCCTACCAAACTCAGGCTCACACAGAACCCTACCAACACTCATATCTGTTACAGATCTTACAAGCTCATGCTCACAAAGAACCTTACAAAACAAGGAAGATGTTTTTCTGTTGCAGAAGAGAAGGCTTCAAGATATGAGCTTTTGAGTGAAAGGTCTTCTTCTTGCAAATATAAGCACATAGATCTTTTGAATCACTGAACTATTCTTGAGAATCTTCTTCAAAAAAATATCAAATGAATTTTTCAACCAGGGAAGAAGATTCTTTCTTTCTTTTATTTTGATCTTCACAACACAACAATGAAGTCTTGTTGTTGAGCCCTTTTCTCTCTTTTCTGATTGTATGCTTGTATGTGTGAGAATAAGAGTGAGAGAGAATAACTGTATCAGGTATATTATGAAATCGACAATTTCTCTCTTTTATATTCTTCTGCAATTTTGCATAAAGGCCCTTATCAAATTATTCCATAATTAATTGGCCAGTTAGGAATGTTGATAGAAATGATAGAATATATTATCATAAATGTTTTGTCGTTCTTGGAACTTGCAGAATATGGAAGTGAATAATATTCTTCATTAATGTTGTGTAACGGCTATATTCTATGGAGAATATATCATTTAATATTCATTGATTAGCGCACAAGACAGGCGGCGTGCACTTTCCCTGTATTTCAATTTCTGAGAAAATCGGCGCATTAAATGCATCTTAGCATCTGTCACGACGATAAATTTCTTTCAAGCCTTTATCTTCTTGATCGTCTCAACGATATGTAATCTTCACGACGATATCGTCGGCATACTTCTTTCTTCAAGGCTCTGTTTGATATCTCAACGATACTGCTTTTTCTTGGCGATATTGTCGAGATGTTTTCTTCTACGTGATTTGTCTTCAATCTTCAAAACTATATCGTCTAGACATCTAAACTTAGCTTTCCCAACGATAAAGCTTATTTAAAATGATATTGTTGAAACTGTCTGGACGATATGTTTCGTTTCTCAATGATTTTTCTACAAAGCCTTGAGATGATAATTTTCTTAGTGAATCTTCATTACTTTTATAGTTTTGACATTAGTAATGTAGCTTTGATGTATCTATCACAACATGAACTTAAACATAACATCAAAAACAACTTGGCTTATCTATACTTGTGTTCCTTCTTCAAATCTAGGAACATTGAGGGCACAATACCCAACACAACTTATGTGTAGAAAGGCAAAGCAGCAGAGTCTTCTGCTTCCCAGCATCCTCTGTCCCAGTCGAGAGTCTACTCGCTTGGCCAACAAGAAGCCATTTGATAGAACAATGTCATCATAGGTATGAATAGTAATTTAGCTTTTACAACTTGACGTGATTTATACTTTGTGTGCGACTATACGTTTGTTGGTGTATGAACTTAAGCTTTGCCCTAATTTTCAACAATTCGGCGAAAGCTCTTTTTGATGCTGGAGCATCACACTCCTTTCTGTCTAAGGACTTCGTGGTGCGAATCAGAGTACCGTCTACCTTGGTAAAGGATAGATTGGAGGTAGTGCTACCCAATGGGTCTCGAATGAGCGTGGATAGGTTGAGCTATGTTAAGGTGCGGATTGGGAATCAAGATTTTGACATAGAAGCGTCATTATTACCATTTGTTGAATTTGATGTAATCTTTGGCATGGACTAGCTCTCGAAGAAGCGCGCATGCATACATTGTAATCTGAAGGAGATTACTCTGGGAAAGAACATCGGTGATGAGACCACATTTGCTGGCATGTGAGGAGCGAGCAAGACACCGATGTCTGCTCTCCAAGTGGTTAAGGCGGTGAGGAAAGGTGCAGAGTTGTTCTTCACTTTGTTGGAGGCTTCAGAGCCTAAACCAAGTTTAAGCGACGCCCTGGTTATAGCAGAGTATGATGACGTGTTTCCAAATGAAATCCCTGGGGCTCCCCCTCATCGAGAGATTGATTTCTGTATTGAGTTGGTTCCAGGTGACAAGTATGTGTCACGCTCATCGTACTGTGTAGCTCCAAAGGAATTGGCATAGTTAAAAGTTCAGTTGCAAGAGCTGCTAGAGCAAGGCTACGTACGTCCAAGTCCATCCCCTTGGAGTGCACCAGTCCTCTTTATGAAAAAGAAAGATGACAGTTTGCGTATATGCATCGACTATCGAGAAATGAATAAGCTGATAGAGAATAACCGTTATCCGATTCTGAGGATCGATGACTTGCTCGACCAACTGGTTGGGTCTACGGTGTATTCTAAACTAGACTTGAGGTTCGGTTATTATCAGCTAAGGATAATGGAATTTGATATTCCAAAGACGGCGTTCAGTACCCACTTCAGGCACTACAAGTTCACAATCATGTCGTATGGTCTCTCCAATGCACCGTTAGTATTTATGGACTTGATGAATAGAATATTCTAAGAGTATTTGGACCGATTTGTGATCGTCTTCGTCGTCGACATATTGGTAAACTCTTTGTCCGAAGAGGAACATGCAGAGCATCTACACGTAGTTTTGAGCACTTTGAGGAGGATTCAGCTATATGCCAAGTTCTCCGAGTGCGAGTTTTGGATATCATCAGTGGCATTCCTTGGTCATGTTGTTAGTGGCGAGGAAATTACAGTCGATTCGTCGAAGATAGTGGCGATCCGAGAGTGGCCTGTGCTGAAAAACATAGCGGAAGTATGAAGTTTCTTAGGACTCTCCGACTACTATAGGCGCTTCGTAGAGAACTTCTCGAGGATTTCACTTCCTCTAACTAAGCTGACTAGGAAGGATCAAAAGCTCGCTTGGTCGCCCGAGTGCGCACGAGCTTTTGAGGAGATAAAGAGCCGTCTAACCACATCACCCATCTTATGCTCGCCTAGTGGTATGGGAGGCTATGAGATATATAGTGACGCCTCAGGGAGCGTCTTGGGTTGCGTCCTGGTACAATTCAGAAATGTGATTGCTTATGGATCCCGTCAGTTGAAGGTACATGAGAGGAACTACATGGTCCATGACTTGGAGTTAGCGGTCATGGTCTTCGCTCTTAAGTGATGGAGCCTATGTTCCGCATCTCTTGGTTTGAGAATAAAAAATACCGTGTTGTATTTGATCTTATATTTTGTGTGCTTATAGTGTGCAGGTTTTACAGGAACTATAGCTACATGAGTAGTTTGCTGATTGGAGACGACTCTCTGGAAAGAGAGCTAACGCTCGCATTAGTTGTTAATGCCCCGCGTTAACAACCGTTGAGAAGAAAACAGCTGAGAAGAAAACCGCTGAGATGAAAACCGCTGAGATGAAAACCGCTGAGAAGGAAACCACTGAGAAGGTAACCGCTGAGAAGGAAACCGCTGAGAAGGAATTCGTCGAGAAGCCATAGACAACGCCAGTGTTAGAGCTTATCGCTGGGCGGTAGCCGTTCAACGAACTTCGCTAGCCGTTCGACGAAATGTGATGTCGGTCGACAAAACTGCGTTCGACGAAATCTGAAGGCGTTCGACGAAAGGAGATTCCATTCGACGAAATGAACTTGCGCTCGACGAAATTGCGCTTGATGAAACTGCGTTCGACGAAATCTGAAGGCGTTCGACGAAAGAAGATTCCGTTCGACGAAATGGACTTGCGTTAGACAAAATTGCGCTTGACGAAACTACGTTCGACGAACGTTGAAGGCGTTCGACGAACTTTGATTCCGATCGATGAAAGCGCGTTCGACGAAATGAGTTTCGTTCGATGAAATTAGTTTCTACCGCGATCCCGACGGTTTGCATGATTTCAGCCACGACAGTGCACGTTCACAAACGTCGACATTAGTGATTAACGTCACGCGTTGGCTTCTGAGGCTATTTAAAGTACAGCTCCTCTCATTCCTAGAGATGATTCGAGAATTCTGATACTTTGGAGAGAGATTCGTCTACAGCAATTAAGAGATCTCCCTTGGGCTAACATAAAGATCTAAAGAATATTTTGAAGGAGAAGGTCTACAACGCATATTCCATACGAAGGACGATCGTTTCAAGAACGCCAACATCTATATCACCTTCGTCTTCACCTTCAGAATTTCTTGGGGAGTTTCTCTTTACTTATCTTGTAATCTTTTACTTTTTCCTTTTGTAATTTGTGTGGAGAAATTGTTCGGTGAGAACGTAGGATTCCGGGAAGGATGTTGGGTTTTTCTTGAACCATACATCAAATGTAGGCGCAGCGGAAATGAAGAGAAACAACCCAAAAAGACTTTGGATCGGCCATGAATGTTGAATCAAGAAGTTAATCAAAATGCTAGGTATGAAATTACCTTTGCGGGATTGGATCAAATCCAACCTAGATGCTCCACGAGTTGATTCCTGTCGTCGGCTATGCGAGTCCTCACGTAGAATAATGTCTACGTCTCTACAGTGATCCACACGAGCCGGGAGAAGAATGACTGCACCTTGAACTTCCATGAACTGCTAGGTTCGCTCCAGGAAGAACACACACGGCGACGATCGCCGGAGAGGAGGTCGGCGGAGGCGATTCAGACGGAACTCCTTCCGTCTAGGGTTCGAGCGGAACTCCTTCCGTCGGCTTCTATTTCGTGAGTAGTGAGAACCCTAAAAGAAGTCCTATTTATACCCAAAGGATAAACAGCTTCTAGAAGAATCGCTATCCGCAGACCACACAGTAGAATAAGGGCTTCTGTTACAATTCGTCGGAATTCCACGGAAGATCATTCGTCGAGATTTCACGGGACAATCCGACGAATCCGACGAATCAGATCATATGGCAACATTTGCCGAGAAAATGATCTCTGTAACAATTCGTCGAGTCTTCACGGGACAACCCGATGAATCCCGACGAATCCAGACAGACGACAACATTTTGCCGACTGAAGGGTTTCTGTAATAATTCGTCGAGTGTTCACGGGACAATCCGACGAATCCGACGAATTCTATCCGTGTAAACCCGACGAATTCAGACAGCAACAACCTGCTGGATTTCCCCATTCTATATATGGTGATTGGTAACATTTACCAACACAGTCAATCTACCAACTTCTCCACATGCTCTTATGTGCGACCCTGCAGGCTCATATCGCGTTGGCAGTGAGATTACATGTTTGACCACTTCTAGATCACAATGGTAACTCCAACAGTCTCCCACTTGATCTTGAAAGTATCAAACCAAAAACCTCACAAACAATGAGCGGCATCTAGCAATGCATCATTGCTCCCCAAGCAATAAGAGTTCATAACTCATAAGCCTTTATGACCAATGTTCCAGCATTGTCTTTGTCCCTCTGTCCCTTACATCCGGAAAGAACTAGAGGCATGGACCGTGTCACCCTCATAATAGCTCAATCCAAGTTTCTTGATCTAGAACGGACTTCCAGAGAATGGTGAGCTCAATATCACATATTGACTCTACCAAGCATGGCCATGCATTTCTCAGTCCAATTCCATCAAGGGGCCCTTGGATGCAACTCCTGTTATATAGGAGGACAAATCCCATATCTGCTCACACCCAAACACCCAAATGATTCGTAACGTACCCAACGATCACCCTTATCATCAACCTTCTTCAAGGAAGACTTTAGATGACATCAAAGCACGCTCTTCCTCACTCGATGAATGTTGTGACTTCAGGTCAAAGGACCACAACACCATTGTCAAATGAGACCTACTTGTGACACTTTTAAGTAACAATCCACAAAGTAGTCTCAGGTTGGGTCTGTCCAGTACAACTTGTTCACTAACAAGTACCCACGTGATGACTTGATATCACAATATCATGACCTGTGAGAACCGGTCATCAGTCCACACACATGCTAGTCTTAATGTATCATCATCACCCTTAGCTTCTACGATGATACCTCGACCAGGGACCTTTTAAGAATGAAGCTTCGAAATCATAGGCTCTCACATTCAAGTCACGCACTTGATGTCCTATGGAAGCGAACATTCTAAGGGTATTTATCACGAATTTTATTCTATCATATAGAAACAGTATATCGTAATAAAAGAACTTGCCATTAATTGTAAAAAGAAATAATTGGTACACTATTCATCATATGAATAATAAACAAACAGCCAACAGAATATTTATTTTACATGCAACCCACAAGACTCCCACTAGAGTTGATCACTCAGGTATCATATACCCATTGATCTAGTATGACCATCATGCTTTCTCTGCGCGAGAGGCTTTGTCAGTGGATCTGCAATATTCTCCTCAGTCGGCACTCTGCAAATGTTCACATCTCCTCGTTCGACAATCTCACGAATAAGATGGAACCGCCGAAGTATGTGCTTGGAGCGCTGATGGGATCTAGGTTCCTTAGATTGTGCAATTGCACCATTGTTATCACAGTAGAGAACTACGGGACCAACAATGCTAGGAACTACATCTAGCTCGCCGATGAATTTCCTAATCCATACAGCCTCCTTCGCTGCATTAGCTGCAGCGATATACTCGGCCTCAGTTGTAGAATCAGCAACTGTCTCTTGCTTGGAACTCTTCCAGCTCACAGCTCCTCCATTCAGGCAAAACACAAACCCTGACTGAGACTTTGAATCATCCCTATCAGTTTGGAAGCTGGCATCCGTGTAACCACTTACAACGAGCTCTTCCTTTCCACCATACACCAAGAATACATCCTTAGTCCTTCTCAAGTACTTCCGGATATTCTTTACGGCTATCCAGTGACATTCACCGGGATCAGACTGATACCTGCTAGTCATGCTCAAAGCAAAAGAGACATCGGGTCGAGTACATAACATTGCATACATGATTGACCCAATTGCCGAAGCATATGGAATCGACTTCATGCGGTCCTTATCTTCACAAGATTGTGGACACTGGTCCTTAGAGAGATTCACACCATGAGACATGGGCAAAAATCCTTTCTTGGACTCAAGCATGTTGAACCGCTTCAACACCTTGTCAATGTACGTACTCTGGGTCAAACCCAGCAACTTCTTCGATCTATCTCTATAGATCTTAATACCGAGTATGTAAGTCGCTTCACCCAAGTCCTTCATAGAAAAGCAGTTCCCTAGGTTGTTCTTAACAACTTTCAGGGTAGGTATGTCATTCCCGATCAACAGTATGTCATCTACATACAATATCAGGAAGACAACAATGCTCCCACTGATTCGCTTGTAAACACACGGTTCATCTTCATTCTTGACAAAACCAAACTCTTTGATCTTCTCATCAAAACGAAGATTCTAACTTCTAGAGGCTTGTTTCAATCCATAGATGGACTTATTCAGCTTGCATATTTTAGTGGCTTCATTTGGGGATACAAAACCCTCGGGTTGTGTCATGTACACTTCCTCAAGGAGGTTTCCATTTAGGAAAGCCGTTTTGACATCCATCTGCCAGATCTCGTAGTCATAATACGCAGCAATAGCAAGCAATATCCTAATGGACTTTACCATGGCAACAGGGGAAAAGGTCTCATCATAGTCAACACCATGAATTTGCTTGAAACCCTTAGCCACCAGTCGCCCTTTGAATGTCTGTACATTCCCATCCATGTCGGTCTTCTTCTTGAAGACCCACTTGCACCCTATGGGTCGTACCCCTTCAGGTGGTTCCACCAAGTTCCAAACTTGGTTTGTATACATGGAGTCCATTTCAGATTTCATAGCCTCAAGCCATTTGTCGGAGTCCGGTCCATTCATAGCCTCTTGGTAGGTCGCTGGTTCATCATCATGATCCATAAGCAACACATTACCTATTTGAGACACGAGAAATCCATATCTCTCAGGCTCAAATCTTGGTCTACCAGATCTACGTAGGACTTGTGTTTCGTGAGCAGGTTCTCTAGCTACAACATCTTGTAGTCCTGGCTCAGAATCCAACTCTGGTTCATTCACTATTTGTGGTTCTTGAACTTCTTCAAGTTCTACCTTTTGCGTCTTTCTTGATAAGAACTCTTTCTCCAAGAAGACACCCGTCCTTGCGACAAACACTTTGCCCTCAGACGGTAGGTAAAAGTAATATCCTTTCGTTTCCTTAGGATATCCCACCAGATAACACTTATCTGATTTGGGTTCCAGCTTGTCAGGCATTTGACGTCGTACGTATGCCTCACAACCCCAAATTTTAATGAACGACATACTAGGACGCTTCCCAGTCCATATCTCATATGGTGTCTTTAGAACCGTTTTCGTCGGAGCGCGATTCAGTGTCATTGCAGCAGTCTCTAAAGCAAAACCCCAAAAGGAAACAGGCAAGTCTGCATGACTCATCATCGACCGTACCATGTCTAACAGAGTACGATTTCTCCTCTCAGACACACCATTATACTGCGGTGTCCTAGGTGGAGTGAGCTGTGATACAATACCACACTCTTTCAGATGATCACGGAACTCATGACTCAGGTATTCGCCACCTCGATCAGATCGGAGTGCTTTAACCTTTTTACCCAATTGGTTCTCCACTTCATTCTTAAACTCTTTGAACTTTTCAAAGGTTTCGGATTTGCACTTCATAAGATACACGTATCCGTATCTACTGAAATCATCAGTAAATGTAACGAAGTAGGAATACCCACCTCTAGCCATAGAACTCATGGGTCCGCATACATCACTATGTACAACACCCAAGAGATCCTCAGCCCTCTCAGTATAACTAGTGAAAGGGGCTTTAGTCATCTTGCCTAACAAACAAGACTCGCATCGCTCGAATGATTCATAATCAAATGAGTCCAATAGTCCATCTTTATGGAGCTTGGATATGCGCTTCTCGTTTATATGGCCCAAACGACAATGCCAGAGATATGTAGGATTTGAGTCATTTGTTCTTAGTCTTTTATTATTATCTACATTATAGATCGGATGGTCCAGGTTCAAAACATAAAGACCATTAAACAATTGAGCTACAACATAACAAACATCATTCTTAAATATAGAACAACAATTATTCTTAATTATAAAAGAAAATCCAATCATGTCTAAGCATGAAATGGATATAATGTTTCTAGTTATGGCCGGAACATAATAACAATTATCAAGTTCTATTACAAGCCCACTGGGCAAAGAAAGACGGTAAACCCCTACGGCTACAGCAGCAACTCTTGCTCCATTGCCGACACGTAGGTCCACCTCTCCTTTACTCAGCAATCTCCTCCTTCCCAGTTCCTGCACATTTGTACAAATGTGAGAACCACATCCGGTATCCAATACCCAAGATGAAGGAGCAGAAAGGTTTATCTCTATAACGTAAATATTCGAAGCGGAAGTCATACCTCCCTTCATTTTCCGCAGACCGTCAATGTACGAAGGACAATTCCTCCTCCAATGACCAGCCTTGCCACAGTGATGGCATTTCCCTTCCTTCACGGTGCTCTTCCTTTTCAGCGCAGAAGATTTGGGCTCAAGATGTGACTTAGGTCCCACCTTCGTCTTCTTGAAGCCCTTGGCCTTACCCTTGCCTTTATGTACCATCAATATGGGACTAGCAGGCTTGGCCTTCTTCATGTTTATTTCGGCAGTTCGCAACATGCCTAGGAGCTCGGGCAGTGTCTTATCTATTTCATTCATGTTATAGTTCAAGACGAACTGCTCATAATTATCCAGCAACGATTGCAGGATAAGATCTGTGGCCAACTCTTGACCCAGAGGAAAACCCAGTCTTTCCAGGTTCTCTATATACCCAATCATCTTGAGTACGTGAGTACCAACTGAGTCTCGAGCTCCCATTTTGCACTGAAATAAGGCCTTCGTGACATCGAACCTCTCTTGACGAGCTTGCCCTTGAAACATTTTCTTTAGGTGCTCGTCAATCTCCTTGCACCCCATGTTCTCGTGTTGCTTCTGAAGCTCAGAGTTCATGGTGGCAAGCATAAGGCACTCGACGTCTAAGGCGTCATCGGTATACTTCTTATAAGCATCCTTATCAACACGGGACGAGTTCCCGGTCGGCACCTCGGGGGCTTCTTCTTCCAAGACGTAGAGCTTTCGCTCTTGCCTGAGAACAATTCTCAGGTTCCTATACCAGTCCATGTAATTCGTCCCACTTAGCTTGTCCTTCTCAAGGATAGCTCTCAGGGACAAGGTGGAATATGAACCACTTGCCATGGAATTCTACAAGAATTCATGCAGAATTTAATCAGCACCTTAATTTCAAAATACAATTTATTTTAATTTGGACTTTAATTAAATACTCCCACTATTTTATTCAAATTGATAGCCCTCACTATCAATTCGGAGAGTCCATGCGAGCTACTCTCTTAGTGGACAAGATCCGTATTTCACCAACACCATGAGTCCGCTTTGGCGTTCCTCTCATAATGCGGTTATTTAGGTAGGCAACGCTTGCCAATTGCATCCTCATGCAACTCTTGTATGGCTGGTGAATAACTCCTTATTCGCATCCATCATATGGTACATGCCAACCCTATGCCTCTAGGCACTCAACCTTTGAGGTCACCAAGTGCACTTTTTTGATGCAGCACGCCCAGCCCGCCCCGGCTGGTGGAGTCACACCAGCCATCGGAACACGTCAGGCACGCACCGCCAGAAGGACTGCAGCCCAGACACCCCAACCCGTCTCCGCGCCTGTTCTCAGCGCGGCGGGTTGTTGAGGCTGGGGCTCGATCCCTAGACCTCCTTGATAAGAACCTCTCCTAACAGGCCTTATCACCAACTGACCTGCAGGTCAGTTGGTGATAAGGCCTGTTAGGAGAGGTTCTTATCAAGGAGGTCTGGGGATCGAGCCCCAGCCTCAACAACCCGCCGCGCTGAGAACAGGCGCGGAGACGGGTTGGGGTGTCTGGGCTGCAGTCCTTCTGGCGGTGCGTGCCTGACGTGTTCCGATGGCTGGTGTGACTCCACCAGCCGGGGCGGGCTGGGCGTGCTGCATCAGTTAGACCCGATGTCGACAGTGGGATATCACAATTATCCGCTTGCACCCTTACCAAGATAGATTAATGCACCTTGCTTTGGCAAGCCCACACTTCATCGATCGAGGCAGGAAGAGTGTCATCCATCGGAAGATATCCGAACACTTAATATTTGATGAAGGGATTTTAATTTTAATAATAGGTTAACACTTAACCATGATCAACATTTGATCAAAGTGCACATCCACAGAAAAACAAGCTTTCTAAAATCCACATGCATCCCTTATGTGCACAACATAAGACTATCAACCTTTGATAGACGAAAGGGCTAAATCTGGACATTTAGAACTCTTCCAAATCATCAGATTTACATGCATTGGACAAAGGCAAAGACAACTCGACTTAAAGCAGTAGACAAGCTCGTCTCTCATTGTTGGATTCAAAATCCAAAACAATTCAGGGTTCATTAACCACTTGAGGGACGGTTACTGCTAAGGAGACAACAATTTCTAACAATTAGAAATAATCACGAAATCCCAGACGTTCCTGGCGGGGTTCCAAGGGGCCGCGCCCCTGGCGGGGTCTTAGGGGCAGAGCCCCTAACGGGGTCCAAGGGGCAGCGCCCCTGGCGGTGGTCTCGCTTCCAAATCACATCAAATGTGATATTCCAAGAAGAAATCTTGACATTTAGAACGCTTCCAAATACCTAGATTTGCACGTGCTGGAATAACCAAACTTCTGAAACAAAATTCATGACCAGAACCTAGCTCTGATACCACTGTTGGGTTTTTCTTGAACCATACATCAAATGTAGGCGCAGCGGAAATGAAGAGAAACAACCCAAAACGACTTTGGATCGGCCATGAATGTTGAATCAAGAAGTTAATCAAAATGCTAGGTAGGAAATTACCTTTGCGGGATTGGATCAAATCCAACCTAGATGCTCCACGAGTTGATTCCTGTCATCGGCTATGCGAGTCCTCACGTAGAATAATGTCTACGTCTCTACAGTGATCCACACGAGCCGGGAGAAGAATGACTGCACCTTGAACTTCCACGAACTGCTAGGTTTGCTCCAGGAAGAACACACACGGCGACGATCGCCGGAGAGGAGGTCGGCGGAGGCGATTCAGACGGAACTCCTTCCGTCTAGGGTTCGAGCGGAACTCCTTCCGTCGGCTTCTATTTCGTGAGTAGTGAGAACCCTAAAAGAAGTCCTATTTATACCCAAAGGATAAACAGCTTCTAGAAGAATCGCTATCCGCAGACCACACAGCAGAATAAGGGCTTCTGTTATAATTCGTCGGAATTCCACGGAAGATCATTCGTCGAGATTTCACGAGACAATCCGACGAATCCGACGAATCAGATCAGACGGCAACATTTGCCGAGAAAATGATCTCTGTAACAATTCGTCGAGTCTTCACGGGACAACCCGACGAATCCCGACGAATCCAGACAGACGACAACATTTTGCCGACTGAAGGGTTTCTGTAATAATTCGTCGAGTGTTCACGGGACAATCCGACGAATCCCGACGAATCCGATGAATTCTATCCGTGTAAACCCGACGAATTCAGACAGCAACAACCTGCTGGATTTCCCCATTCTATATATGGTGATTGGTAACATTTACCAACACAGTCAATCTACCAACTTCTCCACATGCTCTTATGTGCGACCCTGCAGGCTCATATCGCGTTGGCAGTGAGATTACATGTTTGACCACTTCTAGATCACAATGGTAACTCCAACAAAGGATTACGTGGGTAAATTCGCCTTGTGTTGGCGACTAGGTCCTTGTGAGGCTTAGTGGGTAATTCGCCGCCTTGTGCGTGGAGTCTAGGTCGAGGGTAGATCTAGGTGGTGGCTAGAGGCCTTATCTGGGGATAGATAGGCTATTGTCAACCGGTCCTTGGGAGAAGGACCGGTGAAACAACAAAACGTGTTTTTACATATTCACGCCTTGATTTCTAGCGTTATTGAAATCAAACATTTGTGTATTCAATTTATTATGAAATAAAATCATGTCTTTTAATGATCTATTCAATTGATTTTATTTCTTCTTCAAGAATGTTCTAATTTACATTTTAATCAAAGTATTAAAATTAACATTTGTGTAACTATCTTTGAAATACAATAATCGTTTTCATTATCTCTCATTTTCTGGAATTGTATTTCATTTAAGATTTCATAATTAAAATCATTGTGACGATCTCTTTGTGCTAAGGATTATATTCTGGAGAGCTAACGCCCAGCGTTAACACTTAACGCTGGCGTTAGCAGCTGTTAACAAAAAGTTTTTGTTTCTCTTATTTAAAAAGGAATCTTTAATACAATCTTTTCTGAGATATCAAAATATATTTTCTTCTAAAATATCCCTAAACTTTGATCAAAAACTTTGATAAATTTAATTAAGATCTAAAATTCCATAAAGCCCTTATTCACCCCCCCCCCCTCTAAGGGCACCGTAAGATCCAACACGTGGTATCAGAGCGTAGGTTATTCCAATACGGCTTCACAATCGGGAATAATGGCGCTTCATGATCTCACATCTTCTAGAGGGGATAATTTTTATGAAAATGAAAAATCATTATGTCCACCATTATTTATGGGTGAAAATTATAATGGGTGGAAAATATTTATGGAAAAATTTCTTAAAACTTTGGATATTGAAGTTTGGAATATTACAATTAAAATGCCCTCAATTATTCTAAAAAAAGATGAAATGTTTTTAAATGCCAAATCTATGAATAGTCTATATTGTGCTCTAGATCAAAATATTTTCAAACTTATTTATACGCTTCCTACCGCTTTTGAAGTTTGGAAATTTCTTGAGAATACTTATAGTCTTCCTTCCACAGATGATGAACGAGAGTAATTCCTTATGGATCCAAGAGAAGAAATCAACGTGGACTTATTCTTGGAGGAAGATCTATCTAAGAGAGAAACAATATTGAACTCAATTGATGGCAAAACATCAAGCAAAAGAGAAGACGGAAACTATAACAAGGTAAGAAAATCTAAATCTTCTCTTTTTGTAACAAATTCTATTTCTACATTTCGTGTGCTTAAATTTGCTAAACATAAAATTTCAAAGTTGAAACATGCTAATTCCAAATTACGTTTAGAAAATAAAACCTTAAAAGCAAACGTTAAAGTAGAATCTTATATTGATGTTTCAAATTCTCTTTCATGCTCTTTTAAAAATGTTAAAACCTTGTTTTGATTATAATACTTTTAAAGAAGAACTCAAGGTTTTGGAAAAAGGTCTTTTAACTTCAAAAGAGCATAATGAAAAATTGTTAAAAGAAAATGATAATTTAAAGGATAAACTAGAATCATTAAAAATGTTTATTCAAAATTTTCATATAATAAAAAATCTTTTATTTCTAGTTTATCAAATTATCAAAAGTCTAAAAGCTTAACTTCATATTATAAGAGTATGTCTATAAGAAAGAGTGGAAATGAAAATCATCAAAATAAGAACCAATCATTTAAAACATATTGTAACCCACTTGTTCAACATTCAATTCTTAAGAAAGTCCATCACCCTTATAAACTCTCAAAGAATCCATATAATAAAATTCATTATGATTATGAACATCAATGTATTTTGAAAAATAATTTGAATAAACATAAATCCCAAATGAATTATTTTTCAAACAACTATCATCACAAAAAGATGTCAAATAATCATAATATGAATTTAAAAGATAAACAACCAAAGTATGAATGGACACCCAAAATTAAAAAAGAAACACTAGCTCCACTTGTAAAGGCTCATTCATCACTATCTCTCCAAAAGCCAACACGATGTATTTGGGTACCCAAAGGAACCATCACACTTGGTCCCCTTTGGATACCTAAATCTCTCATTCACTAGGAATCATTGTATTGCATGAAGTAGAAATAAATTAAAAATGAAATATCATTACTCTACTTCATGATATGCTTAATTTTTTTTTCTTTTGTTTATTTTTTATTTTTGAGCCAACTTGTTTATGATCACTTTATATATCATGAGATATGACTTTCATTTTAAGCCTAATGTTTAACAAATCAAATTGAATTAAATTGAACATAAAGTCATAATTTTTTTAAGTGATCTATCTTTTCTTTTTTCTATGTTTTATCCTTTTTAAATCCATTGCCTATAAATGTCTTATATTATCATTATAAATTGAATGCTAAATTTGCTAAATAATATTATCAAGGCTAATGAAATTACTTTCAAATTTGGATTTAAATGGACTTTTAGGGGTCTTAGGCTAAAATATTAAATGCACAACTTATTGAATATTTGTCTATTTTTCGTTGCTGCATATAATAGCCCCTATATTGAAAATCATAATCGAGAAAAATCGGAATCAAATAATATCAAAAACAATGTGTTTTAAATCAAATATTGTAACTCTGTTGCTAACGCCAGGCGTTATCACTAACGCTGGCGGTAGCATATTTTCCTAAAAAATTTGATTTCTCTAATTATTATTTTTCTGAAAAAAATTTATTTTACTATGTTAAGTATCATTAACTTCTACTTTCAAATAGCTTGTATTTGTTTTGTCTAATTTCTACAAATTAAAATCAAAAAGAAAATTTACAAAAATGATGAATATGATTTCACAATCACCACCATGATCTATTAATATCCTGTGCTAAAATTCACTACAATCATATATAATAATTCATGATCTATCAAGAACTATCTTAAATCAATTGTTTCTATCAACCTTAGGAATTATGAAATATATGATTGCAATTGGTATTATAGTTTCATATCTTGTTTTGTGTGTGTGTGATGTGCATCTCTATTGTTTGCATGTATCTCCTTATCTTTAGACCTATGAATTAACTTGATATCAACAAGATGAAATCAAATAGAATTGTCACTTCTTTCTAGGTCTACGAAAATTCAAAACTCAATGTTTGAATACATGCAATTCAATTATATTTTTGTCCAATTTTACTTAGCTTTGCACCTTGTTGTTGTAATTCATCATACTAGCATCATCACTTACCATTGGTAGAAATCAATGTCCATGTTAGTTATATATCTTGCAATGCTAAAGTAAATTATATTACTAGAATATGAAAATCATAATTTCTTTTGTAGTTATTTGCATGAATAAATTTTTTCTAAATGGATTTAAAATCAACAATCTTCGATATAAGTGTAAATCCAAAACTAATCATGCAATTATACCATAGTTTATATATTTAAGGCTTACATGCTTAGTATGTCCATAATCATTAAACCTATGACATGTGTCTCACAATAGCGAGGGCGTAGAATTGTGTTCATTAGAGACCTAACCTCTAAGTCATGTCTTGTCCTTAACCGGGGAGGGTTCCAGTAGGGCCTTGCGAGGCACTGGGGGGAAAAGTGCTAGGTTGAGCATTGTATTGTGTATGCATATGGGATTAACACCCTAACCTATGACATGTGTGCATCTCCTCATGACCATTCGTCACTTAGTACGGGGCTAGAGTGTAGTCATGTAGTTAAGGTATCTTGATCTTAGATATACTTATATTATATTCATTGCATGAATATTATCTCACTCTTTATACTTAAATCATGCATATTTGTTTTTTTTGTTCTAACATTGCATCTTGTGTTTGCGTATTTTATTATTTTAAGCTTTAATGTTTTTACAAAACACAAGTATTTGAAAAATCACCAAAAACATGTTAAAAGAGCCTTCAAATCTAATCAATATACTCTGAAATTTCAACTGAAGGAAGGTCTCTTTATAATACAAATGAATTGTGAAAAATGTTTTTCAAAACATCAAAATTTGCAATTCTATCTCGGCGTTAAGAAGCAAACGCCTGGCGTTAGCTCCTTTGCTCCAAAAAATATTTTTGTTGTTGTTTTGAGTAATTTCTTTATTGTTTTAATATTTTGTGTGTGTTTTATTTCTCTGTTAGTAAAAAGTTTTCTATCTTTTTATTAAAACAAAATTTTTATTTCTTTTAAAATATATATATAAATGTATTTTCTCATGCATTATTTTGGGTTTATTTTTCTGGCATAGAATATCATTTACTGATTGGGCTAAAAAGACTTCTATGTTTTCCAGAGAATATATATAAAAAAAACAAATACAAAATTACAAAATAATTTCATAGAACAAAAATATGTTTTTCTCTTTATGTGTGTTTATTATTTTGTGCATATATAAAAATTCAAAAATTTATAAAAACTAATTGTTATTCATTGCCATTGTCAAGGATGATTAATTATATCAATTAAAGATTAAATACAATGTTTAATTTAACTTTCAAGTTTCTTAAAAAACATTGTTTTGTATTTGTCATGCCTTGAAAATTATCTTGCTATGTACAATGAAATTGATTGTAGATATACATGTGTAGAAATGCCTAGCATGCCTCTAAGTATGAGTAATGTATTATGTTTGATAATGATTTATTCACTCACTTACTTTTGATAATCTACATATGTTTACAATCTTATACTTGCATGATTGTGTAGTGTAATAACATAAATAATTAAAATGCATAAATAGATTACCTACACAACATTGAATTGGTTATTACAATTCTTTGTCTTTCATGCACTTATTCGTTAGAGAAATGTGGTTTCAAATGCTATGTCTGCAAATCCAGTGAATTCAGAGTCCTTAGTCACTAAACAAAAAAGCAAATAATCAATGACATGGAAAACTCCACCAAGCACTACTCACCCTCCTGATAAGTCTTAATGAGCATTGTGAGGTTGAGCACCTTGGCTAAGAATTGTAAAGTATCTTGTAGCAAACATTTATGCATCACTTCTCTTAGTACACCGGATTACAAAAAAATGAAAATAAACCTAAAAAGTATAAATGTGATCCCCAAACACTACTTTGCACTCTGATAAGTCTTAATAAGCATTGTGTGTGCAGAGCACCTTGGTAGTTATACTCTTTATTTATGTGCATTGAAATATTATGGAAGTAATAATATTTGTGAATTTTAATGTTGTGTTATTTCATTATATATGTCATGTGTTTTTGATTGATTCACTTGTATACTTTATCAAAACACTACTTTGTACACATCATTATCTTTCATAAAACTTCTACTCATGAGAATTGGATCCTAATGTTCATCTACTCCAATCTCTATAAACTTAAGTAAATGCACTAGATAACAAAGCATGATCGCTACAATGTTTATGTTTACTTGAAATGCAAATTTTATTACATTGTAGTTTTTGTATCTTTTCTTGATATTATGAAATCATGCTTGCAATTTTATATTAATGGAATATCATCTCTTGAATCTATAACTCAAACATCAACTTTTCAAATTTAAAACTCATTATCCTTTGTACGATTTTATCTTCTAAAATGATGTTTATGTTTAAGAGTGCTTATTATATTCTTCTGCTAAGTTTACCACTTATGCTCATTCATATTTTTTTAACACCGTGGTATTCTATCTTTTTTCTTTTCAACAAGAGGTATCTTAAATTAGAATGCTTACTTTATCATGTCAGTTATGTTGCTTGCTACTATATGTTCCATCATGCTTATATTTTTCTCAACAAGTAGTATTTAACAAACTTTTGATTGCATCCTATTTTTCTTCTCATAAAACATATTACTTATTATTACATACTCACTCCTAAACCCTCTTTTGATACTGCCAAAAGGGGAGATTAAATTGCATAAATCTAATATTTAGGGGGAGTGCATTATAATAATATTAAACCAAAAAAAGGGGTATCTTTGTAGGGGGAGTAATCATATAGGAGGTGCATACACTATCATATGCTCGATCATGACAATCCTTCAATAAGTGGTTCCTTATCTATCTTAGAAGATATACACTCATCCCTACCCACTTTTGCTAATAACAAAGGGGGAGAATAAATTGAGAAATCTAGTAAAATAGATATTTAGGGGGAGTAAATTATAAGAGAACACTTATGTAGTGGGATGACTTCATATCGAAAGAGTATGCATTATCGCTATCAAATCTATCTTGCTTTTAACCTGTTATTCATGCATATATTATTATCTCATTTATCTATAAACACAAATGGTCTTAATCTCACTAATTTCTCATACAGGTATTTGTTATTATCAAAAGGGGGAGATTGTTGGAGCCTATGTTCCGCATCTCTTGGTTTGAGAATAATAAATACCGTGTTGTATTTGATCTTGTATTTTGTGTGTTTATAGTGTGCAGGTTTTACAGGAACTATAGCTACATGAGTAGTTTGCTGATTGGAGACGACTCTCTGGAAAGAGAGCTAACGCTCGCATTAGTTGTTAACGCCCTGCGTTAACAACCGTTGAGAAGAAAACCGCTGAGACAAAAACCACTGAGAAGAAAACCGCTGAGATGAAAACCGCTGAGATGAAAACCGCTGAGAAGGATACCGCTGAGAAGGTAACCGCTGAGAAGGAAACCGCTGAGAAGGAATCCGTCGAGAAGCCAGAGACAACGCCAGTATTATGTCTTATCACTGGGCGGTATCCATTTGACGAACTTTGCTAGTCATTCGATGAAATGTGATGTCGGTCGATGAAACTGCGTTTGACGAAATCTGAAGGCATTCGACGAAAGGAGATTCCATTCGATGAAATGAACTTGCGCTTGACGAAACTGCGTTCGACGAAATCTGAAGGCGTTCAACAAAAGAAGATTCTGTTCGACGAAATGGACTTGCGCTCGACAAAATTGCGCTTGACGAAATGGTGTTCGACGAATGTTGAAGGTGTTCGACGAACTTTGATTCCAATCGACGAAAGCGCATTCAACGAAATGAGTTTTGTTCGATGAAATTTGTTTCTGCCACGATCCCGACGGTTTGCACGATTTCAGCCACGACCGTGCACGTTCACTAATGCCGGCGTTAGTGATTAACGCCACGCATTAGCTTCCGAGGCTATTTAAAGTACAGCTCCTCTCATTCCTAGAGATGATTCGAGAATTTTGATACTTTGCCGAGAGGTTAGTCTACAGCAATTAAGAGATCTCCCTTGGGCTAACATGAAGATCTAAAGAAGATTTTGAAGGAGAAGGTCTACAACGCATATTCCATTCGAAGGATGATCGTTTCAAGAACGCCAACATCACATCGCCTTCCTCTTCACCTTCAGAATTTCTTGGGGAGTTTCTCTTTACTTATCTTATAATCTTTTACTTTTTTCCTTTTGTAATTTGTGTGGAGAAATCTTTCGGTGAGAACGTCGGATTCCGGGAAGGATTCCGTGGGTAAATTCACCTTGTGTTGGCGACTAGGTCCTTGTGAGGCTTAGGGGTAATTCGTCGCCTTATGCGTGGTGACTAGGTCGAGGGTAGATCTAGGGGGTGGCTAGAAGCCTTATCTGGGGATAGATAGGCTATAGCCAACCGGTCCTTGGGAGAAGGACCAGTGAAACAACAAAAAGTGGTTGTACATATTCACGTCTTGATTTCTAGCGTTATTGAAATCAAACATTTGTGTATTCAATTTATTATGAAATAAAATCATGTCTTTTAATGATCTATTTAATTGATTTTATTTCCTCTTCAAGAATGTTCTAATTTATATTTTCATCAAAATATTAAAATTAACATTTGTGTAACTATCTTTGAAATACAATAATCGTTTTCATTATCTCTGATTTTCTAGAATTGTATTTCATTTAAGATTTCATAATTAAAATCACTGTGACGATCTCTTTGTGCTAAGGATTATATTCTGGAGAGCTAATGCCCAGCGTTAACACTTAACGTCGGCGTTAGCAACTGTTAACAAAAAGTTTTTGTTTCTCTTATTTAAAAAGGAATCTTCAATACAATCTTTTCTGAGATATCAAAATATATTTTCTTCTAAAATATCCCTAAACTTTGATCACAAACTTTGATAAATTTAATTAAGATCTAAAATTCCATAAAACCCTTATTCACCCCCCCCCCCTCTAAGGGCGTCGTAAGATCCAACATTAAGTTGTGGCGGCATTACCTATATGGCGTAAAGATTGACATCTTTACGGGCCACAAGTGCCTAAAGTACCTGTTAAATTAGAATGAGTTGAATATACGACCAAGGAGGTGGATGGAATTCCTTGGGGACTACACCTTTGATATTCATTACACTCTCGGAAAAGGAAATGTTGTTACAGACGCACTGAGTCAGCGGGCTCCCGCGCAAGAAAATTGGATTTCGATGCATGATGAGCTTCTGATCCGTGATCTAGAATCCTTGGGGATCTCTTGTGTCGATAGGAGAGCGCCTACTTCAGCATGCTTGAACTGGACTGAGGTTCAATATGACCTTACAGACCGAGTTTGACAAGCTTTGGAGCTAGATGAAATCATGAAGCGTTATAAAGCGGAGACTGTAGATAGGTCTTATAAGTCTTAGATCTAGTCTAATCACCTAGAGGGGGGTGAATAGGTGTTTCAAATATTTTAGTCTTCTTTTTATTACTGACTGTTCTAGCTTAGAGATATAAGGACTAAGAGCACACCATAAAAAAACACAATAATTTATAGTGGTTCCCCAGTTAAGGGTACATCCACTTTCCCCCTTCACCTATTTAGCAATGTGATAGACTAGGCCAACTCCTCCAAACTCAGATCTATTTCATAGATCCTACAACTCAGGCACAAAGGCCCTACAGCTCAGGCACTCCAGACCCTACTACTCAGTTCCTTCTAGGATCCTACCTCAGGTTCCAGGAACCCTACAACTCAGGCACTCTAGGCCCTACAACTCAGATCTACAAGAGATCCTACCTAAGGTTCCAGGAACCCTACAACTCAAACTCAAAGAGACCTACAAAAAGTATATTGTTTACAATAATGAAGAACTCTCCACACAACAACAGATAATTTGAAGAGTGCTTCTGAAGCCAAATGTAGATGACCTCTAGACTTGAAGAGAACACTTTAAGAAAGTTTTACTGATGCACAGAAGCTTCTCTTCTATCCTCTTCTTCTTTCTAGAACACAGCTTATCAGTCGGTGATGCTTGACTGGGACTTAGAGAGCTGAGAATACATGTGCATGGTTCTCAAGAGAAAAATTTTCCTTCTTCTTACATCTGTTATGTTTTGATTCTATTTTCTATATTTTGTTAGGGCACACACTTTGTCTTTTTATATGATAAGACATTCTAAAGGTCTATTATGAGCACTCTTTAATGCCAGGAGCCCTTTCCTCAATGGAATCCGCTGATTGGTCACTTAGACGGCGGTATTAAATGCGGACAGCGCATTTCGAAAAATCTTGGTCTGTCTCGATGATATGAGCAACATCTCGATGACAGAATTTGCTATCTCAGCGATCCATTTGGGACATAGACAATTCTTCAAGATTTCTGAAATCTTCACCTGAGATAGATATCTCGACGATATAGAATATTTCAGCTATATGTGCAGTCACGACGACATGAAGTCTTCTCTTCGATATCTTTGAGATCATCTTGCCGATATGAGGTCTTCTCTTCAAGATCATCTTGTTGATATGAGGTCTTCTTGTCGATATCGTCGAGATCATTTTGACTACTACTACAACTGCAAACTATCTCCACGATCACTGATTAAGTCCTCAAGACGATATAGCTTCTCTATACGATATGTCTTCTTAGCTAGATACTTATGAATTTTGAAGATCTTCAGCAAGGCAGTCTTTTCAACGATACCGTCATGTGATACTTATTGTCAGGACGATACCTTGACTTAGTTGTTTTTTCTTGTTCCTACAACGATGTCGTCATGTGTACTTTATTGACATAATGATATCGTCGTGTTATTCTTAATGTCACATTGGTTCTTGACTGATTTCTTCTGTTGTCTTCTGCGTGTTATCTCAACGATATCGTCGTGTGTACCTTGTTGACACGATGGTATATGCCTTAGTCATTTTTTCTTAATCTTAAGGCATTATACTTAGAATGTATGAAGTCCTAACCTACTCATGTCACATCAAATGAACATTAAATACAAATTGTACATATCATTGACATGGGGACTTCTCCAAATCTGGAACATTGTGGGCAATGTTCCCAACAATATCCCCCTATTTGAAAAAGTCATAACCTAGTCAATGATAAAGAGTATTTAATGAAAATCAGTAGATAATAAGAGCATTTCAGTTCATATTATGAGAGCGTCAACATATAATATATGATATGAAACAGTCATTAAAAACATCATCACATTATGAATTTATAAATATTGAAATGTATTTGAAATTTCCAGCATTTCTACACTTGCCCAACATAAGAAAGCCACATATGCTTCTGGTTCCTTTAGAATTAATCAACTCCTTGCTTTCTTGACAGCAGCCTCCTGTTTCTTTTCAGATTGCCTAGTGAAATATCCTTTGGGCCTAGGATGATATTGGAGTGGCTCTTGTGCATCTGCTGGGATTTTTCCTGTCAGCTTGTCTTTTTTGTGGCTTCTTCTTAGTTCTTCTTGAATTTCATGCTTTGTCCATTCTTGGGTGCTATGCAATTTGCTCCTTTTAGTCTTATTTATTTTGATGTGCTCCCATGCACTTAAGATTATTTCCCTTGATTTAGGGCTCCATTGCTCATAATCTTCTTTCTTATCCATTTCTTCTATATATCTCTTCTTTCTTAACTTTGTCTCATCTTCATCAATAATCTCCTTTTCTTTTCTTTGTTCAACAACAGCAGCAGGTGAATCAGCAGATATATCAGCAAGCTTATCATAGAAGATAGGAGGGAGATTCATTGCTTCTCTGATTGTATTTGAGGTTCAAATGGCATGCTCACCACTAACCTTTATCATAGATTTCTCCCCCTTTATGACTTCTTCTGAAATGTCCCTTTGTAGACTTCCCTGAAGATTCAGAATTTTGTTCTTTAACATGTGAATTCCTTCTTACAGATGATTCTTAGTTTCAAGCAGATGATTATCCAGCTCCTGAGTGCATAGATCTAGTCTTTCTTAGATGAATGTTTTATGCTCAGTCATTTGTCTGGTAGCAGCTATGTAGGCTTTTTCTAGATTGTCAGATATTACAACCTGATTTTCAATGATATCAGCTAGACCCTTGTGAGTGAGTTCTAGCTGTTTGGCAATGTTTTCTTGCAGATATTTCATCTCAATTCTTAGATCAGCAGTCTCACTGGACATGTCTCTTCTTAAGTTATTGACAATAGTGTCTACATAGCTTTCAAGTTTGTTTCTTTGCTCATCCAAGAGCATCCTTATCTGGAGTAGCAGTGAGGAATCGTGTAGCATTTGTCATGTATAAGAGTTGGGTTGTTCAGGTTCTCCCTCAGCCTTCTTCTTCATTACATCAGAAAGGTGGTCCTCCATTCCTCCAGCCTCATCAACTAGGGGAGAAGGAGATCTTTTGAAGGAAGATTGTCTCACTTCAATCTCAGGAAGAATGAATCTTCAATAGATAACAGATCATTGCCTGTGTTGGCAGCATGCACTTCTTGGTTTGGTTCCTTGTCAACTTCAACTAGGTCCTCTTGGACTGCTAATCCAGGATGGACATTATCCTCAACCTCAGTGATCTAATTGATTACCTCTACAACTTGAGCAGGGAGCTCAGTGTTATTCTCCCCCTAACTTCAGCATCATCTTCACTCCTTTCAGGCATGTCTTCCATGAATGTATCTTAATTTTCAGCATACTCCATTCCCTGAGTATCACCTTCAAGAGCACTGGATACAGTGCTTTCTCTTGATGCTTGGGATGTAGAGATCCTTTGCTCTACCTCCTCCTCCGAACTGGATAAGTTTGTGTCATGCACTAGCTCACTTTCTGAGGAGGTGCTCTCTTCTTCTCTTTCTGCCTTTTTCATAATCTTCTTCCCCTTTGGAGACTTTGTGAGAACCTTTTCCCATCATTCTAATACTTTGTTGTTCATTCTTCTCATGTGATGTCTCTTGACTCCCAGTTTCTTGCTAAAGTTATCAAGATATGTCTGGAGTAAGTAAAGAGATAGTATTCTGCCAAGATTTGGTACTGACAACTTTCTTGAATTCTCTGGAAGATGACTTGAGCCCAATTAGTTTTCTTGATCAGGATAATCCTTACCATTAGGTCAAACATCTATTTGGATATCCTGTCATGGGACCCTACCTTGAAGAGGAGGGATTTTCCCACTATATCATCCAGCAGTTTTCCCTGCTGATTAAAATACTTCCTTTCTAGAGACCCATAGGTCTTCCTGGAATGCCCACACCATGTTAGGGCATCGTTTAGGTCTTGCTTGGTGACCTCTTTATCCTCTTCTTCATTGGCAAAGGTGGGCAGCTGAAGAACCTTGGCCAGTCTTCTTGGAGTCACTTTCACTCTTATCTCATTAATCTTACTTTTGATAGATTGCCCAGTTGAGCCAACTTTGGCATTTGAGTAGAATTCAAGAACCTCCCTTCTCATTTTCACAGTTTGTTCACACAGCATGAACTGCAGGTTGAAGGAGTCCAGCAGTTTTATGACGATTTGGATCTCATCTGGGGTCTTTTGAAACCCATCTTTCACTACTTCAGTGCCTTCATACAGGTATCCTTCTTTCTTTGGGGCCATTTTTCAGATGTTTGTAGGAGAGATAAGCAGTATCGACTTGTTTACTTGCATAAGGCGGAGAGCATACGACAGCTTTAGAGCAAATGTATTGTATGCTCTTAATTTCAAGACATTTGACACTATTAATAATTTTTAGTGTGGAAAGCGATTAGCCACGTATTAGGGGTTTGATTTATTCGGATTTAATGGTTGTGATTGATTCATTTTTATTTTTGAATTGACAGACATATAAATAGGTATCATCGTGACATCACGATGAAATCGTAGTATTATCATGATAATATCATTTATCATCACGACGATATTGTCTTGTGGACAGAACGATATTGTCTTGGGTTTTTCTTATGCATAATGAGCATGAGAACATTTTGTGTGATAGCTGCGACATTATTCTTAGTAGTTTGTATGCTTTCTTAAGGATGCATTGTCAATTTTGTGACACAAGATTATACATGAGTTATCTTGCTTAGTACTTTTTATTTGAATTGCATAAATTAACTATTTGCTGACTATTATTCATAATGTTTAATCACAAATAAGTTAATTATCAATAGTATGTTAGCACGGGTTCAAAATGTATCAAAATAAAGAAATGTGTACATAAACAAGTACATCACAAACTTCAACAAGATTTTATAAATAAGCCAAATGTTTTTAGATAGAGTTTCAACAACATTTGCTTTTCGCTATCATATATTCAGGTACTGATCTACAATTTCATTTTCTTTCCTATATCTTTCTCATTGTCCTGTAGTTTCTGCTCATGTATTTCAAAATAGGAGAATGGCTTTGGGATGTATTTATCAGGAATAGGAGGGGCATTCTCTGGCAGTGTTCCTTCCTATTGATGTTTTTTGTTCAGTGTTCTCATGGCTTCTGTTTTCTTGTGCTTGTCTCACTCACTTGAAGGGTAGTGTCTGGATATGTCTTTGCCACTTTCCCCAAAGTCTCTCCATGTAGTCCATACAATATCTCTTGACCTTGGGCTTAAAGATTTAAGGTTTGGATCACTGACCCACTTTTCATCTCTTTTTCTTTTGAGAGGCATTTCTTCATCTATCATTATGGTTTTGCTTTTCTGACTTTATTCACCAATGCACTGTAGAATTTCCTTGGTACTTTGCTCCAATTTGGTGTGTAGAGCTTCATGAGTGAATTCATTTGAGTTAATGCACCTAGTTATGACCAACTTTTTACTATCAGCCATTTTTGTAGTTAGCCGTCTAACTGCTTTCTAGAGATTCTCATCTGCCTGTTGATTTTGTTGTAGAAAGGTGTCCACTCTTTCACCCAGAGATTGCAGTGCATTCATATTACTGTCCACAGTTGTTCCTGCCCTTATGAACCAGCTGGTGATCTGAGTATTGATGTGATCAATGTCTGCTCTTATCTCATTCATCTAGGCTGACATGTCATCTCTGATTCCCTTAACTTCCCTGTCCACATATTCTTGATAGCTTTGTCTTTCCTCGGTTAGCAAATTCCTTATTTGATCAATCAAGGAGCTTGGGGCTTGCTCATGAGATGGTAGTGTAGATGCTCCTGGAATATCTTGCTCCTTCCCAATTACTTTCTCTTGCAGGTCTTCAACCACACTACCTATGAACTCATCATCGGGAGGACTATTATGGGAATCCTGTCTTTGATGAGCATTTCAGTTTCTTTGTCGAAAATTAAGATGAAATCTGTGCACAGATTATCTAGCTCAACACTTCTCTTTTCAAGGACAGTATTCTCAGCA
Organism: Dactylorhiza incarnata; assembly: GCA_033032865.1. Classification (NCBI taxonomy): domain Eukaryota; kingdom Viridiplantae; phylum Streptophyta; class Magnoliopsida; order Asparagales; family Orchidaceae; genus Dactylorhiza; species Dactylorhiza incarnata. Next base: position 37,330,944 of record JAWHQI010000002.1, on the reverse strand, counting down.
TCCATCCTGCAACTTCTTAGGTCTTCTTGGACAGCAACCTTAGTGTGAGTTGCTTCCTCAGCCTCTGGAGTAGGGAGTCCATTATGTGACTCCCCCTCAACAGTAGTTATACCCTTGATATGCAACACTATCTCTTGGGCTGAGAACTCAGAATGAGTCTCCCCCTCAATTATTGCACTTCTCTGCCTAGCAGAAGAATCTTCAGGCATTGTCGTAGTAGCAATCAAGGCCCCTGCTTGTGGTTTTGTATTTGGTATGCTATTCCCTTCTGCATATGAGTTGTCCTCACTTTCAGTGACCTTTTTCCCTTTCCTTGCATTTTTAGGGATGACTTTCTCCCACATCTCTAGAATCTTCAGATCTATCTTCTTCATATGATGGATAGGTGATCCCATCTTTTCATTCAGCTGAAGTGTGTTAATAAGATAATGAGAAAGGATTCTTCCAAAGTTTGGTGCTTGGAGACTTCCCTGGATTCTCTTGAAAAGCAACTGAGCCCAGTCAGTTTTCTTGCAGAGAACTATTCTGGTCATTATCTCAAACATGTCCTTGGATATTCTATCGTGAGATCCATGTTTGCATATCAGTGCTTTGCCAATGATATATGCCAAAAGCTTTCCTTTTACAATTAAGTCAGCCTTTTTCAAGGTACCATGTAATTGTCTTGTATGGTTGCACCACCTCTTTGATGTCGAGAGATCTTCCTCCAAGATCTCTTCCTCTATCTCGTCTCCTGAAAATCTAGGCAGACGGAGCGCCTTGTAAAGTCCTTTTTCCGTCACTCTTAATAGGATATTTCCAACCCTAGTTTTGATGGCATTTCCAGAAGTACTCTTCTTGGGCTTAGCATAGAACTCCATAAGTTCTCTATGCATGATGGTAGTTGGCTCTAAAAGCATGTATTCTATCCCCACTGCATCAATTTGCCTGATTACTGACTTTATCTCCTCGTTGGCATTGATGAACCCACCGCGCACCAGCTCACATCTAGTATTGCAGGTGTCGTCATTCTTCACAGGTGCCATTTCCTTGGAATCATGGAGTTTGCAGGGGTTCGGTGTTGCGAGAACTCGAGAACTCGTCGTGATGGCTTAGAGCAAATGTAGGTTGTACTCTATTTCTAAACATGTGATCTATTTATATGTCTTACTTTAGAATGTGAAGAGTCGCATACCTAAGCTGGCAGACTTACTGTATTAATCTTAGAATCAACGACTATGATTGCAAGATCCAATATACTTGTTAAAAGTAATGTTTTTCTTTAATAGAGTGCTTCTTAATCCAGACTTATGACTGGACCATCTATTGTCCAACAACCACATTTGCCTTTGGCTGGCCATTGGACAAACCTGCAAGATAAAGATTAGTATTCCTTAGGAACCCAAGTGAATTTGGGTCCTAGGTTCTTGTTATCCTTACTTACTGGAAGTTTAATAACCAAACTACTTGCAGGCTTCTCATATCTTGCTCTAGGCACTGTTGGGTTGAACCAACATTCAATAGCAAAGTGCCCAACCTTGCCACAACACCAACATTCAAATTTATTATACCTCCTTTTCTGAGCCACCTTCTGAATGGAGGAAGGTGACTAAAAGAGCAGACTGCTTTACAACAAGAATTTCTACTAATCATGTGGTTGTGTATTGGCTTGGGAGTTGGTTGCACAATCACTGATTTTACTTTAGGAATGGGCCTTTGAGGTAAAGCTTTTTCTTTCTCTTTGGCTGATGGTGCTTGTGGAGAAACAGCCTTTTGAAAGACTATTCTTGCTTGGGAAGTCTCTCCAACTTCGATATTATAGCCTTGTCCTCCTCTATATTGAGTGGAGAAGCTATCTATAATAGGGAGAACAGTTTTGGGCTTAGAGAAGTGATACCTTAAATGGTAGTAGTCTAATTCACCTAGAGCGGGTGAACAGGTTTCATTGAATTTTCTTAGTTACAACTAGTTGTTGTTAAAGATTATATAAAGTAAATGCACAACACAGAAAACACACAGATGTTTATATTGGTTCCCCAAGATAGTGTGTCTATGAGTAGTCCACTTTCCCTCTACACCTTTCTAACAGTGTGTTAGACAAGACAAACTCCTCCAAATCTCAGTTCCAAGAGCTTACAACACAGATCCCTCAGGATCTCTTAGGTTTGCTCCAAACCTTACCTCAGGCTCAACAACCCTACCTCAGGCTCAACAACCCTACCACTCAGAGTGCTCCAACTCCTACAACTCAAAAATCCTCCTGATTTCCTACCTCATGCCTATCAAGAAGCCCAACCTCAGATCTCTGCATAGATCCTACACCTCAAGCTGGGAGTACAGCTCTACAAGCTCAAGCTCAACAGCCCTACACACTCAGGCTCAATATCCTTGCAAACTCAAGCTCAACAGCCCTACAAATTCAGGCACAAGGCCCTACACACTCAAAAAAATAATGTTCTTACAGAGGTTATAAAGTTTGCTTACAACAGAGGACGGTAAAGATATATCCTTCAGTGCTGGTCTTCTGTTGTTGATGCACAGTAGGTGCGGTATTGAAGCAGGGCTGAATGGAAGTAGCTTCATTCCTAGCTTCTATCTGATCTTCTTCTTCAGTAGATGAAGAAAGGTCTACTTGTTCTTCTGGATTGAATCAGGAAGAACTATCTTATCTCAGTTGATTGCTTGTAGCTTCAGGAAGCAGGCTGAGATAACTGTGGAAACTGTCAATAGCATAGTAGCTTTCTTTCAAACTATTTTCCACACCTTCAAAAGTGACCTAACTTCTTTTATACTTCCTCTAACCTGCAACGGATCTGAAGAGTGCATTGTCACAGCCTGGACAGAAATAGAAAATGTTATTTTTGCTTTCCTCCCACTTGCGCCAAAAGTAGATCCCGTCATGCCTTTATTCAAATATGAATCTGTCTCAGCGGTTGGGCTGAGATAGGATTCCGTCTCAGCAGCTAAGATGACTTCGTCTCAGCGGATCCGCTGAGATAATTAGTCTTCTCAGCGGTTTCTGTCTAAATGCAGCTCAGCTGAGGCAGACTCCTTCTCAGCGTCTCTGGCTGCGTCTCAGCAGTTCAGCTGAGACCACGTTGTCATCTCAGTGGTTTTGATAGTAAAACCAGAGAACTATTCCAATGATTGGAATTACCTAACCCTGAATAGACATGATGTAAAAGAGGGTTTATCAAATACAATATATACTTAGCATTGAGTGTGACGCCTCTTCAAATCTACGGAACATTAAGGGCATTATTCCTAACAATCTCCCCTATTTGAAGAAAGCAAAACATACACCAATGCTAAGATACATAACCACAAATAACCATATCATGATAAATAATGAAATATCAGAATTAAAAGTCATGATAACATAACAATATAATTGTTAACTAAATTTTGGCACCATAGAAGATATCATGACAAGTTATGAATATCAGTCATGACAACATAACAATAACATTATTAACTAAATATAGGCACCACAATATATATTAAGCATTAATATAGAACAATATTAAGATTGACTAATATTGGCCCTATTAACACAAGATATCATTTCAATCATTAGAATCAATTTCATTAGTGATAAAATGTCATTACAATTTTTAGATTACATTTGATTCAAATGAAATTCTAAATACATTAGTTCATGATTTTCTTTTCTTTGTTGCACTTGAGCATGTAGCACCTCCATCATCAGCCTCTTGTTTTGGAGCAGCATCTTTCATCTCAGTTATCTTCCTCTTGTTCTCTTGTCTCTTGAAATACAGATATGAGTTGGGAATATATCTTGAAGGCATTCTCTTTGGGTTGCTCTTCCTTACAAGATTCTCTTTGAAGACCCTTTCCCTCTGGGAGTTCCTCTTAAGGTGCTTAATCCATTCCTCTGCAGGATATATTCTGTCAATATCTTTGCAGAACTGGCCATGGTTCAGCCAAGCATTCAGTATTATACTTTTGGAGTCATCACTCCAATGCTCATGACCAGGGTCCTTGGCCTGCTCACTTCTATTCTTTGCCATGAATTCTTCAGCTAGCAAGACACCTTCTTTTTCCTCCTTGCTGCAAGTTGAGCATCTTGAGCAATCTTAGTTTGAGCCTCAAAATCAAAATCTTCTTTTCTTAGATTATCCAGTAGAGGCAGGTTAAGTGTTATCCTTGTTCCTTGCAGAACCTTGAGGGCTAACTCAGAATTTGTCTCAGCATTGGTCTCCTCCCCCTTTCTGGCTTCTTCAAATACTTTTTGTTCTAGACTTTGGGAGGCAGTAGCTACAGATCCAGATAGTGTTTGGAAGGCATTCTCTAGATCATATTTTAGTTCATCCTTCATCTTTTCAGCCTCTCCAATCATTGTAGTTGCAATAGACCATACATATTCTTCAATATTGTTTGAGGTCTTCTCTATTACCTCATCAGTCTTGCTCACATAGTTCTTAACATAGCTCATGTCTTGCTCTGAGAGTTGCAGACTCTTGTCCATTGATCTTAGTATTGTATTCTAAGCTACCACTAATTTCTCAGCAAAATCAAACCATTTTTTCATCTGTCTATTAAGGTAGGATTTTTCTTCCTTTATGACTTGAATTTCAGACATTACTTCACTCTTTATTGAAGAAATAGATTTGTCAATATATTCTTTTATTGATGACATATGACCATCAATAAGTGTACTTATAGAATTTTGGATAAGTTCAATTGAGACAGTAGAGGTGGAGGGTTGTACTTCAACAATTGTGGAATTGTATTGTTCAGCTGCAACTTGGGGTACACTAGTATCTCTGAGGGCTTGATTATCACACTCATTTAGAGTGGATGGCTCCTTTGCATGCTCTTCATGCTCCCCCTCAGCTAGAGCAGGGATATGCTCCCCATCAGTCTGATCATTCTTATCAGCAACAATTCCATCATCACTGTCAATGCTGAAATCTCCATTACCTGATAAGTTCTCTTGCTCCTCCCCCTCAGATAGGGCATCCATCCTTTCTGGATCAGTTGAATCCAAGAAATCTAGGGAATTATCAGGAATTAGACTTATTCTTCTTTCAAGATTAAGAATAATTGTGTCAATCTTACTTTGCAATTCACCAAGAGAATCTGATTACTCCTCCTTATGTCTTGCAGACTCAGCAAGCATAATGTTTGCATTATTATCAGCATCTTGAGGATTAGGAGCATCACTTTGAGTATGATCTCCTTCATTTCCATCAGACTTCTGTATTGTTTATTGGGTGTCAACTTATTACCTAGAGGGGGGGGTGAATAGGATTTTCAAATTGTATTATCCCCTTTTTGGTGTTCTTGATTTCTGGTTAATAGATTTATAAAGTAGAAAGCACAACACAGAAAAGCACACTAAGATGTATAGAGGTTCCTCAAGACCGGGTGTCTTGAGTAGTCCTCTTTCCCTCTACTCCTACCTAGCAGTGTGCTAGGCTCGGCAAACGCTGCCAAAAACTTCAGGCCCTCAAGCCTTACAACACGGACCCGCAAGTCCAACAGCCTAGGCCCGCAAGCCCCTACTGACCCCGAGCCCGCAAGCTCAACACTCAGGCCCTCAAGCCCTACACAACATAGACCCGCAAGTCCTGTGCATACAGCCTAGGCCCGCAAGACCCTACTGCGCCCGAGCCCTCAAACTCGGCAAGATCGGACCCGCAAGTCCACTGCCCAGGCCCTCAAGCCTCACAGCTCTCCAGCCCGCAAGCTAGACGGTGTCTGACCCGCAAGTCCACTACCCTGGCCCTCAAGTCTCACAGCTCTCCAGCCCTCAAGCTAGACAAATAGGCCTGCAAGCCTTTACAAGAAATTACAGTAGAAATAACTGCTTCTTCTGCCGGATGAAGATTGGCATCTTTAGCCTGATGAAGATTGGCTTCTGTAGGTTGAAGAAGATGCTTCTTGATTTGGAGTTTCAGCACTGGGTCTTCTTCAACCTCCTCTTCTTTTGCCTGATGTTGATCGGCTACTTTTCAGTCGATGGAGATGAGTAATTCTTCAGAGAACACTTGATGCTTGCTCTCTACTTGATCTTCTTCTTCTCCGCCGAGAATAGTGTTCTATTGAAGTGTGGCGGCGGGATACTTTTTTGATCTTTTTCTCTTTTTCGGAGAATACTTTTCTAGGGCATCACTATTCCCTTTTATAGGACAGATGAGCTGCATAACGGTCACATGTAATGTCCTTTAATGTCAGACGCCCCATTCCATAAGAGCACGCGCTGATTGGACAATCAGGCGGTGGCATTAAATGCTGACAGCGCGTCCATAACTTTTGAATCTGTCTCGATGATATTTCCATTGTTACGACGACATGGACAATATCTCGACGACAGGACTTTTTCGATGCCTTGAACTTAGGTAGACTTTAAATTCTTCTAGCTTCTGGCTCTGATGCTGATATCTCGACGATATGAGACATTCTGGCGCTTCTGCATATACGACAATATGCCATCTCTGACTGTGTCGTCGTAATCACCTTGTTCTCTCGTCGACATGCCTTCTTTACGATGATGTTCATCACCATCAGTCATACTTAGCCTTTTCAGCGACAAGGCTTCTTCAACCTCTCGACGACAAGGCCACTTTGGTGATGTCGACGATACTGCGTCTTCTTGACGACATTTCTTCCTTTTGTCTTCATTCTTCTCTGCGTTCGACAAACGGCAATCTTCATTCGACAAATAGCATTCTGCGTTCGACGAGCTTCATTCTACTGTCCCGTCTCTACGTTCGATGAACTCCATTCTGCGTTCGACGATCTTGCCGAGTCTCAGCGTTCGACGATCTTGCCAAGTCTTAGCGGTCTACGATCTTCCTTCTGAGTTCGATGATCTTCCTTCTGCGTTCGACGAACACGTCAAGTCTCAGCAGTCGACGAACTTGCCAATTCTCAGCGTTCGACGAACTTCATTCTTCGTTCGACGAACTTCCTTCTGCGTTCGACGAATACTCCAGGTCTCAGTGTTTGCTTTGCTCATCATCAGGACGACAAGCATATTTTGTCGACGACAGCTTCTGTTCTTCTTGACGATATAGTACTTACTAAAATAGCTAAGGTACTTGACATACTATTGATCTCTGCGAGCATGAGCTAGATAGAACATTAAATACAGCTTGCACTTATCATTGAGCTGAGCACTTCTTCAAATCAGGAACATTGTTAGGCACTGTTCCCAACATTCTCTTCATCAGCAGCAACATCCTCGTCTTTCTCATGCTCTACAGTAGCAGCATGAGCCTCATGTTCTTCACTATCATGCTCTTCATGAACATCTTTGTCTAGATTGCTTGAAGATCCTTGATCATCCTCAATAGGGACATTTTCAACAGCTTCTGAATTTGAATCAGAACCTACTATTATAGCTTTTTTTAGTCTTTTGACTAACTTCCTTTTCTTATCCTTAACCTCAGAGGGCTGACTCATTGGGAGCACCTTTGAGAACCTATCCAGAGTTCTTATGTCCATTCTTTTCAGGTAGTGAAGGTTGGATCCTTTGGAGCTATCAAATTCTTCATGATATGAGTTCAGAAGTTAAAGAGAAAGAATTCTGCCTAGGTTTGGAGCCTGCAGACATTCTTTGATCCTTTGGAAAATCACATCAGCCCATTGTTGGAACATGGTTTTCCGCATCCCTTTGATTTGAGAATAACAAATCCTACTTGTATTTGATCGTGTTACCATTGTGTTTTTAGCATGTAGGTATGGACAGTTTTGACACCAGGTAGCTGCAACAATGGTCTAGCACTAACCACAAGCTGAAGGATTGAAAGTTACTCAACACCAGACGTTAAGCTTAACGCTGGGCATTAGCGCTAGACGAAATCGGCATTCGACGAAATTCATACCACGACATTCGACAAAATGTGCTCGACGAAATTTTCGTTCGACGAACTAGATGCTGCGTTCGATGAAATCAAGCCGCTGAGAATGGAAGCTGGGTTCGACGATCTTGCGTTCGACGAATTTCTGGTCGACGAATGATGAAGCCCGTTCGACGAACTCCGTTCGACGAAATTTCATTCGACGAAAGATGAAGACAGTTCGACGAATTGAGTTCGACGAAATTATCTGCTCGACGAATTGGGGTGCCAGCTAATTATAGATGAAACTCAATGCCAGGCGTTAGTTTTAATGATGGGTGCTATCCGGTCGACAAATTTGGCAAGGAGAAAGCAGCCGTGATTTCAGGAGGAACATTAGGAATGATTTGCCCAACGTGTCGCATTAGCCTTAACGCCAGCGTTGATATTGCCTAAAATAAAACATTCCTAAAGTGCAGAATCTCCTTCCTCTTCTGAAGATACGAGCCATTAATATATTGCTATAAATGGTCAATGCCAGACGTTAGGACTTAACGCTGGCATTAGCACAAATTCTATAAATCGGAGGATTTTGTCTTCTCCGACTACTGATTGTCAAGAGCCCTATTCAAGCATTTCAGAAACTTTGTGAGGGCAGTATTTCTGATCAACACATCTCCCGCTCATATTTCGAAAGGAGGAATCAAAGGAGGCTTGGATCAACACGCTAACTCAACGCGAAGAACGCACGCTTGGACTTCAAAGATCTTCAGCAATTCTTCGGCGTCTCCTTCAGATTACCTCATAGGGAGTTTTATATTTGTATTTTGTATTTTGTCCTTTATTTCATCTTTGTAATCGGTTCGTGAATTCGCCACACGGCGACTAGGTCTAGGTTGGACTTAGGGAGTAATTCGCCTCGTGTTGGCGACTAGGTCTAGGGAGTAGACCTAGGGAGTGCTCGAGGCCTTTCTGGTGATAGATTGGCTAGAGCGGCTTGAGGCCGTATCCGGGGAGAGATCGGCTAAAGCCAACCGGTTCGTGGGGATACGAGTCGGTATAGAAAACAAAAAGGGTTTTCATATTATTCGTTTCGATTTTTAGCGTCATTGAAATCAGATTATGTAATCATTTTTATAAATGTTAATCATGTCTTTTTGTGTTTAATAAAATTGATTTCATTTCAAATTTCATTATCTCTTTACTTTTGATTTAACTTCGATAAAAATATCAAAAGTTTTCTATTAAACTTTAAAGTTTTTTAAAACCCTTATTCACCCCCCCCCCCCCTCTAAGGGCGCCTACAGATCCAACAAGTGGTATCAGAGCCAGGTTATTCCAAATTGGCTTAACAACCGGGAATAATGGCGTCTCATGATCTCGCTTCTATTAATGGGGGAAATTTTTATGAAGAAGAAAAATCTCTTGCACCACCTTTATTCGAAGGAAGAAATTATAAAGGGTGGAAATTGTTAATGGAAAGGTTTATTAAAACATTAGATATCAACGCTTGGGATATAGCAATAACAAGACCAGCGGACGAATCAAATAAACAAGAGCGTCACCTAAATGCAAAAGTTATGAATTATATTTTCTGTGCTTTATCTCAAGATATCTTCAAATTAATATATTGTTTTTCTAGTGCATACAAAGTATGGAAATTTCTTGAAGAAATGTATGATTTTACTCTTACAGGTATGGAACAAACACAAGATTTGGAGAACATACAAGCTTGCACAAAGTTTCAAGAAAGCTCCTCTCATGACGAATCCATGAAGTGCACATCAAGTGAAAGAGAAGAAGAAATACTATCTTCGGAAGAGGAGTGCCAAAACGATGTCAAAAGAACTATATGTTCAAATCTTGCCTCTTCCTATTGCAATGTAAGGAAATCAAATTCTATCTTTTGCACTTCTATTTCTACATTACAATTGCTACAAACTACTAAACGTAAGATTAAGAAATTAAAAAAGGCTAATGGAAAACAACATTTAGAAAATAAAACTTTGAAAGCAAATGTGAATGTAGAATCCAAAAATAATGTGTTTGAATCTCCATCATGCTCTTCATTTGAAAACTCCACACCTTGTATTGAATATAAAGAATTAAAAGAAAAATACAAAGTACTTGAAAAGGAAGTTATTTTTGTAAAAGAACAAAATGAAAGATTATGTTTAGAAAATTCATCTTTGGAAAATGATTGTGCTAAGTGTAAAGACTATAAAATTGAAATTAAAGAGATGGATGAAACATTTGATGAATATAGAAATAACTATCAAAATCATATTGATTCAATTGTTTCCATTCTTAAAAATAGCACAATCGCTTATAATAAAGCTAGACATAATTTAAAAATTAAGAATGATGAATTAAAAACAAAAATCAACTTGCTTATGAAATTTATAAATAAAAATTCTCAATATCAAGAAATACCTAAAAGCGTATTGAATATGAATATGAATATGAATACTTTAACTAAGTTTAAAAATGGGAGTAAGGAACATAAAGGATTTGTAAATCAAAATCAAAATCACCATTATTTACAAAATCATGTTTCTCCCAACCTAAAATTAAATGCAAACAAATTTCCTTCAAATTATAAATTCAAAAACCTTTTTGATCCAAATATTCAAGTAAATGATTATGGAAATTTGAAAACTAAAAATAATGTTTTGCAAAATCATCATGGAAATTTGAAAACTAAAAATAATGTTAAACCAAGATTTGAATGGAGACCCAAAGCTAAAGATGAAACACAAACTCAAATCAAAAGAGCTCATTCAATCATATCTCCCCAAAAGCAAACACGATATATTTGGGTACCCAAAGGAACCGCCACACCCGACCCTCTTTGGATACCTAAATCTCTCATTCATTAGTATCCAACTATTTGCATGAAGAAGAAATCAACTAAAAATAAAATATCAATTCTCTACTTCATGATTTGCTTAATTTCCTTTTTTGTTCTTTTGCTTTTATTTCTTTGAGCCATCATGATATGATCACTTTATATAACTTGTGATATGACTTTCACATATTAAACCAAAATCCATAAATAAATCAAATTGAATAAAAATCATATCATTTTTAAGTGATCTACTTATCCTTTTTATTTTTATCCTTCTAAATCCAGTGTATGATATTTTTAAGACTAAATGAAATAATTGTCAAAATGGATTTAAAAGGTATTTTAGGGAAATTAGGCTAAATTTATAAAATGCGCAAGTTTTGCTAGGCTACTTAATATATTTGTGTCATTTGTTTGCTTCTATAATGCTTAACCAAAATCTGAAAAATTGGAAGTTAAAATTCATAATAGCTATGTGCTTTAAAAACAAATATAATGAGAAATTAATCTTACATAAAAGCCATAGTTTATAAATTGTTTTTTATAAGATAAATATTAGAACACACCGCAGAAACAGTTCACAGAATAGATAAAAACAAAAATAAAAGGAAAAGCATGATAACGGCTAACGCTGGGCGCAAGCAGTAACGTCTGGCGTTAGACAATATTGTCCAAATACTAAGCAATTTATCACAGAACTGAAAAACCACCTTAAAATTGTCTACTTTCACTAAGTGAGTCTGATTCTCCAGTAGTTGAACTGTCTCGTTCCCTTGACCTTCGAGTACCGCGAGTCGAGCGACGTGGAGGATCCTCCATGGGAACCTCCCAATCCCTTTCTTCTGCCGGTGTCGGTTTCAACTTCAAGGCCCTGATCATGTATCACATCATTTTCTCGATCTGTGACATTCTTCGTGTCACATTCTCTTTGAATTCTTCAAACGACTCTTGATGCTCTCGATTCGTCTCTCGGAGTGAAACAACTCGTCGTAGGGGTGGCCGTGAAGATGATGGTATATCTTATGGTCGAGGGACTCGAAGGGTTGAAGTAGAATAATGCTCAGGGACAAGATCATTAATATAATTAGTTCGAATTATATACTCATATTTTTCCATCACCACCCATTGTATAATTCCTCCTAGGGGAAGAGTATTGAGTCGAGACCGTCTTGGATCCTTCAACTTATAAGTATAACGAATCTGAGAAAGGATAAGATCAACCACATCAAAAAGTACTTCCTGCATTATATGATATGTCACTATGCTCAATTGTGCAGTAATCTTCTTTATGTCTCCAGACTTCAACATAATTGTATGTCGTAAAATATCCTAAATTATAAATGCTTCCTCCCTAAGTGAAGAAACATCCATAATCTGATCTTTTGTCTCTTTCCCGTGCAATACCAGATTTACTGGTGTCCAATCCCGCTCAGCTCTATACTTTTCTACCACGTCTAAACGATAATCATTCTCTATTAACCCAAACTCATTTCGAAGATCGTCATGTGTGACTTGAATAACTTGAGACTGGATCATAGAACTCACACCTCCATGAAGCTCCGTTTCTGACGGATCATACAAATTGTTATAAAACTCCCGAACAAAGTTCGTAGAAAAGCAATCGTCGGAAATCACTGACAACACTCCTGATGCTGCTAGGATATTCTGAATATGTGCATGATGTGGAAGATCTATGTGCAACACCATGCCTACACCAACAGTCACCTTTTCAATCCCCACAAATGATTTATAAGACTCTTGTGGGGGACGGGACGAAGACTTTCTGGCACGGACACCATGCATACTAGAAGAAGCCATAACCTGCATGAACTTTCAACACAACAACAATCAGCACAAAAATGATTTTGTTTAATGCCAAGCGTTAGAAATAACGCCCGGCGCATGCTCTGGAACATTCTATCACTGCCAGTACACAATGCAACCATCTGTAATACTTGTAACTTAAAAAATTATTGAAAAACAAAAGGATAAATGAAAAGTCATCAATAAAAATCAAACTAACTAAAGAAGGTAAAAGCAAAGACTCATCTTTAAGAAGAATCTCAAAACCTCATTCTCAACTCAAAAACTTGCAAACCCTAGATCTCAAAATCCTAAAATCTATCACATACCATAATAATACACTTCAATACTTCAAAGGATTTCAATTTGGGGGTAGAGAAATGATTTAATAAAAAAAATATGAGAAGAAAAACATCAATTTTACCTAGATCTGAGAGTGCTGATGGCGAAACCTTGAGAAGACACGACCTGAAATGATGAGAAAAGAAAAGAACTCGGATTTAGGGCTTTTTATATAAAGCGAACTCAACGCTAGCGTTGACGTCAACGTCGACGTTATCCTCTTTTCTTATATAATTACATGTTTCCCTGCTGGTCATCTATCCATGTACCATTATAACTACACCTTATTTATTGTTTCATGAAAAGAAAAATCAAAAATATTATATAATATAAAATATAAAAATATTTTAAAACCATCAAAATATGCTTAATTTAGCCTTCAAAACATATCAACTTTCTCTGAAATTTCTACCCTAAGAAGGTCTATGTACATATTATCTATGCCAAAGAAATTTTTTAAAAAAAACCTCAAAAATCGAGTACTGTTTCGGCGTTAACTACTTAACGCCAGGCGTTAGCCTTTTTCTCCAAATGAAAATTCTGCATTTACTAGAATCTTTCTGGTATTTTTCTAATAATTTTCCTTATTGTACTGTGTCTGATTTAAAATTACTTTATTATTAATTTGGTTGCTTTTATTTCAAAATACAAAAAAAATCAAATAATTTAAAATGATCAAAAATATGTTTTTGTTGTTTGTTTTTTTAACTCCTTACAAAATTATGGTTTGACTATATGTCTTCACAAGAGCATATATCTTAGTCATTTTGTTTCTAATGGTCAAAATTTTATTAGGCATACACATTAAGATTCTCTTCAATGTCCAATTTTAATTTCAAATTTTCTATACATTGTTTTTGTCATGCCTTGACCTTAATCTGATTATGTGCAACGAAATAGTCTATAGATAATTGTGTATGATTGCCTAGCATGCCTCTAAGTATGAGTAATGATTTATGTTAATCAATGAATTATACACTCACTATTTTGGTAATTTACATGTGCTCATAATCCTAGTCTTGCATGATTGTGTAGTGTAATAGTTCTAACATATTGAGTTGTATGTCTAAATTACCTACACCGTCTTTCAAAAATAAATTTCATGCACGATTTAGAAGTGTTATTTCAATAATATTATTGTTTGCAACAACAAGTGAATTCGGAGACCTTTTTGGCCCTTAATAAAAATCCAAAATAAAAAGCCAAAGATAACTCCACCAAGCACTACTCACCCTCCTGATAAGTCTTAATGAGCATTGTGAGGTTGAGCACCTTGGAAAGAATTGTAAAGTGTCTTGTGCAAACATATTTCTTTCTATCACTTCTATTTGTACACTGGATCACAAAAAATAAAAATCAATAAAATTGCTTATGTGATCCCCCAAACACTACTTCGCTCCCTGATAAGTCTTAATGAGCATTGTGTGGGCGAAGCACCTTGGTAGTTGTACGTATGTTATGTGCTTTGAAATTTTATTCTAGATGTGATGTGTGAAAGTAATTATATGATTACAATCTTATTGTTGTTGTTACTATTTCACTACATATGTCATGTGTTTTGATTATTTCACTTGTATACTTTTATCAAAACACCTTATGCACACATCATTGTTTTTTATAAAGATTCCACTCATGAGAATTGGATCTTAATGCAAACATTACATAATTATCTAAAAACTCAAGTAAAAGCACTAGATTGCAATGCATGATTTCTACGATCTTTTCCTTACTTGAAATACGAATTGGTTCATTATAGTTATTATCTTTTTGAATATGTTAAATCATGCTTGCCTATTAGTTATGAAAATTTTCAAAGTTAAAATGCTCAAATGTGAAGAGTCTAGACATATTGTTGGAATGGTCAATCTATAACAAAAATACTACTCTTATTTGTTGTGTTTTTGTTTTTCCGCATTTCTCTATCTAATCATGTATCCGTATATCATGTGCTCTCATGCTTATATCAAGTCTTAAATAACTATGATTTATTAATGGACTTCAAAATAGCTATGTGAGTTGTGTGCTTAATAAATTCAAATAAAAATATAATTCCATAGGCTATGTACCTCTCATTAGATTTAAAACGCTTAAATGTTTCCAATAATTATTATCCATTACTTCATATCTCACCATTGCGGGGGCGTAGGGTTGTAGACATTAGATTACCTGACCTCTAAGTCATGTCTTGTCCTTAACCGGGGAGGGTTCTAGTGGGGCCTTGCGAGGCACTGGGGGGAAAGAGTGCTAGGGTGAATTTTAGTCTAGTGTTTGCATATGGGACTAACACCCCAACCTATGACATGTTTGCAGCTCCTCATGGCCATCCGTCACTTAGTACGGGGCTAGGGTGTAGATATATTGTCTGGGTAGATTGGTTACTTGGAAATCATTACCTTTTTATGCTTAAAACTCTTATAAAGCAAGTGATCACATTCCTTTGGTATAATCTTTGATTGATGTTCTTTCACGCTTATCATATATTTTTCCGATGTGCTACTCTCTCCCTTAGCTCGATCATGAATTACTGTACACAAAACTCTTAATCCTCTCTTAGTTATGTCCCAACTTTTGTCTTCATTTTTCTAGTTTTGTTTCACTCCACCCTCTTTTGCTAATAAAAAAGGGGGAGAATAAAATGCTAAATCATATTGATTAATGGAGTAGGATTCACTAGAGTAAGGGGGAGCATGTATCTAGTTTATGGGAGTATACACTAAGGGGGAGCATCTTGGTAGGGGGAGCACAATGTTCAATGAAACTATAATTCTTATCATTATCTTATAAATTGCTTATGTCATATATCCTTTCAAAAACACAAATGCTTTATCTATGAATCTGATTTATCTCTAATTGGATTTGTTATTATCAAAAGGGGGAGATTGTTGAAACATGGTTTTCCGCATCCCTTTGATTTTAGAATAACAAATCCTACTTGTATTTGATCTTGTTACCATTGTGTTTTTAGCATCTAGGTATGGACAGTTTTGACACCAGGTAGCTGCAACAATGGTCTAGCACTAACCACAAGCTGAAGGATTGAAAGTTACTTAACGCCAGGCGTTAAGCTTAACGCTGGGCATTAGCTCTAGACGAAATCAGCGTTCGATGAAATGCATACCACGGCGTTCGACGAAATGTGCTCGACAAATTTTTGTTCGATGAACTAGATGTTGCGTTCGACGAAATCAAGCCACTGAGAACGGAAGCTGGGTTCGACGATCTTTCGTTCGACGATCTTGCGTTCGACTAATTTCCGGTCGACGAATGATGAAGCCCGTTCGACGAACTCCGTTCGACAACATTTCATTCGACGAAAGATGAAGCTAGTTCGACGAATTGAGTTCGACGAAATTATCTGCTCGACGAATTAGGGTGCCAGCTAATTACAGATGAAACTCAACGCCAGGCGTTAGTTTTAACGCTGGGCGCTATCCGGTCGACGAATTTGGCAAGGAGAAAGCAGCCGTGATTTCAGGAGGAACATTAGGAATGATTTGCCCATCGTGTCGCGTTAGCCTTAACGCCAGCATTGATATTGCCTAAAATAAAACATTCCTAAAGTGCAGAATCTCCTTCCTCTTCTGAAGATCCGAGCCATTAATATATTGCTATACATGGTCAACACCAGGCGTTAGGACTTAACGCTGGCGTTAGCCCAAATTCTATAAATCGGAGGATTTTGTCTTCTCTGACTACTGATTGTCAAGAGCCATATTCCAGCATTTCAGAAACTTTGTGAGGGCCGTATTTCAGATCAACACATCTCCCGCTCATATTTCAAAAGGAGGAATCAAAGGAGGCTTGGATCAACATGCTAACTCAACGCGAAAAATGCACCCTTGGACTTCAACGATCTTCAGCGATTCTTCGGCGTCTCCTTCAGATTACCTCATAGGGAGTTTTATATTTGTATTTTGTATTTTGTCCTTTATTTCATCTTTGTAATCGGTTCGTGAATTTGCCACACGGCGACTAGGACTAGGTTGGACTTAGGGAGTAATTCGCCTCGTGTTGGCGACTAGGTCTAGGGAGTAGATCTAGGGGGTGCTCGAGGCCTTTCTGGTGATAGATTGGCTAGAGCAGCTTGAGGTCGTATCTGGGGAGAGATCGGCTAAAGCCAACCGGTTCGTGGGGATACGAGTCGGTATAGAAAACAAAAAGGGTTTTCATATTATTCGCTTCAATTTCTAGCGTCATTGAAATCAGATTTTGTAATCAATTTTATAAATGTTAATCATGTCTTTTTGTGTTTAATAAAATTGATTTCATTTCAAATTTCATTATCTCTTTACTTTTGATTTAACTTCGATCAAAATATCAAAAGTTTTCTATTAAAGTTTAAAGTTTTCTAAAACCCTTATTCACCCCCCCCCCCCCTCTAAGGGCGCCTAAAGATCCAACACCCATGAGATCTTTTTCTTCAAGACTACTCTTGTCATCAGCTCAAACGTAAACTTTGAAATAGTATCATGGGACCCTGGTTTGGAAAGTAATGTTTTGCCTACTATATCTGAGAGTAGCTTCCTTCTTTCATTGAAATATTTCCTCTTTAGTGAGCCAGTCTTGGCATCACTATATTCACACCATTTGAGGCCTTTCTCTTTGTCTTTTTCAGACACACTGTCTTCCTCACCATTACTGCAGGATGACAGTTGAAATGCTTTCTCCATCTTCCTTGGAGATATCTTAATCTTCAAACTTCCAATGTTGGACTTTATAGAGAACTTGGAAGATGAAAGCCTTACTTTACTGTACAGATCCAGAACTTCAGTTCTGAGAATGACTGAAGGCTCTGACAGTAGATATTCTAACCCTAGTCCTTCCAGAAGTTGAATCACTTCTCTAATCTCTAGTTGAGCATGTTGAAAGCCATTCCTTATTATCTCATACCCTTCCAGAAGATCCTTTGAACTCTTTGGCGCCATTCTTGAAGAAAAATGAGTCGCTGAGTCGAAGGGAAAGGAGGGGTTGTCTCGACAGCTAGATAGGGTTTAGAGTATGAAAAGTGTGATTTAATCAACATAGCACTATTTATAGGTGTATTACAATTTATTCATAAAGTGTGATGTGGATTAGACTTAATTAACTGATGTTTTAATTATGCAATCCTGTCTCAGAGGATTCGCTGAGACGTAAAGCTTGACCGCTAGGACAAGGAAAACTCAATCGCTGAAATGACTTAGCTATCTCAGCGGTTCAACTGAGACTGTCTCAGCTGAACTCACTGCTTAGCAGTGAACCCTTTTATATTGAATTGTCTTACCCCCCCCCCCCCCTCCTAATCATGTCACTAAGTGTTTTAAAGTATGACTATCTTTTAGCAAAGCTTAACGAATAAAACTACAAACATGATAGACAAAATGAAATGTTGAAGCCTATTGTAAGTTCAACATTCCTAGCTCAATTTTGAAACCATTAAATTTAGCCTCATCCAATGGCTTTGTAAATATATCTGCAACTTGATTGTCAGTGGGGAAATGTTCAGGGCAGATATCTTTACATTCTACATGTTTTCTAATAAAATGATACCTTATCTCTATGTGCTTAGTCCTGCTATGGGAGACAGGATTCTTAGTAATAGAGATAGCACTGGATGAGTCACAAAACAGTGGAGAATTACTTACCTTGAGGTTGTAGTCCTCTAGCTGGTGTGTATCCACAACAATTATGCACAGTAGCTCCCTACAGCAATGTACTCAGACTCAGCTGTGGACATTGCCACACTAGTCTGCTTCTTGATACTCAAGGAGATCAACCTCCTTCCTAGGAATTGATAATTTCCACTTGTACTTTTCTTATCTTCTTTGCATCCTGCAAAATCTGCATCTGAAAAGCTAGTCAGTTCAAATTTTTTGTTTTTAGGGTACCAAAGGTCAAGATGTTGGTTGCCTTTAAGGTATCTCAAAATCCTCTTTGCAGCTGAGTAGTGAGATTTCTTAGGGAATGCTTGGTACCTAGCATAAGCACATATAACATACATAATGTCTGGTTTACTAGCAGTTAGATACAATAGGAATCCAATAATACACCTGTACATGGATTCATCAAAGGGTTTTCCCTTCTCATCCTTGTCCAGGGAAATATTTGACCCCATGAGAGTTTTCTTGGCGGAAGCAGATTCCATTCCAAACTTCTTGATAACCTCCATAATGTACTTGGTCTGAGAGATGAATTTCCCCTCATCAGACTGTTTCACTTGGATGCCTAAGAAGTACTTGAGCTCTCCCATACTGCTCATCTCAAGCTCCCCCTGCATAAGGTTGGCAAACCTTTTGCAAAAGTTGCCATCAGTAGACCCAAAGATTATGTCATCAACATAAATTTGGACTAGGAGACACTTGTCCTTTGTTTCCCTAAGAAATAATATGCTATCTATCTTTCCCCTCAAGAACTTGTTCTTGATGAGAAAGCTAGACAAGGTCTCAAACCAAGCCCTAGGGGGTGCATTAGACCATATAATGCTTTCCTAAGTAAATAAACATGGGAGGTAAGAGTTGGATGTACAAAACTGTATGGATGTTCCACATATACCTCCTCTTTTAAATCTCCATTTAGGAAGGCTGACTTGACATCCATCTGGTATACATTGAACCCCTTGTGGGCAGCATAGGCAAGGAATAACCTTATTGCTTCTAACCTTGCAACTGGGGAAAAGGTTTGATCAAAGTCAATACCTTCTTCTTGCTTATATCCCTTGGCTACCAGTCTAGCCTTGTTCTTGATGATGATGCCATTCTCATCTAGCTTGTTTTTGTAGATCCATTTGGTGCCAATTATGTTGTGTCCTTGACATTTTGGCACCAACTTGCATACTTTGCACCTTTTGAATTGTAGAAGCTCTTCTTGCATTGCTTGAATCCAAAAGGTATCTTCATTAGCTTCTTCAAACTTCTTGGGCTCCATCTGAGACAGAAAGCTCAGGAATAGAGCTTCATTGTGAGCCCTGCTTCTTGTGATCACCCCTTGGTTCTCATCTCCAATTATCTGGTTCTTTGGATGATCCCTCAGGTGCCTGGTTGCTGCAGGCAATCTGTCTACATTTTGCAGCTCTTCTTCTTGAGCAGCAAGTTCTTCAGCACCCTGTTGATCTTCATCTTTAGGAACAGCAATCTCTGAATAAATTCTGTTGGTGTTGGGTATGTCTTGGATAGACATTTCTTCCATCTTCTGTTCATTACCTATCAAAATAGGAGAACTGGACCAGCCCTTATAAAGTAGGCTGGTCTCTTCAAAGACAACATTCATAGACTCTTATACAATAAGAGTCTTCTTGTTGAATACTCTATATGCTCTACTATGTGAGTTATATCCAACAAGAACCCTAACATTGCATTTTTCAGCAAACTTTGTTAGTTGGGATTTTCCATTATTTAAAATATAACATTTGCAACCAAAGATTCTAAAGTATGAATTTGTTGGTTGTTTGCCTTTCAGAATCTCATAGGGGGTTATTCCAAGGGTCTTATTGATGGAAGCTCTATTGAGAACATAACAAGCAGTATTTACTACCTCAGCCCAAAAGTATTCTGGAAGTCAGGAGTCACTGAGCAATGTTCTCCCAGCTTCTATCAAGGTCTTATTCCTCCTCTCAGTCACACCATTTTGTTGTGGAGTCCTTGGGGAGAAAAACTCTTGGGTGATACCAAATTCTTGACAAAACTTTGTCATGGCCCCAGATTGAAATTCTGTACCATGGTTAGTTCTAGTTTTGGCCACAGTGCATTGTAGTTCATTCTGGATTTCCTTTACATGGTTTATGAAGATATCTAAAGTATCAAATTTCTTTTTAAGGAAGAATACACATGTATATTTTGAGTGATCATCAACAATCACTAAAGTAAATAACTTCCCACCTAGGCTATGAATGGGCAAAGGACCAAACAAGTCCATATTCCACAAATATAGACATCTTTCAGTGTCTTTGGAACCAATACTTTTAAAGGTGGCCCTAGTTTGCTTGCCCGTTTGGCATGCATGACGGGGACCACTTTTAATACATTTCAAATTTGGACTATTCCTAATAAGGTTTTTAGAAAATAGTCTATACATTATCTTGTAGTTAATGTGGGCAAGTCTCTTGTGTCATTGAACACAAAGAGATTCACTTTCATTAGCCACAAGACATACAGGAGATAAAGAATTATTGCAAATAAAATCCAAGCAATAAACATTCCCACTCCTAGTGCCTGAGAGAATGAACTCTAAGGCAATTGACTTTTTGATCAAGCACTTGTCATTGTGGAATTCAATGACATAGCCCAAGTCACATAGTTGACTTATGCTTACAAGGTTGTGTTGCAGTCCTTCAACATAAGCTACTCTTGTTATTGAGAATATGCCATTTGTGATCATACCATATCCTTTGGTGACTCCTTTTTCAGAACCTCCAAAGATAACTATTGGTCCATTCTTCACATGAGTGTAATCTTGCAGAAGACTCCTTGTTCCTGTCATGTGCCTTGAGCACCCACTTTCCAAGTACCATATTTCCCTTAGGCTGGTACTTGAACTATTCTGCAAAAGGCAATTCATTTTCCCTTAGGAGCCCAATTGTTTTTGGGTCCTAGGTTCCTATTAGCATAAACAACCACTCTTCCACTCACTGCAACCTTTGCAGGAAAGCCCCTCTTTGCATTAGGCACACTAATGTTGTGCCAACAATCTATGGCAAAGTGTCTCACTTTTCCACAACACCATCATTCATGGATGGTGTACCTTCTTTTCTGAACACACTTTGAAGTGGAGGGAGCATCAGAATGCTTGTGTTCAGTGAAGAAGGTAGAAACATTCTTCCTATTTCTATTAGCAATAACTTGACTGGTTGACTGTCTATAATGGGTCTTAGCAGACTTTATCTGAGTGACATCAGCTGATCTTAGCTTGGCATCTAAGCAAGAGTTGATGGCATCGGATACTGTGTTATTGGACTTGATTATAGGCTTGACAACAGCCATGTGTTTTGCTAAGTGGGATTTAGATGAACCAACTTCCTTATCCTTGAATGAAGGGGCTGAAGTACCAAATACAAATGGTTCATGATGGGCCATTGGAATTTCTTCATGGGGAGCTTTCAAAGCACTCATCCCCATGCCCTTTCTCCTACTATAGTAAGGAGTATTTTCCTTCCTATAGGAACTTCCATTCTTTGAGTGACCATACAAGTTGTCCTGGTCATACCTGTTGGAGGGAAGAAACACCTTTTGAAAGGTTGTATGAGGCTTAGCTTTAGCCTGGACCTTTCCTCCATTCTCAGCACCTACTACCACTTTATGTTGGAACACGGTTTTCCGCATCCCTTTGATTTGAGAATAGCAAATCATACTTGTATTTGATCTTGTTTGTCATTGTGTTTTTAGCATGCAGGTTTGAACAAAGATGACACTAGGTTGCTGCATTATTGGTCTGGAACTGCCCACAAGAAGAAAGTATGATTATGGTCTAACGCCATGCGTTAAGACTTAACACTGGGCATTGATGATCGATGGGATGGCGTGCCGATCGACGGGATGGCTTGCCGATCGACGGGATTTGCTCACAAGCTAAAAATAATGAAAGGAAGCTAACGCTCGGGGTTAACTCTTAATGCTGACATTGACTCTCATTCCCACCAAGATGAAAATAGCACGGAGGGAAGCTGTTGTGATTGTAGGAGCACTTTTGGAATGTTTTGACTCAATGTCAGGCGTTAGAGTCAACGCCAGCTTTAAGGTTGCCTAAAATGATTGTTTCCAAATATGCAGAATCTCCTTCCCATTCTGAAGATCTGATCCATCAAAATAATTCCAAATTGGGTCAACGCCAAGCGTTAGCCTTAACGCCGGCGTTATCTTCCAGTCCTATAAAAAGGTGGATTTCGTCTTCTCCAAGAATTGATTGCCAAGAGCCCTATTCTAGCACTTCAGATACTCTGTGAGGGCTGTATTTCCAGACCAACACTTCTCCCACTCAATTTCAAAAGGAGGAATCGAAGGAGGCTTGGATCAACACGCTAACTCAATGCGAAGAACGCACGCTTATACTTCAACGATCTTCAACGATTCTTCGGCGTCTCCTTCAGATTACCTCATAGGGAGTTTCATATTCGTCTTTTGTATTTGTCTTTTATCTTAATCTTTGTAATCGGTTCGAAAATTTGCCTAGTGTTGGCGACTAGGTCTGGGTAGGACTTAGGGAGTAATTCGCCTCGTGTTGGCGACTAGATCTAGGGAGTAGATCTAGGGGTGCTCGAGGCCTTTTTGGGGATAGGAAGGCTAGAGCGGCTTGAGGCCGTATCTGGGGAGAGATCGGCTAAAGCAAACCGGTTCGTGGGGATACGAGTCGGTATAGAAAACGAAAAGAATATTTCATTATCTCTTTACTTTTGATTTAACTTACTTCTACCAAAATATCAAAATTTTCTATTAAAGTTTAAAGTTTTCTAAAACCATTATTCACCCCCCCCCCCCCCCCCCCCCCCCGCTAAGGGCGCCTCACGATCCAACAAGTGGTATCAGAGCAGGTTATTCCAAATCGGCTTAACAACCAGGAATAATGGCATCTCTTGATCATGATCTCGCTTCTACTAGTGG
Source organism: Dactylorhiza incarnata (assembly GCA_033032865.1). Taxonomy (NCBI): domain Eukaryota; kingdom Viridiplantae; phylum Streptophyta; class Magnoliopsida; order Asparagales; family Orchidaceae; genus Dactylorhiza; species Dactylorhiza incarnata. Next base: position 37,307,596 of record JAWHQI010000002.1, on the reverse strand, counting down.
GGAAAATTTTAATATAAATGAAAAAATATTATCACCACCTTTATTTATGGGCAAAAATTATAAAGGGTGGAAAATATTAATGAAAATTTTTCTTAAAGCCTTAGATGAAAAAGTTTGGAATATTACTATTGAAAAGCCACTTAGCGTACTAATTAGAAACGAAATTGTTTTAAATGCAAAATCTATAAATAGTTTATTTTGTGCACTAGATCAAAATATTTTCAAACTTATTTATAATTTACCTACCGCTTATGAGATTTGGAATTTTCTTGAAAGAACTTATGATTATCCTTCTGTAGGTATGGAACAAACACAAGAATTGGAGAACATACAAGCTTGAACAAATATTCAAGAAAGCTACTCAAATGATGGATCCATAGAATGCTCATCAAGCAGAAAGGATGATGGAAACTCTTGTTTGGAAGAGGAAGATGAAGAAGACAAAGGAACAATATGTTCAAATCTTCCCTCATCCAAAAGCAAAGGAAATCAAATTCTCTCATTGTTTGCAATTCTATTTTTACATTACAATTGCTACACATTACAAAGCGCAAAATTAAGAAATTGAAAATTGCTAATTGCAAATTTCGCTTAAAAATAAAGGTTTAAAAGCAAAAGTTAATGAAGAATCAAATTTTCAGTTATCTAGGTCTACTCATTGCTCCTTAGTTGAAAACATTACACCTTGTGTAGAATATAATGAATTAAAAGAAAAACACAAGAAACTTGAAAAGGAGTTTATTTTTGTAAAAGAACAAAATGAAAGATTATGTTTAGAAAATTCATCCTTGAAAAATGATTGTGCTAAGTGTAAAGACTATAAACTTGAAATTAAAGATATTGATGAAACATTTGAGGAATATAGAAATATCTATCAAAATCATATTGATTCAATTGTTTCCACTCTTAAAAATAGCACAATTGCGTATAATAAAGCTAGACATAATCTTAAGATCAAGAATGATGAATTAAAAACAAAAATCAACTTGCTTATGAAAATTATGAGTAAAAATTCACAATGCATAAATTCACAATATCAAGTAATATCTAAAAACAAGTTGAATATGAATGTCTTGACTAAACCTAAAAAATGGGAGTAAGGAACACAACGTATTTGTAAATCAAAATCCTAATCACTATTATTTACAAAATCATTCTTTTCCCAACTTAAAAATAGAAGTGCATAAATTTCCTATGAAAAATATTTTCAATCATCATTACAATTACACTCTTCAAAATAAAGACAATCATAATGGAAATTTGATGCATAAAAATAGTATTAAACCAAGATTTGAATGGAGGCCCAAAGTTAAAGATGAAACACAAACTCCACTCAAAAGGGCTCATTCATTTCCATCTCCCCAAAAGCAAACACGATGTATTTGAGTACCCAAAAAAACCATCCCACTTGGTCCCCTTTGGATACAAAAATCTCTTATTCATTAGGTATCATACAAATGCATGAAGTGGAAAAAATTAAATATGAAATATCATTACTCTACTTCATGATATGCTAAACCTTCTCCTTGTTTGTTAATTTTCTTTTTATTGAACCAACATGGTATGATTACTTTACATAGCTTGTGATATGACTTTCTCATATTAAGCCAAAGTTTATTAATAAAACAAATTGAATAAAATTGAATGAAAAGTCATATCATTTTTCTAGTGATCTACTTATCCTTTTTGTTTTCATCCCTCTAAATCCATCACCTATAAAAGTCTCCTATCATCATAAATCAAATTCAAAAATTGTCATATGATATTATTAAGACTAATGAAATAATTGTCGAAATGGATTTAAAAGGTATTTTAGGAGTCTTAAGCTAAACTTACAAAATGAGCAAGTTTTGCTTATGTATTTAATATCCTTATGTCATTTGATAGCCTGTAATATGTTTAATTATAATAAAAAAATCAGAATTGAATAATTGCAAAAATCTTATGTTTTTAAACAAAAGAACAAAATTTAATTTACAAAAATATGCGAGATTTTGACGGAAACTTCAAACGATGATAACTTTTGATCCGCTTGTCCGAATTTCGCCCATAATAGCTTTTCGGAATGAGGTCGAGAAGATATATGCAATGGTAAACGAGCTTTGCTCATTTGAGTTCATTTCAACCCTGAAAATTACAAAAATTCAACTCCGTTTAAAAGTTATCTCAATTTTTCTTTTTTTCGACAATTTTTTTGAATCTATAAATTTTAAATATTTAGTTTGGGTAGCAACCAATAACACTTAAATATCTTGAGAAAGGGAGGTTTGGATGTCACCCCATCACATCTCCTAGTATCGGTGCCAACCCTTCACGGAGTAGACCTCGGGAAGTCCAAGATCCACTCTAAATTGTTAAGTCCAACTAAAACCTAGCAAAGATCAAATTAACTATAGACTCATGCGTATTCTTACAATGACAAAAAAAGAAAACAATTATTACTGTCTTCAGAAAAGTATATATATATATGTTTTTGTTTAATATTCAAAAACCAAAGAGAAAATTTATAAAACCTTTCAAAAATAACCAAAATAAAAAAATCGTTTCACATTGTATTCATTAGTCACCTTACAATCTTTCTCTTTAATATTTTTGAAAAAGGTTGAATATGAATTGTTTTATATATTTCACTTACAATAATTAATTATGAGTATCAAAATTTCTATGTGATAAAATTAATGATCATAATTATATTATGCAATATCAAAAGATCTTTTAATTCAAACATTACACATAACTACAAAAGGTCCTTTTGGTTCTATCATATGATTGGTGATCATGATAATTATATGAATAAATTATGTATTGTGGTTGCATGTATCTTACTATATCTAGACCTTAGAATCACCTTGATATCAATAACGTCAAATCAAATCATCACTTAATTCTAGGTCTACAAATTTAATTTCTATCAATTTATAAGACATGTGTTATTCTTATGGCATAATATGAACTCATCATACTAGCATTATCAACTAATAAATATTATCATTCATACTACTTATCAAATAATGCCATAATGAATCCATCTTAAAGTAGAAAAATTGAAAGATAAAATGACTATGTGACTTTAAATTATTTCCATAGGACAAAACGCTTAGGATGTCCATGATCATTCACCCACATTATGTGTCTCACAATAGCGAGGGCGTAGGATTGTGTGCATTAGATGACCTAACCTCTAAGTCATGTCTTGTCCTTAACCGGGGAGGGTTCCAGTGGGGCCTTGCGAGGCCCTGGGGGGAAAGAGTGCTAGGTTGAGCGTTCTCTAGTTTATGCATATGGGATTAACACCCCATCCTATGGCATGTGTGCAGCTCCTCATGCCCATCCGTCACTTTGTACGGGGCTAGTGTGTAGGCATATAGTTAGGGTATTATAATCTAGGGCATACCTATATCATATGTTTTGTATGCACTCGTTATGATTATATTATTCATGCATTCTTGTTTTGATCGAACATGTTTATGTTGTGTTTTGCATATCTTATCATTTTTGAGCTCTAATGATCTTGTAAAACACAAATATATGAAAACCAAATAAAAATATAAAAACCATTTTTGAACAAATAAAACATGCTTAAATAGCCTTCTAATCATTTCTAACTTCTCTGAAATTTCTACACTAAGAAGGTCTATATACATACTACCTATTCCAAAGAAAAAAATATCTCAAAAAATAGAGTACTGTTTGGGCGTTAACTAGTTAACGCCAGCCAGGCGTTAGCCTTTTTGACCAAATTGCAGTTCTGCTTTCTCTAGCATATTTTTGGTATTTTTCTACTAATTTTTCTCAGTTTATTTTGTCTGATTTTAAATTATTTTGTTATTAATTTTGTTGTTTTATTCCAAAATACAAAAAAAATCAAATAATTCAAAATGATCAAAAATATGTTTTTGTTATTTGTTTTGCTTTAACTCTTTACAAAATTATGGTTTGACTATAAAACTTCACAAGAGCAAACATCTTTGTTATTTTGTTTCCAATGGTCAAAATTGATTTTGGCATACTCACAAGGATTCTCTTCAATGTCTAATTTTAATTTAAAATTTTCTAAACATTATTTTTGTCATGCCTTGACCTTAATCTGATTATGTGCAAAGAAAAGTCTATAGATAATTGTGTATGATTGCCTAGCATGCCTCTAAGTATGAGTAATGTTTTATGCTAATCAATGATTCATTTACTCACTATTTTGGCAATCTATATGTGCTCATAATCTTAGTCTTGCATGATTGTGTAGTGTAATAGTTTTAACATATTAAGTTGTATGTCTAAATTACCTACACCATCTTTCAATATAAATTTCATGCACAAAATAGAAGTGTTATTTCAATAATATTAATGTTTGCAACAACAAGTGAATTCGGAGACCTTTTGGCCCAAAATAAAAATCTGAAATAAAAAGCCAAAGATAACTCCACCAAGCACTACTCACCCTCTTGATAAGTCTTAATGAGCATTGTGAGGTTGAGCACCTTGGAAAGAATTGTAAAGTGTCTTGTGCAAACATACTCTCTTTTATCACTTCTACTTGTACACTGGATCACTAAAATAATTTTTTTATAAAAATGCTTATGTGATCCCCCAAGCACTACTGCGCTCCCTGATAAGTCTAAATGAGCATTGTATGGGCGAAGCACCTTGGTAGTTGTACTTATATTATGTGCTTTGAAATATTATTCTAGATGTGATGTGTGAAAGTAATTATAAGATTACATTCTTAATGTTGTTATTACTATTTCATTACATATGTCATGTGTTTTGATTATTTCACTTGTATACTTTTATCAAAACACCTTATGCACATATCATTGATTTTCATAAAGCTTCTACTCATGAGAATTGGATCCTAATGCAAAATTACATAATTCTCTAAAACCTTAAGTAAAAGCACTAGATTGCAATGCATGATTTCTACAATATTTGCTTTACTTGAAATATGAATTGGTTACATTGTAGCTAATATCTTTTTGAATATGTTAAATCATGCTTGCCTATTAGTTATGAAAATTTTCAAAGTTAAAATGCTCACATGTGAAAAGTCTACATATATATATTGTTGAAATAGTCAAACTATTACAAAAATATTAATCTTAATAACTTTGTTTTATCTTTCTGCATTCCTATTTGATCATGTATCTTTTTTTACCATGTGTTCTCATGCTTAGTTCTAAGGATTTGTCTTTTACTTGTACTTGTCAAACAGCATTGTATTCTCTTCCAACAAGTAATATTCTACTTAAAATTTGATTTGAAAAATAAGTGGTAGAATTCCTTTGGTTAAATCTTGGACTGTTGTTCTTTCACGCTTATCATATATTTTCCGCTGTGCCACTCTCTCCCTTAGCTCGATCACGATTTATCTTATGTTAAAAATAAAACTCTTACTTCCTCTCTTAGTTATGTTCTGCTTTTTTCCCTCTCTTTCTTATTATACTCCACCCACTTTTGCTAATAACAAAAGGGGGTGAATAAAATGATAAATCATAATGATTAAAGGAGTAGGATTCACTAGATTAAGGGGGAGCATAAATCTATTCTAAAGGTGCATATACTAAGGGGGATCACTTAAGTAGGGGGAGCACAATTTTAATGAACTATAACTCTTATTAATATCCCTATGATTGCTTAGTGTCATATGTCCTTCTAAAAACACATGTCTTATATATGAATATGATTTATCTCTATTGGATTTGTTATTATCAAAAGGGGGAGATTGTTGGAAAATGGTTTTCCGCATCCCTTTGATTTGAGAATAACAAATCCTACTTGTATTTGATCTTGTTTGTCATTATGTTTTTAGCATGCAGGTTTGAACAAAGATGACAATAGGTTGCTGCATTATTGGTCTTGAACTGCCCACAAGCAGAAAGTATGATTATGGTCTAATGCCAGGTGTTAAGACTTAATGCTGGGCATTGACGATCGATGGGATGGCATGTCGATCGACGGGATGGCTTGCCGATCGATGGGATTTGCTCACAAGCTAAAAATAATGAAAGGGAGCTAACGCCCGGTGTTAACTCTTAACGTCGGCGATGACTCTCGTTCCCGCCAAGATGAAAATAACATGGAGGGAAGCTGCCGTGATTGTAGGAGCACTTTTGGAATGTTTTGACTCAACGCCAGGCGCTAGAGTCAACGACGGCGTTAAGGTTGCCTAAAATGATTGTTTCCAAAGATGCAGAATCTCCTTCCCGTTCTGAAGATACGATCCATCAAAACAATTCCAAATTGGGTCATCTCTAGGCGTTAGCCTTAACATCGGCGTTATCTTCCAGTCCTATAAAAAGGTGGATTTTTTCTTCTCCAAGAACTGATTGCCAAGAGCCCTATTCCAGCATTTCAGATACTCTGAGAGGGCCGTATTTCTAAACCAACACTTCTCCCACTCAATTTCAAAGGAGGAATCGAAGGAAGCTTGGATCAACACGCTAACTCAACGCGAAGAACGCACGCTTGGACTTCAACGATCTTCAGGGATTCTTCAGCGTCTCCTTTGTTGGAGCATGCGTTTCGCACTCCTCCGGTTTGATAATAACAAAGTCCCATTTGTATTTGATTCTATTTTTTATTAATGGTGTGCAGATAACAGGTATGAGATGTTCACATTTCTGCTGGAGCTAAATATGAATGTGGGAAATTTCACTGTCGGAAAATTCCGACAGCCGTTGTCGCTCAGGCGACAGCAGAGAAGTTACAACTACTTCCCTCCACGCCAGATCGACGAAAGGCAGTTTTGAGCTGTCGGAATTCCGACAACGATGTCGCCCAGGCGACAGCTCGGAGGTTACAACAACTGCCCACAACACCACCCACGATCGGCAGTTTTGCGCTGTCGGAAATCCGACATCGATGTCGCCCAGGCGACAGCTCGACGGTTACAGCAACTGCCCGCACGACGCCAGTCCAGCGGCAGTTTAACGCTGTCGAAAAATTCCGACAGTCACTGTCGCCCAGGCGACAGTGATTTTCTATAAATTTCCTCCTTGTGTTCGTGCATTCCAAGCTTTGAAAATTCCAAGTCCCTTCCCGAGTGCATACGAACCAGAGAGCTCCAGAACCTCTTCAACTCCCATTTGTGCAAAGAAGGATTGAAGATTGAAGACGAGATCGGGCGCGCTTCTACATCATCGATCATCTCGAGGCTTCAACAATCCGTTCAGAGATCTGATCTTCTAGGGAGTTGTTCTTTTCATATTGTATTTTCATTCACATACTTTTCATTTTGTATTGGTAGAGAAATCGTCGTCTTGCGTGCGGCGTCTAAGTCCTTGCGCGGCTTAGGGGAAAATCGCTTCCTTGTGCGGAGCGTCCAAGTCCTTGTGTGGCTTGGTGGGAAATCGTGGCCTTGTGTGCTACGTCTAGATCTTGGGAAGATCTAGAGGATAGGCTTGGGCTTGGTCTTGGGAAAGATAAGCGATAGCCTTCCGATCCTTGGGAGAAGGATTGGTAAACCAAAATTGTAGAATTTTTTTATTATCATAATTGTGCCTTGATCTTAACCATTGTTAAGATCATTTTTATTGTACTCAAATTTCATGATTAACATAATTATGTCTTTTTCTTTAATTACATATTTGGTGGCATAATCTTTATCTTAGAAATTTGTGTTTTGGTTTAATACTAAAGTTGCATTGTTTTGAAAGTATTTATAAGTAATTTTTTAGTAAAGTAAAATCTCTTTAAAAAAATTTACTAAGTAAAAATTAATTTTTAGACACACCCTTATTCACCCCCCCCCCTCTAAAGGCGTCATACGATCCAACAAGTGGTATCAAAGCGAGGTTACTCCAAAATGGTCTTACCACCGGGAGTAATGGCGCACAACGATCACGCGTTCGTTGAGGGGCAAGGAATTAGTAGGCCACCACTTTTTACGGGCACAGACTATAATTATTGGAAAACACGTATGCGTTGTTTGCTAATTGCGCTAGATATAGAAGTCTGGAATATGGTAGAATCTAGTTACACTTCTCCAACATTTGTTGTAGGAGATGTAACCATGGATAAGCCCAAAGACAAGTGGGATGACAACGATAAATTAAAATGTAAGAACAATGCAAAAGCCATGAATGCTTTATTTTGCGCACTAGATCGCACTGAATTTAATAGAGTTTGTGCTTGTAACACTGCATTTGAAATTTGGAATTTATTAGAAATCACTCATGAAGGTACTTCGCAGGTAAAGGATTCAAAGCTATTTCAACTGGAATCTGAATTTGAAAGGTTCAAAATGGAGGCAGATGAAGAGATTGATACGATGTACACACGATTTACAAAAATCGTGAACGACTCAAAGGTGCTAGGAAAGGTGTTCTCAAATGGAGATTTGGTAAGGAAAATCTTAAGATCACTTTCTCCGAAGTTCAATCCTAAAGTGACTGCAATTTCCGAGTCACATGATCTTAAGACCTTACAATTGGAAAGCCTCATTGGGAACTTGAAAACTCATGAAGTTGAATTGAAAATTCAACAACAAGAGTATATGGAGCCAAGGAAGAAGGGATTGGCTCTAAGATCAAAGAAGGAAGAAACTAGTGATTCTGAGGAGGATGAAGAAGATGAGGAAAGTTTATTTGTTAAAAAATTTAGAAAATTTATGAAAAATCCGGAGAGAAGGAATTCGTTTAAGAAATATTTTAAGAAGGAGACCTTTAGGAAGAAAAAAGGAAAGGAAGGCGATGAGGAGGAAGAGAGACCGCCACCGGAGTGCTATCACTGCAAGAAGTTAGGACACATTCGAAGCAAGTGTCCAAAGTACTTGAAAGAACTTAAAGAAAAGAAGCACAAAGGGTCGAAGAAGGTGTTGAAGGCGAAAACCTGGGATGATACTACTTCTGAGGATGCAAGCAGTTCCGACTCAAGTAAAGAAGAGGAGGCCAACATATGCTTAATGGGAAAGAGCGTCATATCTGATGACGAATGCAGTGTCCAAAGCGACACTGAGGTAACTCCTCCAACCTATGATGAATTGTTTTCTGAATTTTTAAAGACTTGCAAATTTTTTGAAAAAAGCTTAAAAGACAATGATCTTCTTAAATCTGAAAATGACATTTTACTTAAAAAACAAAAAATTGTTAAGGGAAATTAAGACTATTGGAAAAAGAGATATCTCTTGCCAAGAGTGTGATCACTTTTTGGGAAGGATTAATGAACTTGAAGAATCTCTTTCCAAATCTCATTCTACAATAAAAATTCTTACTAACAAGAATGAGATTTTAGAGAGAGATCTGAAATCTTCAATCTCCAAAGTCCATGAGGGAAAGAAATCTTTTGAACGTAGATGCGTAAATCTAGTATCCGAGAATACAAAAATGAGACACCCGATTCATGACTTAACACTAGCCATGAAAAAATTTGGAATGGGCCGAAGATCACTGGATATGATCTTAGGATACCAACGCCATGGATCTGGAAGGTTTGGGCTCGGATACACATCTGGAAGCTGTCGCCCGGCGACAACCACTGTCGCCGGCGACAGTGAAAAGTCCAGAAAATTCACTTTTAAAAATTCTAAAATTAATGAATTGTTAAATACTGCATCCTCATCCAGTAAAAGTCCAGAAAAGTTATACTCCTCTAAATACATTACATGTGCCAAATGCAATAGATTTGGTCACACTACGGACTCTTGCTGGAAAGAAGGAAAAAGTAAAATCAAACAAATCTGGGTGCCTAAGGCTTCTACCTACACTATGGGTGGAACCACTTGGGTAACCAGATCTTTACTCACCTCTTCTTTCTAGGTATGTTGGCAGGCTAAGGACAAAGAAGACGTGTGGTACTTGGACTCGGGTTGTTCAAAGCACATGACGGGCAATAAAAAAAAGTTCCTTAGCCTGGAGATGAAGAAAGGAGGAGTTGTTACATTCGGAGACAATGGAAAAGGAAAAATCATCGGCATCGGAGTTGTGGGTAACGAAAATTTTTCAATTTCAAATGTTTTATTTGTAGAAGGATTAAACCATAATTTGATTTCTATTAGTCAATTATGTGATAAGGGTTTAAATGTTTTATTTGAATCTTCTACAAATTTATGCAAAATTATTAATTCCAAAACAAATGAAATTGTTTTTACCGCACCTAGATGTCATAATGTATATATGATTAAATTTCTTGATTTTTCAAATTCTACCTTAAAATGTTTTTTATCAAAAAATGATGAATTAGATTTATGGCATAGGCGACTTGGACATGCTAGTGCCAAGTTAATTTCAAAACTTTCAAAAGATAAATTAATTAAAGGTTTACCTTTGCTAAATGGAAATTTATCTTCTTCACTATGTGTGCCTTGCCAAAAAGGAAAATTTTCAAAATCATTTTTCAAAAGTAAAAACATTATTTCTACCACTAGGACACTTCAATTAATACATATGGACTTATTTGGGCCAATTGGAATTTCTAGCTTAGGAGGTAGAAAATACACATTTGTTTTGATTGATGATTATTCTCGTTTTTGTTGGACTTTATTTCTAACCTCCAAATCCGAAGCATTTTCAGAATTTTCAAAATTATGTTTGCGTATTCAAAATGAATTTGAGTTAAAAATTAAACGCATACGATCGGATCATGGAGGAGAATTCGAAAATGAAAAGTTCATTTCTTTTTGTACGGAGTTTGGAATTAAACATGAATTTTCCGCTCCACGCACACCACAGCAAAATGGTGTAGTGGAGAGGAAAAATAGAACTCTTCAAGAGTTAGCCCGTACAATGTTATCTGAATTCAAATTACCAAAATCTTTTTGGGCTGAAGCGGTTAGCACGGCATGTTATGTAATAAATAGAGTAATGCTTCGCCCTATTTTAAAATTAACTCCTTATGAATTAATTTTTAATAAACAACCAAATGTTTCTTATTTCAAAGTTTTTGGTTGTAAATGTTTTATTTTGAATTCTAAAGATTCCTTAGGAAAATTTGATGAAAAATGTGATGAAGGTATTTTTATTGACTATTCTTCAACTAGTAAAGCTTATCGGATTTTTAAAAAGAACAAAAATAGTTGAAGAATCCATTCATGTTAGGTTTGATGAGTTTGCTTCATGTGTAGAAAAGAAAATAACAGGAAAAGAAGATGATCCCCTTCCTTCGGTGGAGAATGATGATGAAGAACTAGGAGAAAATGAAGAAGAAAAAGGAGAAGAAAGAGAAGGAGAAAGAGAAGAAAGAGAAGAAGAAGAAAGAGAAGAATATGTGCCTCCAAGTGAATTGAGATTTTCAAAGGATCATCCAAAGGAGCTTATCATTGGAGATTCGCAAAAAGGGGTTAGTACTCGTTCATCGCTACATGTTTTATTTTCAAACCTTTGTTTTGTCTCTGAAATAGAACCAAAAGATGTTTCCACCGTTTTAAATGATGAATTTTGGTTTTTAGCTATGAATGAAGAACTTAATCAATTTGAACGTAATAAGGTTTGGAATCTTGTAGAACGACCCAAAAATCGTCCTGTAGTTGGTGTTAAGTGGATTTTTGAAAATAAAATGGATAATGAATCTAGAATTATTAGAAATAAAGCCAGATTAGTTGCAAAAGGTTATGCGCAAATTGAAGGGGTAGATTTTGATGAAACTTTTGCACCCGTAGCAAGATTAGAAGCGGTTAGGATATTTCTTGCATTTGCTTGTTTTAAAAGATTTAAATTATATCAAATGGATGTCAAAACCGCATTTTTAAACGGGTATATAAAAGAAGAGGTTTATGTAGAACAACCCCCTAGCTTTATAAATGAGAAATATCCAAATTATGTTTATAAATTAGATAAAGCGCTTTATGGATTAAAACAAGCGCCTCGTGCTTGGTATGATCGATTAACTCAATATTTGTTAAAGCACGATTATAAAATAGGAAGTGCTGATTCTACACTCTTCATTAAGCAAATTGATCATGATTTAGTTATTTTACAAATTTATGTTGATTATATTATTTTTGGAGCCACTAATGAAGAGTTGTGTAATGAAGTTGTTCAAATTATGAAAAATGAATTTGAAATGAGTATGGTTGGAGAACTTTCATATTTTCTAGGTTTTCAAATTACACAAAAACATGATGGAATTTTTATATGTCAAACCAAATATATTCATGATATGTTAAAAAGATTTGGATTTGAAAACCTTAAGCATGCAAACACTCCTATGAGTACTTCACTAAAATTAGGAAAAGATGAAAGTGGTGTTTCAATTGAACAAACCCTTTATAGAAGTATGATAGGGTCTTTATTGTATTTAACCGCATCTAGACCTGATATTATGTTTGCCGTTTGTTTATGTGCTAGATTTCAAGCTAATCCTAAAGAGTCACATTTAAAAGCGGTGAAACGTATCTTTAGATATCTCATAGGAACATCAAAATTAGGTTTATGGTATCCTCATAATGATTCTTTTATTTTACATGGTTTTTCGGATTCCGATTATGCGGGATGTTCTTTAGATAGGAAAAGCACTAGTGGCACTTGTCACTTTATCGGCCCTTCACTTATTTCATGGTCGAGTAGGAAACAGAATTCTGTTGCCCTCTCTACTACCGAGGCCGAATATATTGCACTAGGTAGTTGTTGTGCCCAAGCTCTTTGGATGTCACAAATATTAGAAGATTTTGGCATGCAACAAAGTAGTGTAGAATTAAAGTGTGACAATAAAAGTGCTATAGACTTAACTAACAATCCCGTATTACATTCTAGATCTAAGCATATAGATGTCCGACATCATTTTATAAGGGATCATATTAAGAAGGGTAATATAAAAATCAACTTTATAGGCACGGAAAATTAACTAGCAGATATATTCACTAAGCCGTTACCGGATTCCCGTTTTTCTATGTTAATGCTAGAATTGGGAATTCTAGACATTTCACAATGAATATATCACTATTTAAAGCCTATTAAATTTTCTTAAAAAAAATTATTATCACAAAACCTAAACAATTTAAAAAGAAAAAGTCTAAATTTTAAAATCAAACCATAGAATTTTAAAAACCTTAACAAAAATTCAAACATCATCAATATTACATCAATATTGTTCCAATAAAACAGTAGAAAAATCATAAGGATCAAGTTCATTAAACATGAAATAGAAATTTGAAGAAATTCACTGTCGCCCAGGCGACAGTGGATGTCGGAAATTTCCGACATCTCCCAGCAGCAGCAACCTGATGAAACTACTCTGAATCTTCATAACCAGCCCCGCTGCTCTCTGGACAATCTTCTGGAGGTCCTCGTCTCACGGCTTTACCACGGCGAGTCCGCCTCACCGATTGGCGTGGCGGTTCTTCGTCCGGAACTTGCCATTCGGCCTCTTCCTCCGGCGTTGGCTTCAACTTCAGACCTTTGACGAGAAACTTCATAAACTTCTGCATTCGACTATGGTCCTTCTTCACTTCCTTCTTGTGATCCTCTAATGACTCGCGTAAATCATCAATGTACTCTCGTAGTGATCCTGCCCTAGGCAATGGCAGCTCTCGAATCTCAATTCCCGGATGAGCCTTTTTCGGCGTCTTCTTCACTTTCATCGAACCCGTATAATATATCTCCGGATAACAATCATCCAAATAAGAACTTTGCGCTATCCATCCGTACTTCTTATAGAGTACACGCTGAATTATCGCCCTCATTGGCAGCGTATGAACCTTCACCCATCTTGGATGCTTTAATCTATACGCATACCTAATCTGGGAGAGTATGAAGTCCGCCACATCAAAAAGCTCATCCTCCATAATGTAGTATGTAATGAGGGTCAACTGAGCCGTAATACTTCTTGTATCTCCACTCTTCAACATGACTGAATTCCTTAAGATATCTTGAACTAAGAAAGCATCCGGATTGAGTGACGTAACTTCAGTGGTTAGAGTCTTTTTTTGATTCCCATGTAAACTCATGTTTACAAGGGTCCAATCTCTATCTTTTCTATAACTCTCCACTATATCCGGCACATTTTCACTAATCACTAATCCGAATTCCTCTCTTAGATCAACATGTGTTATTTCCACATGTTGACCCTGAATTCTTGATCTTACTCCTCCATCCAACTCAGTGCAATTTGGATCTTCCAAATGATTATAGAACTCGCGAATCAAAAAGGAAGAGAACGGCTCTAGGGTGATTATTGAGAGAATACCTACATTCGCAAGCCGATCATAGATATGATCGTGCTTCGGCTAATCAAATTCCACATACTTCGCAACTCCAACAAGTGGCATTCCACATACTTCGCAACTCCAACAATAGCTTTCTCCACCCCAGGAAAAACTTGATATGAACTATGTACATCTTCCGAAGTACTCCTTTGAGCTTTGGAACTGGAAGCCATTCTACAAATAACATAACAAATTTTGATTAAACATGTGCTGTGCACTGGAACACTGTCGCCCAGGCGACAGTGACTGTCGGAAATTTCTGACAGCTCTCCAGTGAACTTCTCTCGAAATTTTTTACATACCCTTCCAGATCTACTCAAATCAAGGTTATTTCAACAACAATTTTAAAAAAAAAAATTTGTTTTTCAAATCAAAATCTTCTCCATATCCTTACTATTCATCATCTTCAACCTTCTTTCAAAAGGAAAATCTTCCATTTTTAAAATTAAACTATGAACAAAAGCAAACCTCCAACCACAAGAATCCCAAAATCAAAACATTTTTAACAAAGATCCAACAAGATCCACTTGCTTTAAACTAGATCTACATTTTAAAAAAAAACACAACTTCAAAAACCTACACCAAATCATCAAAAATCAAGATGAAAACAACATTTTCCTTCTTCTCTACTTTCAAAATCAAAAATCCCTAACAAATTTGAGTCAAAAACATAAAAATCCAAAATCCATACCTTAGATCTAGAGTTGTCGCCGACTTCCGACAACCTTCTCTCGTTCTACAGTCCAGAAAAATGAAGCACAATAGGGTTTGACTCGGTCCAAAGCCCTATTTATAATTTTGGCTGTCACCCAGGCGACAGTGACTGTCGGAAATTTCTGACAGCTCCATTTTTGCTAAAAATTCAATTTTGGGTCCCTTTGATGATTTACAATAGTTATATGTCATTATTACTGCTTCATCTCATGACTTGATGACAAACCATGTGCTTTCTATGTTTTAAAAAAAATGACTCTTACATGATTATATGCTTTCATTTCCAAGCTATCATCGTATTGACACTCCTACTTAGTTGTTTAGACCATTGGAAATTGTTTTCGCATGCCTCTAAGTATGAGAAATTGGTTATCTATCATAATGAACTCTCACATTCACTTCTTTTGGTCCATACGTATGACTTTTTATTTAATATATACATGGATCATATTTGCTTTAACATAATAAAATAGCACTTCATAAATACAACTTTCAACCTTGATTTGTTAGCACAACAATAATTTACACCATCTTTTGTGATTCAAGTGAATTCGGAGATCCTTGGTCAATTAAAAAATATATATCAAAATCTCAAAAAAAAAAAGGTATCACAACATTTGTGATAAAAAAAAGGTTTAAAATAAAGACAAGGATACTCCACCAAGCACTACTTACCCTCCCGATAAGTCTTAATGAGCATTGTGAGGTTAAGCACCTTGGAAAGAATTGTAAAGTGTCTTGTGCAAAAGAAAAATGGTTTTCTATTTCATCTTGTGCTATATCTTCAAAGTCAAAGTTAACTTTATATGCTTATATTATGTTCTACATTTCAATGATCATGTAAATTAAATAACTTCATATGTTTGATCTAAGTATCACATGCACACATCATTATGTTATATAAACATTCCTCTCATGAGAATTGGACCGAAAATATTCCATAATTCTATACACTATTGTGTCTTTCTATGATACTTTCAAATGACTTTACTCATGTTTAAGTTATTTTCTTTCATTACTTCATATGGCTATACCGTCACTTCATGGGTTTATTCATACTATGGCATATTCCTATTATTTCATGAACTTCAATCATTTCCAACAAAGTGCTTCCGCTTACTCTTCATTTCTATATCCTATATACTTTCCCTTAAGAACTACTCTTTTATCTAATATTAACTTTTGCTAATACCAAAAGGGGGAGAATTAACACGTATAAAAAGAAAAATAAAAAATCTATTACACCTAAATATTCCACCTACACAATACATCATATATCTAGGGGGAGCATATATTTAGGGGGGGCATATATTTAGGGGGAGCATATATTTAGGGGGAGCATTCATTTAGGGGGAGCCTTCATCTAAAGGGAGATTATTTATTTTAAGAGAAATATATCATGTTATTTTTGTGCACACACCAAATGTTAAAATCAAGAATCTAAATAGACAAGATTTTTTTTATACGGATTTGTTATTATCAAAAGGGGGAGATTGTTGGAGCATGCGTTTCGCACTCCTCCGGTTTGATAATAACAAAGTCCCGTTTGTATTTGATTCTATTTTTTATTAATGGTGTGCAGATAACAGGTATGAGATGTTCACATTTCTGCTGGAGCTAAATATGAATGTGGGAAATTTCACTGTCGAAAAATTCCGACACCCGCTGTCGCCCAGGAGACAGCAGAGAAGTTACAACTACTTCCCTCCACGCCAGATCGACGAAAGGCAGTTTTGAGCTGTCGAAATTCCGACAGCGATGTCGCCCAGGCGACAGCTCGGAGGTTACAACAACTGCCCACAACACCACCCACGATCGGCAGTTTTGCGATGTCGGAAATCCGACATCGATGTTGCCCAGGCGACAGCTCGACTGTTACAGCAACTTCCCGCACGACGCCACTCCAGCGGCAGTTTAACGCTGTCGGAAAATTCCGACAGTCACTGTCGCCCAGGCGACAGCGATTTTCTATAAATTGCCTCCTTGTGTTCGTGCATTCCAAGCTTTGAAAATTCCAAGTCCCTTCCTGAGTTCATACGAACCAGAGAGCTCCAGAACTTCTTCAACTCCCATTTGTGCAAAGAAGGATTGAAGATTGAAGACGAGATCGGGCGCGCTTCTACATCATCGATCATCTCGAGGCTTCAACAATCCGTTCAGAGATCTGATCTTCTAGGGAGTTGTTCTTTTCATATTGTATTTTCATTCACATACTTTTCATTTTGTATTGGTAGAGAAATCATCGTCTTGCGTGCGGCGTCTAAGTCCTTGCGCGGCTTAGGGGAAAATCGCTTCCTTGTGCGGAGCGTCCAAGTCCTTGCGTGGCTTGGTGGGAAATCGTGGCCTTGTGTGCTACGTCTAGATCTTGAGAAGATCTAGAGGATAGGCTTGGGCTTGGTCTTGGGAAAGACAAGCGATAGCCTTCCGATCCTTGGGAGAAGGATTGGTAAACCAAAATTGTAGAAATTTTTTTATTAACATAATTGTGCCTTGATCTTAAGCATTGTTAAGATCATTTTTATTGTACTCAAATTTCATGATTAATATAATTATGTCTTTTTCTTTAATTACATATTTGGTGGCATAATCTTTATCTTAGAAATTTGTGTTTTGGTTTAATACTAAAGTGGCATTGTTTTGAAAGTATTTATAAGTAATTTTTTAGTAAAGTAAAATCTCTTTAAAAAAAATTACTAAGTAGAAATTAATTTTTAGACACACCCTTATTCACCCCCCCCCCTCTAAGGGCGTCATACGATCCAACATCCTTCATATTACCTCATAGGGAGTTTCATATTTGTCTTTTGTATTTGACTTTTATCTTAATCTTTGTAATCTGTTCGAAAATTCGCCTCGTGTTGGCGACTAGGTTTGGGTAGGACTTAGGGAGTAATTCGCCTTGTATTGGCGACTAGGTCTAGGGAGTAGATCTAGGGGTGCTCGAGGCCTTTCTGGGGATAGGAAGGCTAGAGCGACTTGAGGCTGTATTTGTGGAGAGATCGGCTAACGCCAACCAGTTCGTGGGGATACGAGTCGGTATAGAAAACGAAAAGAATATTTCATATTTCGCCTTCAATTTCTAACGTCATTGAAATCATATTTTATAATCAATTTTATAAATGATAATCATGTCTTTTCTTGTTTAATAAAATTAATTTCATTTTTGATTTCATTATTTCTTTACTTTTGATTTAGCTTACTTCTACCAAAATATCAAATGTTTTCTATTAAAGTTTAAGTTTTCTAAAACCCTTATTCACCCCCCTCTTAGGGCGCCTCACGATCCAACACTTTATTGAAACCTATCCCTCACCTATTAGTTTGGGAGGAGAAGGTGTCAATAATTGGCAGTATGGATTTGGATTTGGAGAATTGAGCCACCAAGCTCTTCTCTTTGAGAAGCTTCTCCTCAAGGTCCTTGATGACCTTATTCTTTTGGCCAATGGTGCTTAATTGGAATATTGTAATTCCCTTCAATTGACTTATTTATCTACTCATCGGAGCCATCTGGGTAGATGACTCAGTGTAATTAGGTTTTGCCTGCAGAAGGGAAGCAATCTTTAGAGCTTGCTTCTTGCTCTTTTTCAGAGCTTCCAAAAGAGCACCATACTTGTCAATCAATGATTGACATCCACTTCAGATTCTGAACCACTTTCATCATTAGATGAGCATGCTTCAGATTCTAGTACTGACTCATAATCAGAAGAGGGAAGGAGAGCAGTTGATACCTGATCAGGATGATCCTGATTTTCTTCATCATCGGACATGACCATTAAGCCATAGCACTCTTTGTCATCTTCATCCTCCTCAATGTCACTATCTGAATATGATAAAGGAGCCTGATGCCAACCTTAGAAGTTGGATAATCTTCATCCTCTTCAGTTGTAAACAGCCCTATGTAGGCTTCCTCTTCTTCTTCAGAATAGGAGGATGAAGACTCAGATTCACTCCAGCTCTTCTCTTTCTTTGCTAGAAAGGATTTTTCAGCTTTCCTTCCCTTTTGGTGATGAGGCTTTTTATCACCTCTTTCCTTTCTTTTGACTGCACAGTCAACAATGAGATGTCCAGGCTTGTTGCAGTAATAACATATAACATTTTTTGAAAAATGTGTAACAGGTTTAGGGTCATACATGTCACCCTTGGGGTGCTGCCTTTCTGATCTGTTGTGTTCCTTCTTGGGATGTGAGGAGGAGGAAGGTCTGTTCTTCCACTACTTCCTCCTCATCATCTTCTTGAAGTGCCTTGAGAAGGAAGCAAACTCCTCATCTAATGAGTTGCTATCAGATGTGCTGGGCTCAGAATTTTCTTAGTCAGCAGCCCTTCTTGGTGGAGAAGGCTTTCTTTCTTTGCTCTTCTTAGAGCTTTCAGCTTTGAGAGCCACAACTCTCTCCCTTGCATGAGGCCTGGTGGATGTGTCCTCCTCCTTCCTTGCAGACAGTTGCATCTCATATGAGAGCAGCTTTCCAAACAGTGTATGGGGAGGAGTCTCACCCAGCTTTTTGTTGGGGAAATAATTTATCTTAACCCCTAGAATTGAGTAGAATATAAATTCTAAGAATGAAAAATTAGGCTAAGTAAATATGTGTCGAATAAAATTCGACGCAACGTCGAAATGTAGTCGACGTTTCTCTCCGAATGAGTCGAAGTAACTCTAAGGAGAATTTGACGTAATCTTTGTCGACGTACCTCTAACTTCTAGTCGACGCATTTAATAAAGTCGACGCACCTTCCCTATTCTCCTCTCGACGTCCAGCCAGGATGAAATCGACGTTCACGTCGAATAGTAATCGACGCACGTCGATTTCTATAAGAAATTCAAAAACACGCCAGATCTCTTTCCTTCTTTCTGTAGATCTGATTTGTATGGAATGATATTATTCTTTTATAGCCGTTCTGAATCAGTCTTTCCTTCTATTTGATTCTTGGTTAATTTGATTAAGATTATTATGGATATTATTTGAAATCAGAATAAATTCTTTCCTTCTACAGATTTAATTATTATGGAAACTTTTTCTCTCTAATTATTGATTGATTATTCCCCTTTAGCAACATCTTTTGAAACAGAGCTATAAATAAAGAGGAGGTCGGCAGAGAATAATGATGAGTGATCCACCATATACATTTGAAAAAGAGGAAGAGCTCCCAAGTGAAGAGTGAGAAAGCTGAGAAAAGAGATAGTGTGCTGCAGCAAAGAAAAAGCCTTCATCTTCTCCTCCTTCTGAAGCCATTCTGCTGCAAATTCTGAAAGCTCTCACAAAAGAGAGAAAAACTTACAATCTCCTTCTCACTATAGAAGAGAGATTACATTCACTATTCTTGTGCTTCTAATCTTCTTGCTAGGAAGAAGATTCTTTCTTGTTTTAATTACTTCTTCTACTTCTTCTTCTTATCTTCATTTCATTTTCAAACAGTGTAAAAGAGTTTTTTGAACCTCTCTTCAAAAAATTCAGTTGTACTGGTTCTAAGAGTCTCCTTGTCAAAAGACTCGGGATGGTTCTAAGAGTCTCCTTGTCAAAAGACTCAGGCTGGTTCTAAGAGTCTCCTTATCAAAAGACTCAGTGCAAGATTGTGAATTCCTACCAAGGGGTAGAAGAGTGGACTACCCAAAGTTTGGGGAACCACTATATTTCTTTGTGTTGTGCTGTGATTTTCTTCTTGCTATTTTCCTTCTTTACTTGCTTAATTCTTGTTGGTGTGTGGGAAGCTTAAATCTGTGATTATTACACATATATATATAATTGCACAAAGTACTTTTAAATCTCTATTCACCCCCCCCCCCCCCCCCCCCCCCCTCTAGAGAATTCTAGTGAGGTTAACTGTGCACTTTCAATTGGTATCAAAGCGAGGTTGATCTAAAAAGGTTAACTCCTTGATAAAAAAAGATCCTACCTCTTATATATATATATTTCTAAAAATTATTTTTCACATGGTACAAATCAAAGATTATGCTTCCACCAGACCATCAATGTGCAATATTGAAAAGTTTGCAGTTTGGAAAACAAGAATTAGGATTTATATGAATTCTATTGATGAAGAATTATTTAATGTTATTTTGACAGGTCCTCCCAAGCCTTATAGAAGAGACTCAAGTGGTGAAGTGACTCAAACACTTGTCCCAAAGGCTGAGTGGACAGTTGAAGAGAAGAAGGCAGGAACATGTGATGCAAAAGCTGTGAACATTCTTGTCTCAACCCTCTCAGATGAAATCTTTCAAAAGGTTGTTGACTGTAATCAGCCAAAGAAATCTGGGAGGCTCTTACCAAGATGGTAGAAGGAAGTGTTGATGAAAGGAAAGATAGAAAGGCTCTATTGATCTCCCAATATGAGAAATTTCAAAAGAAGCATGAAGAAAGCATATCTGAGATGTATGACAGATTCAGTCTGATCATCAATCAATTAAGGAGCCTGGATAGAGAGATCTCTCTCACAGAGATCATTGACAAACTATTAATGAGTCTCCCAAGTTCATGGGACTCAAGAATATGGGCAATAAGAGATACAAGAGGACAAAAGGAAATCTCAACAGATGCCCTCTTAGGAAAACTCAAATCCTATGAGCAACTGCTGAAAACCAGAGAAGAGAAGGAAAGAAGAGGAAGCACTTCAACTTCCTCAAGAGATAGAAACATTGCATTGAAAGCAACAGAAGAAGAGACCCCTGTCACTAAAGAAGAATTATTCAGCCTCCTGACCAGAAGATTCAAGAAATGGGTCAGGACAGATGGGTCTAGAAGGAGAGAATCAAAACCAAGGTATGATAAAACTCCTACTCAACAAATCATTTGTTATTCCTGCAGGAAAACTGGACACATTGCACCAGAATGTATAGAAAATACTGAGAAAAAGACAGATCTGAAAAAGAAAGATCTCAAGAAAAAGGGGAAGAAGAAAGAAAGAGGCTTCATTGCAGAAGCTTGGAGTGAAACAGATTCTGATGACAGCACCTCATCCAAAAGTGATAATGAAGAGTTTAAGCAAAAAGACCTATGCTTAATGGCTCTTGAAAGCTCAAAGGAAGAACATGGTGCTAAATCATGGAGTGAGACAAAATCATAAGGAAGCATCTCTTCTGAAGATGATAAAGAAAATAGCCGTATTCTCATAGAGGAATCTGAGGATAAGGATGAGGTAAGCATTTTTGATGATATAGATTTTCTGTGTGATGATTTCAAAAATGATTTAAAGGATTATGTTTAGATCAACTAAAAGCTAAACAAGAAATTAAGAATCTAAAAGAACAAATTAATGTCATTAAAAACCAGAGAAATATAGAGGATACTTGTTCTAAAAATTATGAGGTAAGGGCTAACATCAGAGAAAAAGAAATAGAGAGGGCTAAAATAGAAAACCAGCTCCTTAAGAATAAGGTATCCCAAGCAAAAGCTTTTGAAGAATCAATAAAAATGAGAAGCCAAACACTTAAAGAAATCACAGAAAAACAAACAAGAAGACATAAAAATCTTGGGCTAGGAGCTGATCCATCAGCTAGTCTAATTCCATCCAACAAACCTGCTTGGATGAGCCCTGTTAAATTCACTAAACCCACTAAATCAATAAACCAAGAAGAAGACTCACAAAATAAGGAAGAAGGCTCCCTCAATAAGATAAACCATTTTGATGAAACATCATACTATACAGATGAAGACTCTCAAACTACTTCTAAGAAGGCAACTAAGCCAAAAGAAACAACTCATAAAGAAATAAAATCAGAAAAAGGGAAAATAAAATTTGTGAAAACACAATTTCGTCGACTTAATATCGACGCATTAATGATAGTGCGTCAAATTCTACTCGACACAATCTCTCAGACGCTTCAACCTCAACTCGACGCTTGAATAAAAGTACATCGACTTCCAATCGACACAACTTCTTACATGCGACGATTTTAGATCAACACAATCTGGAGAAAGCGCCGAATATAAATCGACGCAACTATCAACATACGTCGAATAGATATCGACGCATAAAAACTCAGAGCAACATAATTACAGGACATTTCTATTCTCCAAAATCTTTCCATCTTAACCCCCATTCAGGACCCATTCATCCTGATCATAATTTCTATCCTAATCAAAACTTCTATCCTAACCAAAATTTCTATCCTAATCAAAATTTCTATCCTAATCAACACCACTATCCCTCTCTAAACTCAAATTCCCATAATCTAAAGATAGTCAGATGTTATATCTGCAATAAAACTGGCCACATTGCCAAACAATGTTGGCACAATCAATCTAATTGTTTATAAAAATTAGTCCAAGACTGACTTAGAAAACATTAGGAGCAGGAAGAAGTAATCTCTCAAGAGAACCCAAGAAGTTTCAGGCAAAATGAAAGTCACGTAGACTTATTAATCGACGCACCGTCGATAACCAATAATTATAAATAAAATCGAAGAATGCGTCGACTTCGATCGATGCATACGTCGATAGGAAACCCTAACATCTTAACTCAGACTATATCAATGCTTACGTCGAATTCCACTCGACGTAACGTCTACTTCATGAAAAAGAGCGGCAATATTAAAATATTTTTTGATCACATCTACTGTAGTACCAAATAAGCCTCGAATTGTGTCTCGTTTCGACGTTTCACCTGACTTAAACAAACTCTTCAGTTAGAAATCCTCTCGCACTCTGCATCTTTCATCCTTCTTACCTCTCAGTCCAGCCATCTCTTCCTCTCTCTCACTGACCTAAAATGGCTCCCAAGATAAACTCTGGTTTCGACATTGACCTCGAATCCTTCCAGGCCTCCGCCGAAAATTATAAGAGCATCATAGCTTTCTTCACTAAAGCTGGCCTAGATAAGCTCATCTCCACAAGATGCAAGCTCCTGGAGACAGAACTCATAGAGCTAATGGCTCATGTTCAGATATCTAAACAAGGAGAAATCACTGGAACAATATATGAGACACCTGTCTCAATCTCTGCTGAACACATTAGGAACACCTTTGATCTTTCATCAGGTACATTCCTATATTATCCTTGTTCAAATCAAATAGGGAAAGCAAGTTATTTTCTAAAAGAGTAACTAAATAAATCTCCTTTACCATTCCCTTATCAGGTGATGAACCTGTGGAACTCACCCCTGATGAAATCAAGAATTTACTAATCACAATGAAGTTCTCAAAAGATAGACCAATCCATCTTAAGAAAATAGATTTTTCTGATGAGTATAGGCTACTGGCAGACATAGTAGGAAAAGTACTACTATGTAAGATCTCTGCCCATGATGCAGTGCCCGGGAAGCAACTGAATCTCATGGGGGACCTTGTGCTGAAGAAGAAAGTAGACTGGGGCAGCTTCTTACTCAAAATGATAGGCTACAAATATTCTCACAAAGAGAATACCTACATGAGGATTATGAGTCAAGTCCTCTTCCACTCCTTCCCTGACCTATGCAGGTCAAAAGGAATTCCCATCCCTCCTGGCAAAAGGATGTCCATTGCTCTCTTCTCAAAATGGACTAGGAAAATCCCCAAGCCTGGTGCCATTCCTGAAAGGACTCCATCTCCTCCTAACTCTCCTGCTCATCCATCTTCACCTCCTCCTCCTCCTCATACAGACATCTCTTCTGTACCACCATCATCCACACCTTCACAAATACCAACTCAATCACCTGCTCAACCCTCCTCTATTCCTCCACCTCCTCCATCAAATACACCTCATCAAAATGATACAGTCCCCTCTCCACCTTCATCACATACACCTCCACCATTATCTCCTCCTCCTCCATTGTCTCCTCCTCCTGCAACACAACATGAACCATCTCCATCCACTGAAATCCTCATCACCCAGTGTATCCAGTCAGCAGCCCAAAAATTTCAGGACATGCTGGATGGACACTGCTCTCAAATTCACTCCTCCATCATGCACATGCAAACCCAAATAGATAGGGTTAATGCATCTGTGCAAAGCTTGAAGACCTCTGTCTCTTCCTCTAAAGTGACCAAATCTTTCTTAACCTCCTTGGCTAAGAAGGTCAAGAAGGGGGAGAAATTAGATGAAGAGCAGTCCTCAAGTCACAAATCTCTCTCTCAAAAGTCCCTTCCTACTTCAAAAACTAATCTACTCAAGACCATTGGGAATGAAGTTGTACCTGAGCTACATACTGAAGAACAAATAACAGGTATAATCTCTATAGCAAGAGAAGCTGCCCAACAAGTAGTTCTCCTTCAAGGGGACGCTAGCAGAGCAGAGAAAGAAGTTGAAAAGAAAACTGATGCTGAAGAAGCTATAGGTGAGAAAGAAAAAGAAGCTGAAGCTCAGGGGGAGCCAAATACTGAAGCTGGAGCTGAGAAAGAAACTGAAAAGGTAAATGTAGAAGAAAAGGAAGTTCCATTTCAGGTGGAGCAAACTGCTGTGACTCAGGGGGAGCTGAGTGAACCACCTGTTACTGAGAAGGAGCAACCCACCTCTCCAAAAACAGTAGTATTCACTAGGAAAAGAAAAACTCCTCCTACCCCTCCAGAATGATGTGTTGAACAATATTGATACAATCTATATTTTTTTTCTTTCCATGCTTAAATACTTATTTTGAAGTCTGTTTGTATGATTTCTCCCTTCTTCTGATTACTTAGCATATTTCTTCTCTATATAAATGCTTTGCTGTGTTGATTAAAAGCTGATACAATTTCTCTCTAAATAGGGTTAAGACAAATAGGGGGAGATTGTTGGGGAAATGATTCATCTTAACCCCTAGAATTGAGTAGAATATAAATTCTAAGAATGAAAAATTAGGTTAAGTAAATATGCATCGAATAGTATTCGACGCAACGTCGAAATGCAGTCGACGTTTCTCTCAAAATGAGTCGAAGTAACTCTAAGGAGAATTCGACGTAATCTTTGTCGACGTGCCTCTGACTTCTAGTCGATGCATTTAATAAAGTTGACGCACCTTAGTCGACGCACCTTCCTTATTCTCTTCTCGACGTCCAGCCAGGATGAAATCGACGTTCACGTCGAATAGCGCACGTCGATTTCTATAAGAAATTCAAAAATACGTCAGATCTCTTTCCTTCTTTCTGTAGATCTGATTTTTATGGAATGATATTATTCTTTTATAGCCATTCTGAATCAGTCTTTCCTTCTATTTGATTCTTGGCTAATTTGATTAAGATTATTATGGATATTATTTGAAATGAGAATGAATTCTTTCCTTCTACAGATTTAATTATTATGGAAACTTTTTCTCTCTAATTGCTGATTGATTATTCCCCTTTAGCAACATCTTTTGAAACAGAGCTATAAATAAAGAGGAGGTCGGCAGAGAATAATGACGAGTGATCCACCATATACATTTGAAAAAGAGGAAGAGCTCCCAAGTGAAGAGTGAGAAAGCTGAGAAAAGAGATAGTGTGCTGCAGCAAAGAAAAAGCCTTCATCTTCTCCTCTTTCTGAAGTCATTCTGCTGCAAATTCTGAAAGCTCTCACAAAAGAGAGAAAAGCTTACAATCTCCTTCTCACTATAGAAGAGAGATTACATTCACTACTCTTGTGCTTCTAATCTTCTTGCTAGGAAGAAGATTCTTTCTTGCTTTAATTACTTCTTCTACTTCTTCTTCTTATCTTCATTTCATTTTCAAACAGTGTAAAAGAGTTTTTAGAAACTCTCTTCAAAAAATTCAGTTGTACTGGTTCTAAGAGTCTCCTTGTCAAAAGACTCAGGCTGGTTCTAAGAGTCTCCTTGTCAAAAGAATCAGGCTGGTTCTAAGAGTCTCTTTATCAAAAGACTCAGTGCAAGATAGTGAATTCCTACCAAGGGGGTAGAAGAGTGGACTACCCAAAGTTTGGGGAACCACTATATTTCTTTGTGTTGTGCTGTGATTTTCTTCTTGCTATTTTCCTTCTTTACTTGCTTAATTCTTGTTGGTGTGTGGGAAGCTTAAATCTGTGATTATTACACACACATATATATATATATATATTTATATATATATATATATATAATTGCACAAAGTACTTTTAAATCTCTATTCACCCCCCTCTAGAGAATTCTAGTGAGGTTAACTGTGCACTTTCACTTTGCCACTTCTCTGATGTCACATATCTTTGTATCCCAGTCTCCAGTTAAAGATCTTAGGAATTTATCATTCAGCTCATAATGGTTGATGACCCTTCCATAGGTCCTTAGCTCATTCACCACTCTAAATAACCTTTCATAGCAGTCAGCTATGCATTCCAGGTTGTGTTGTCTGAAGGCTTCATATTCCTGGTTGAGGAGGGATTTCCAATCATCCCTCACTTATTCAGTGTCTTCTATATACACTATGAGTGTATCCCACATATCCTTGGCAGTTTCATAGTGCACCAAGTTCTGGAAGGTGGAATCATCAATTGCATTTACTATTATATTTTGTGCTCTCTTGTCCATGGTAACAAGTGCAATCTCATCCTTAGTCATTTCAGCATATGTTTTGGCCACTTGCCTTGTAAGATCTATAGTGGAGGCCTTTGTGAAGACAAAAGGACCCTTCTTGACAGTTATATATATATCCCAGGGTCTGAGGCTTCCATGAACAACCTTACCCTTTGCTTCCATATGCAAAAATTCTCCTTTTTGCATATGGGCAACTTCATAGATCCCATCTCCTTCTGACCTTCAGTGGCAGCCATTGGATTCAGGCTTGACTACCCCTTGTAGGATCTGGTTAGACTGTTAAGTCTTTATTGACCACCTCCCGCTGATACCACTTGATAGTTTAACTGGTAGTAGTCTAATTCACCTAGAGGGGGTGAATAGGTTTCTTTGAATTTTCTTAGTTACAGCTAGCTGTTATTAGAGATTATATAAAGTAAATGCACAACACAGAAAACACATAGCTATTTATAATGGTTCCCCAAGACAGTGTGTCTATGGGTAGTCCACTTTCCCTCTACACCTTTCTAACAGTGTGTTAGACAAGGCAAACTCCTCCAAATCTCAGCTCCAAGAGCTTACAACACAGATCCCTCAGGATCTCTCAGGTTTGCTCCAAACCTTACCTCAGGCTCAACAGCCCTACCTCAGGCTCAACAACCCTACCACTCAGAGTGCTCCAACTCCTACAACTCAGAAATCCTCCTGATTTCCTCTCTGGCCTATCAAGAAGCCCTACCTCAGATCTTTACAGAGATCCTACACCTCAAGCTGGGAGTACAGCTCTACAAGCTCAGGCTCAACAACCCTACACACTTAGGCTCAACAGCCCTACAAACTCAGGCTCAACAGCCCTACCAACTCAAACACAAGGCCCTACACACTCTGAACAATAATATTCTTACAGAGGTTATAAAGTTTGCTTACAACAGAGGATTGTAAAGATATATCCTTCAGTGCCGGTCTTCTGTTGTTGATGCATAGCAGGTGCAGTCTTGAAGCAGGGTTGAATGGCAGTAGCTTCAGTCCTAACTTCTATCTGATCTTCTTCTTTAGTAGATGAAGAATGATCTACGTGTTCTTTTGTATTGAATCAGGAAGAACTATCTTATCTCAGTTGATTGCTTGTAGCTTCAGGAAGCATGCTGAGATAACTGTGGAAGCCATCAATAGCACAGTAGTTTTCTTTCTGAATATTTTCCACACCTTCAAAAGTGACCAAACATCTTCTTTTATACTTCCTCCAACCTGCAACGGCTCTAAAGTGTGTCTTGTCACAACATGGACAGAAATAGAAAATGTTATCTTTGCTTTCCACCCACTTGCGTCAAAAGTAGATCCCGCTATGCCTTTATTCAAATATGAATCCGTCTCAGTAGTTGGGCTGAGACAGGATTCTGTCTCAGCGGCTAAGCTAACTTTGTCTCAGCGGATCCGCTGAGACAGTTAGTCTTCTCAGCGGTTTCTGTCTAAATGCAGCTTAGTTGAGGCAGACTCCTTCTCAGCCGCTCTGGCTGCGTCTCAGCGGTTCAGCTGAGACCATGATGTCGTCTCATCGGTTTTGACAATAAAACCAGAGAACTATTCCAATGATTGGAATTACCTAACCCTGCATAGACATGATGTAAAAGAGGGCTTATCAAATACAGTATGTGCTTAGCATTGAGTGTGATGCCTCCTCAAATCTAGGAAACATTGAGGGCAATATTCCCAACAAGAAGCTAGCCACAAGCCTTCTTTCTAAGATAAGCTTGTTCTCCAGGGACTTAATTGTCCTATCCTAAGCTTCAAACCTCTTCTTAAGTAGGATAAGCTCATTGGACAATTTAGTCACCTCCTTAGTCTTCTCATCTATTTGAGATCTGAATGGCTTGAGGATCCTTATTTCCTCAACTTAAGATTTGACCAACTTCTTGCTCTTCTTGAGAGCAGTCAAGAGAATATCATATTGTTTCATTAGATCAGTATGGTTCTCATTGTTGCATGATGAGCAGTCTTTTGCTTCACCATCAACATTACTTTTATCAGATAATGAGCAATCAGCTGTCGCACTCTTGGTCTTTACAATTGAAGCAGATAATGAAAGTGTGTGAGGAGTGCATACCTAAGCAGGATGAGAATCATCCTGATCATCTTCATTAGATATGGCTACAAGCCCATAGAACTCATCATCCTCAGATTCACTATCTGAGAGAGTGAGAGGTGCTCTTATCCCCCTTCTATATACAGAGCAGCCTTCATCTTCAGACTCATTATCTGAGAGAGTAATGGGTGATATTACTTCTGTTGTAGTTAGCCATATATAGGCTTCTTCTTCAGAGTATGAGGAGCAGCAGCTGCTTTCACTTAGAGATCTGAACTTCTCGGCATTAGATCTTCTTTCCTTCTTCATGAAGCTTAACATTTTGTAGTTTACTCCAAGAACCATGGTGATAACTTGACACACCCAAGGGCAGATCTGTTCAAGCTATTAAGCTTTTTTGAACAACCTCGGTCTGATACCACTTGTAAGTCTTGGATGTAGTCTAATCACCAAGAGGGGGCTGAATATGTGTTTCAAATATTTTAGTCTTCTTTCTATTATTGACTATTCTAGCTTAGAGATATAAGGACTAAGAGCACACCACAGAAAACACACAGTAATTTATAGTCGTTCCCCAGTTAAGGCTATATCCACTTTCCCCCCTTCACCCTATCTAGCAATGTGCTAGACTAGGCCAACTCCTCCAAACTCAGATCTCTTTCATAGATTCTACAACTCAGGCACAAAGGCCCTACAACTCAGGCACTCCAGACCCTACTACTCAGATTCTTCAAGGATCCTACCTCAGGTTCCAGGAACCCTACAACTCAGGCACTCCAGACCCTACAACTCATATGTACAAGAGATCTTACCTCCGGTTATTGGATACCTACAACTCAGACTCAAAAAGTCCTATAGAAAATATATTGTTTACAAGAATGAAGAACTCTCCACACAACAAAAGATAATTTGAAGAGTGCTTTTGAAGCCTGATGCAGATGTCCTATGGACTTGAAGAGAAAACTTTAAGAAAGTTTTACTGATGCACAAAAGTTTCTCTTCTATCCTCTTCTTCTTTCTGGAACACAACTTATCAGTCGGTGATGCATGACTGGGACTTAGAGAACTGAGAATACGTGTGCATGGTTCTCAAGAGAAAATTGTTCCATCTCCTTACAGTCGTTATGTTCCGATTCTATTCTTTGTATTTTCTTTAGGCACACACTTTGTCTTTTTATATGACAAGGCCTTCTAACGATCTATTCTGAGCACTCTTTAATGTCAGAAGACCATTCCTTAATGTCAACCGCTGATTGGTCCCTTAGACGATGACATTAAATGCGGACAGCGCATTTTGAAAAATCTTGGTATGTCTCGATGATATGAGCAACATCTCGATGACATAACTTATTGTCTCAGCGATCCATTTGGGACTTAGACAATTCTTCAAGATTTCTGAAATCTTTAGCTGAGATAGATATCTCGATGATAAAAAAATATTTCAGCTACATGTGTAGTAGCAGCGACATGAAGTCTTCTCGTCGATATCGTCGAGATCATCTTGCCGATATGAGGTCTTCTCATCGATATCGTCGAGATCATCTTGTCAATATGAGGTTTTCTCGTCGATATCGTCGAGATCATTTTTACTACTACTACAGCTGCAAACTATCTCCATGATCACTTACTGATTCCTCTAGACGATATAGCTTCTTTACGATGATATGTCTTTTTAGCCAGATACTTCTGAATTTTGAAGATCTTCAGCATGGTAGTCTTTTCAACGATGTCGTTGTGTGATACTTGTTGTCACGACGATACCTTGACTTAATTGTTTCTTCTTTTTCCTACAATGATATCATCGTGTGTACTTTATTGACACCACGATATCATCGTGTTATTCTTAATGTCACAATGGTTCTTGACTGATTTCTTTTGCTGTCTTCTGCTAGTGATCTCAACGATATCGTCGTGTGTACCTTGTTGACACGATGATATATGTCTTAGTCATTTTTGCTTGATCTTAAGGCATTATACTTAGAATGTATGATGTCCTAACCTACTCATGTCACATCAAATGAACATCAAATACAAATTGTACTTATCATTGACTTGGAGACTTCTCTAAATCTGGAACATTGTGGGCAGTGTTCCCAACAATCTCTCCTTATTTGAAGAAGTTATAACTCAGTCAATGATAAAGCACATTTAATGAAAATCGGCAAATAATAAGAGCATTTCAGTTCAGATTGTGAGAGCATCAACATATAATATATGATATGAATCAGTCATTAAAAAACATCATCACATTATGAATTTATAAATATTGAAATGTAATTGAAATTTCCAGCATTTCTACACTTGCCCAACATAAGAAAGTCACATATGCTTCTGGTTCCTTTAAAACTAATTAACTCTTTGCTTTCTTAACAGCAGCCTACTGTTTCTTTTCAGATTGCCTAGTGAAATATCCTTTGGGCTTAGGATGATATCAGAGTGGCTCTTGTGCATCTGCTGGGATTCTTCCTGCCAACTTGTCTTTTTGTGGCTTCTTCTTAGTTCTTCTTGAATTTCATGCTTTGTCCATTCTTGGGTGATATACAATTTGCTCCTTTCAGTCTTATTTATTTTGAAGTGCTCACATGCACTTAAAAGTATTTCCCTTGATTTAGGGCTTCATTGCTCATAATCTTCTTTCTTTTCAATTTCTTCTCTATATCTCTTCTTTCTTAACTTTGTCTCATCTTCATCAATAATCTCCTTTTCTTTCCTTTGTTCAACAACAGCATCAGGTGCATCAGCAGATATATCAGCACGCTCATCATAGAAGATAGGAGGGAGATTCATTGCTTCCCTGATTGTATTAGAGGTCCAAATGGCATGCTCACCACTGACCTTTATCATAGATTTTTCCCCCTTTATGACTTCTTCTGAAATGTCCCTTTGCAGACTTCCCTGAAGATTCAGAATTTTGTTCTTTATCATGTGAATTCCTTCTTCGAGGTGATTCTTAGTTTCAAGCAGATGATTATCCATCTCCAAATTACGTAGATCTAGTCTTTCTTGGATGTTTGTTTTATGCTCAGTAATTTCTCTAGTAGAAATTATGTAGGCTTTTTCTAGATTGTCAGTTGTTATAACCTGATTTTCAATGATATCAGTTAGACCCTTGTGAGTGACGTTTAGCTATTTGGCGGTGTTTTATTGTAGATATTTTATCTCAATTCTTAGTCCAGCAATCTAACTAGACAAGTCTCTCCTTAAGTTATTGACGACAGTGTCTACATAGCTTTCAAGTTTGTTTCTTTGCTCATCCAAGAGCAACCTTATCTGGAGCAGTAGTGAGGAATCCTGTAGCATTTGTCCTGTAGAAGAGCTGAGTTGTTCAGGTTCTCCCTCGGCCTTCTTCTTCATTACATCAGATATGTGGTCCTCCATTCCTCTAGCCTCATCAACTAGGCTAGAAGGAGATCTTCTGAAGGAAGATTGTCTCACTTCATTCTCAGGAAGAATGAATCCTTCAATAGCTAACAGATCTCTGCCTGTGTTGGCAGCAAGCACTTCTTGTTTTGGTTCCTTGTCGGCTTCAACTGGGTCATCTTGGACAGCTAATCCAGGATGGACAACATCCTCAATCTCAGTGATCTTATTGATTACCTCTACAACTTGAGCAGGGAGCTCAGTGGTATTATCCCCCCCCCCACCCACCCACCCACTTGCAGCATCATCTGCACTCCTTTGTCCAAACATGTCTTCCATGAGTGTATCTTGATTTTCAGCACACTCCATTCCCTGGGTATCACCTTTAGGAGCACTAGATACAGTGTTTTGTCTGGATGCTTGGGCTGTATAGATCCTTTACTCTGCCTCCTCCTCCAAACTGGATAAGTTTGGTTCATGCACTTGCTCACTTTCTGAGGAAGTGCTCCCTTCTTCACTTTCTGCCTTTTTCATAATCTTCTTTCCTTTTGGAGGCTTTTTCAGAACCTTTTTTCATCTTTCTAATACTTTGTTGTCCATTCTTCTCATTTGATTTATCTTGACTCCCAGTTTCTTGCTAAAGTTATCAAGATATGAATGGAGTAAGTAAAGAGATAGTATTCTGCCAAGATTTGGGACTTGAAAGCTTTCCTGAATTCTCTGGAAGATGACGTCATTTGGGTAATAGTAAAGAGATATTATTCTGCCAAGATGATGCCATTTGGCTGAATGTCAAAGACCTGGTGCATTTCTAAAGTCTTTGTTGATTTCGGAATGGAAGTTCGACGATATTTCGATGGATTTCGTGCACAGATTGCCGAGATCACAGCATGGAAACGACGTTATTTGGGTAATCGTAGACTATTTGAAAAAAGTATCGCACTTCATTCCGAACTGGAAGGATAATTTCGTGGAAAAGCTAGCCAAACTTTACGTTGATAATACCATATGATTGCACGGAGTTTCCCGTAGCATCGTAAGTAATCGAGATGGGTGTTTCACATCAAATGACTGGAAACTGATTCACCAACTATTGGGTACCAAGCTAAATCTTAGCACGGCCTTCCACGCGCAAATGGATGGGCAGACCGAGAGGACCAATAGGACAATGGAAGACATGCTCTGAATGTGCGCCTTAGATTTCAGAAAGAGATGGGAGGACCACCTCTATATGATCAAATTCTCCTACAACAACAGATACCAGACAAGTATTAAAATGGCACCCTTCGAGACCCTTTATGGTAGAAAGTGTCGTACGCTTTTGTCTTGGGCGAAAATGGGCGACACGAAGTTATTGAAGCGCAAAGACATGGATGAAGCTTATACCTTCATCCGGGCAATACGAGAGCGATTGTTAATTGCCCATGATAGACAAGCGAAGTACTATAATATAAATCACTGAAATGTCGAGTTTGTTGGGTTTTCTACAGAGACACGTCATATGTGCGCAGCGGAAAGAAACAAACAAGAACAACCCAAAAGATTTTCGGATCTTCCGATTTCATGAATCAAGAAATAAATAAAGCAACAACGCATTGCGATATACCTGAAGGGGATTGAGTTGATACTCAACCAAGATGCTCCAATAGCAGATCTGAAATCATGCGGCTGAGTTCCTAGCACAGAAAGTACATTTGTGCCTCTATAGTCGTCCACACGAGCGAAGGAGAACCCCAAACTGCTTTTCCAACAAGGTCTGCATCGGAGAAGGAGTGCCCTCAACCTCTCCCATGGATTGCTAGATCTGACCAAGGGAGAGGCGGTGATGGCGGACTGGATCTCGCGGAACCAGCGAAACAGTTCTGCCTCTATCTCAAAAGGAAGAACGATCGATTAGGGAAAACCTAATCGCTACCCTATTTATACCCAGGGCTAAAATTAGATATCCGTAGACCCCAGTCTTTAATAGGAGTATTTAGTCAGTATCCTCGTGATCACTAATATTGTCGAGACGATCTCAACAATATCATTGTGATAACATATAACGTCGAGACGATCTCGTCGATATCGTCTTGATGACATATATCATCGAGAAGACATATATATCGTCGAGAAGACATATATATCGTCGAGAAGATATATATATCGTCGAGAAAACCAAAACATCGTCTTGACAATCAAGACGATATTATTCAACACTTAGCCGATTTGACTTAACTCCAGTGAGTCAAAGGATTGGTCCTTCACTCATATCCAATATGAGTAAGGCCAACACA
Source organism: Dactylorhiza incarnata (assembly GCA_033032865.1). NCBI lineage: Eukaryota > Viridiplantae > Streptophyta > Magnoliopsida > Asparagales > Orchidaceae > Dactylorhiza > Dactylorhiza incarnata. The sequence goes on along the minus strand of JAWHQI010000002.1, from coordinate 37,272,669 downwards.
ATCCTTCCTCCAACTTCTCCAAACACTCTTGTGTGTGACCCCATAGGCTCATATCACGTTGGCAGTGAGACTAACTGCTTGATTGCTTTGAGATCACCTTGGAAATACCAACAGTCTCCCACTTGATCACAAAGTATCAACAAAAGTCTTGCAAACAATAAGCGGCATCTAGAAATACATCATTGCTACCCAAGCAATAAGAGTTCATAACTCAATATGCCTGTCATGACCAATGTGCCAGGGTTGTCATGTCCCTTTGTCCAGTACTTCCGGATAGAACTAGAGGCATGGACCGTGTCACCCTCATAATTGTTCAATCCTAGTTCTTGATCTAGATTAGACTGTCTGAAATTGGTGAGCTCAATATCACATATTGACTCAACCAAGCATGGCCATGCACTTCTCAGTCTCATTCCATCAAGGGGACCATTGATGTAACTCTTGTCATATATGAGGACAAATCTCATATATGTCCACACATAAACACCCAAATGGATCGAAACATACCCAATAACCACCGTTATCATCAACCTTCTTCAAGGAAGACTTTTGATGGCATCAAAGTATGCTCGTCCTCACTTGATGAATGTTGTGACTTCAGGTCAAAGAACCACAAACACCATTGCCATATGAGATATACTTGTGACACGTTCATATAACAATCCACACAGTAGTCTCATGGTGGGTCTGTCTAGTACAACTTGTTCACTAACAAGTACCCATGTGATGACTTGATATCACAATATCATGACCTGTGAGAACTGGTCATCAGTCAACGCACATGCTAGTCTAAATATACCATCATTGCCCTTGGCTTCTAAGATGATTCACCGACCAGGGACTATTTAAGAATGAAGCTTCTTAAAAGCATAGGCCCTCGCATTCAAGTCATGCACTTGAATTCCTATGGAAGCAAACATTCTAAGAGCATCTATTATGCTAATTATTCTATCATATAGAAATAGTTGACATAATAAAAGAATTTGCCATAAATGTAAAAGGAAATATGAAATACTTTATTCATCAGGTGAATAACAACCGACATAAATATAATCCACATGACTCCCACTAGAGACGATCATTCAGGTATCTAATACTCATTGATCTAGTATGACCATCATGCTTTCTCTGTGCAAGAGGCTTCGTCAATGGATCCGCAATATTCTCTTCATTCGGTACTCTGCATATGCTCACATCTCCTCGATCGACAATCTCTCAAATGAGATGGAACCGCCGAAGTATGTGCTTGGAGCGTTGATGAGATCTAGGTTCCTTAGCTAGGGCAATAGCACGGTTGTTGTCACAGTAGAGAACTACAGGATCAACAATGCTAGGAACTACATCTAGCTCGCCGATGAATTTCCTAATCCATACATCCTCCTTCACCGCATTTGTTGCAGCGATATACTCGGCTTTTGTTGTAGAATCGACAACAGTCTCTTGCTTGGAACTCTTCCAGCTTACAGCTCCTCCATTAAGGCAAAATACAAATCCTGATTGAGACTTTGAGTCGTCCCTATCAGTCTGGAAGCTAGCATCTGTGTAACCCTTTACGATGAGCTCTTCCTCTCCACTAAACACTAAGAATGCATCTTTAGTTCTTCTCAAGTACTTTATGATATTCTTGACTGCAATCCAGTGACTCTCACCGGGATCAGACTGATATCTGCTAGTCATGCTGAAAGCATAAGAGACATCGGGTCGAGTACATGACATTGCATACATGATTGATCTAATTGCCGAGGCATATGGAAACAACTTCATGTGGTCCTTATCTTCCAAAGATTTAGGGCACTGGTTCTTAGAGAGACTCACACCATGAGACATGGGAAAGAATCCCTTCTTGGACTCAAGCATGCTGAACCGTTTCAGCACCTTCTCAATGTATGCACTTTGGGTCAAACCCATCAACTTCTTTGATCTATCTCTATAGATCTTAATACCAAGTATATAAGTTGCTTAGCCCATGTCTTTCATAGAAAAGCATTTCCCTAGGTTGTTCTTAACAACTTGTAGGGTCAGAATGTCAATCCCGATCAATAGTATGTCATCTACATACAATATTAGGAATACAACTATGCTCCCACTTATTCTCTTGTAAACACAAGGCTCGTCTTCGTTCTTGATGAAACCAGACTCTTTGATTTTCTAATCAAAACATAGATTCCAACTTCGAGAAGCTTGTTTCAATCCATAAATGGATCGATTCAACTTGCATGTTTTAGTGGATTCATTTGGAGATTCAAAACCCTCGGGTTGTGTCATATACACTTCCTCAAGGAGGTTTCCATTTAGGAAAGCCGTTTTGACATCCATTTGCCAGATCTCGTAGTCATAATACGCAGCAATAGCAAGCAGAATTCTGATGGACTTAACCATAGCGACAGGGGAAAAAGTCTCATCATAGTCAACACCATGAATTTGCTTGAAACCTTTAGCCACTAATCGCCCTTTGAATGTCTGTACATTCCCATCCATGTCGGTCTTCTTCTTGAAGACCCACTTGCACCATATGGGTCGTACCCCTTCAGGTGGTTCCACCAAGGTCCAAACTTGGTTTGCATACATGGAGTCATTTCAGATTTCATGGCGTCTAGCCACTTCTCAGAGTCCGGTCCATTCATAGCCTCTTGGTAGGTTGCAGGCTCATCATCATGATCCATAAGCAACACATTACCTATTTGAGACATGAGAAATCCATATCTCTCAGGCTCAAATCTTGGTCTACCAGATCTACGTAGGACTTGTGTGTCTTGAGCAGGCTCTCCAGCTACAACTGCTTGTAGTCCTTGCTCAGATTCCAATTCAGGTTCGTTTTCAGTTTGTGGTTCTTGAACTTCTTCAAGCTCTATCTTTGCAGTCTTTTTGGATAAGAACTCTTTCTCCAAAACGACACCAGTCCTTGCGGCAAACACTTTGCCTTCAGACGATAGGTAGAAGTAATATCCTTTGGTCTCCCTAGGATACCCCACTAGATAACACTTATCCGATTTAGGTTCCAGCTTGTCAGACATTTGACATCGTACGTATGCCTCACAGCCCCAAATTTTAATGAAAGACATACTAGGACGCTTCCCAGTCCATATCTCATATGGTGTCTTTAGAACCATTTTTGTTGGAGCACGATTTAAAGTGAAAGCAGCAATATCTAGAGCAAATCCCTAAAAGGAAACGGGCAGATCTGCATGACTCGTCATCGATCGCACCATGTCTAACAAGGTATGATTCCTCCTCTCAGAAACACCATTATGCTGTGGTGTTCTAGGTGGAGTGAGTTGTGATACAATACCACACTATCTCAGATGATCACGAAACTGATGACTTAGGTATTCGCCACCTAAATCAGATCGGAGTGCCTTAATCCTTTTTCCCAGTTGGTTCTCTACTTCATTCTTAAACTCTTTGAACTTTTCAAAGGTTTTGGATTTACACTTCATAAGATATATATATCTGTATCTACTGAAATCATCAGTAAATGTAACGAAGTAGTAGTATCCACCTCTGTCCATAGAACTCATGGGTCCACATACATCACTATGTATTATGCCCAAGAGATCTTCAGCCCTCTCACTACAACTAGTGAAAGGAGCTTTCGTCATCTTGCCTAATAAACATGACTCGCATCTCTCAAATGATTCATAATCAAATGAGTCCAATAGTCTATCTTTATGGAGCTTGGAAATGCGTTTCTCATTTATATGGCCTAAATGACAATGTCAGAGATATGTAGGATTAGAGTCATTAGTTTTAAGTCGTTTGGTATTTTTTATGTTATAGATTGGATGATTTATGTTCAAAACATACAAACCGTTAAACATTTGAGCAACGCCATAACAAACATCATTCTTATAAATAGAACAACAATTGTTCTTTATAATAAAAGAGAAACCAATCATGTCCAAACATGAAATAGAAATGATGTTTCTAGTTATAGCAGGAACAAAATAACAATTATCAAGTTCTAAAATAAGCCCAGTGGGCAAGGAAAGACGGTATACTCCTACGGAAACGGCAGCAACTTTTGCTCCATTTCCAACGCGCAGGTCCACCTCTCCTTTACCTAGCAGTCTTCTCCTTGTCAATTCGTGCACATTCGTACAAATGTGAGAACCACATCCGATATCCAATACCCAAGATGAAGGAGCAGACATGTTAATTTCTATAACAAAATTACCTGAAGTGGAAGTCACACTTTCCTTCTTCTTCAGATCCTCGATGTAGAGGGGACAGTTCCTCCTCCAATGCCCGGCCTTACCGCAGTGGTGGCAATTTTCTTCTTTAGCTAATCCCTTCCTTTTCAGTGTAGAAGACTTGGGATCAAGGCAAGAATTAGGTCCCACCTTAGTCTTCCTGAATCCCTTGGCCTTTCCCTTGCCTTTATGAACCATCAATATGGGGCTAGCAGGCTTGGTTTTCTTCATGTTGTTCTCGGCAGTTCTTAACATGCCTAGGATCTCGGGCAGTGTCTTGTATATCTCATTCATGTTATAGTTCAAGACAAACTGCTCGTAACTGTCCGGCAATGATTGCAAGATCAGATCAGTAGCTAACTCTTGGCTTAAAGGAAACCCCAGTCTCTGAAGGTTCTCAATATACCCAATCATTTTGAGTACATGAGTTCCCACTGGGTCTCTTGCTCCCATTTTACACTGAAATAAAGCCTTAGTGATGTCGAACCTCTCTTGTCGAGCCTGCCCTTGGAACATTTTCTTCAGGTGCTCGATAATCTCAAAGCCACATATGGTCTCATGTTGCTTCTGAAGCTCAGAGGTCATGGTAGCGAGCATGAGGCATTCGACATATAGGGATTCATCTTGGTACTTCTTATAAGGATCTTTGTCGGCACAGGATGTATTCCCGGTCGGCACTGGCGGGGGATCCTCTTATAATATATAGAGCTTACGCTCTTGCCTGAGAACAATTCTCATGTTTCTATACCAGTCAAGGAAGTTAGTCCCATTGAGCTTGTCTTTCTCAAGGATAGCTCTCAGGGACAAGATGGAGTGAGATCCACTTGCCATGAAAGTTTTACAACATTATGCAAAATTAATTTCAGTATTATATTTCAAAATACATTTTATTTAATAAGGACTTTTATTAAATACTCCCACTATTTTATTCAAATTGATAACCCTTAATATCAATTTGGAGAGGTTATGCGAGCTACTATCTTAGTGGACAAGATCCATATTTCACCAACACAATGAGTCCGCTTTGGCGTTCCTCTGATAATGTGATTATTTAGGTAGACAAAACTTGCCAATTGCATCATTATTCAACTCTTGTATGGTGGGTGAATAACTCTTTATTCGCATCTATCATATAGTGCATGCCAACCCAATGCCTCTAGGTACTCAACCTTTGAGGTCAGCTAGTTAAGCTTGACCCGATGTTGACAGTGGAATATCACAATTATCTGTTCGCACCCTTACCAAGATAGATTAATGCACCTTGCTTTGGCAAGCCCACACTTCATCGATCGAGGCAGGAAGAGTGTCATCCATCGGAAGGCATCTGTATACTTAATATTGGATAAGGGATTTTATGATAAATGATTAACAATTAATCAATGTGCACATTCACAAACCAAATAAATCTCAGATGTGCACAAAATAAAATTATCAACACATTGATAAAATGGGGCTAAATCTGAGCATTTAGAACACTTCTAAATCTCCAGATTTACATGCATTTGAAACAGGCAAAAACAACTCCACTTATGCAGTAGACAAGCTCATCTCTCAATGTCAGATCAAAAATCTGAAGGGGATTTCGTTTCACAAACCAATTAGAGGGATGGTTACTGCAATGGAGAACAATTTCTGAAATAATGAAATTGCAACGCAATCACATGCATTCCTTGCGGGGTTCCAAGGGGCCGCGCCCCTGGCGGTGGTCTCGCTAATCGATTAGCGAGCGGGGTCAAGGGGCAGAGCACTTGCGGGGTGCGGGGTAGAGCTCCGACCAATTTTTGAAAACACACCAACAGAAACCGAGCAAAATTACATCAAAATTGATGCTCCAGGAAGAAATATGGGCATTTAGAACACTTCTAAATTTCTAGATTTACACGCACTGGATCACAACCTACCTCTGATACCACTATTGGGTTTTCTACAGAGACACATCATATGTGTGCAGCGGAAAGAAACAAATAAGAACGACCCAAAAGAGTGTCGGATCTTGCGATTTCATGAATCAAGAAATTAATAAAGCAACAAGGCATTGCGATATACCTGAAGGGGATTGAGTCGATACTCAACCAAGATGCTCCAATAGTAGATCTGAAATCGTGCGGCTGAGTTCCTAGCATAGAAAATATATTTGTGCCTCTATAGCAGTCCACAGGGGCGAAGGAGAACCCCAAACTGCTTGTCCAACAAGGTCTGGGTCGGAGAAGGAGTGCCCTCAACGTCTCCCACGGATTGCTAGATCCGACCAAGGGAGAGGCGGTGACGGCGGACTGGATCTCACGGAACCAACGGAACAGTTTCGCCTCTATCTCAAAAGGAAGAACGATCGATTAGGGAAAACCTAATCGCTGCCCTATTTATACCCAAGGCTAAAATTAGATATCCGCAGACCGCAGTCTTTAATAGGAGTATTTAGTCAGTATCGTCGTGATCACTAATATTGTCGAGACGATCTCGACAATATCGTCGTGATAACATATAACGTCGAGACGATCTCGATGATATTGTCTTGATGACATATATCGTCGAGAAGACATATATATCGTCGAGAAGACATATATATCATCGAGAAGATATACATATATCGTCGAGAAGACCAAAACATCGTCTTGACAATCAAGACGATATTATTCAACACTTAGCCGATTTGACTTAACTCCAGTGAGTCAAAGGAATGGTCCTTCACTCATATCCAATATGAGTAAGGCCAACACAATCCTTCCTCCAACTTCTCCAAACACTCTTGTGTGTGACTTCATAGGCTCATATCGCGCTGGCAGTGGGACTAACTACTTGATTGCTTTGAGATCACCTTGGAAATACCAACAGAGTTCGTTGTTGGCGACTGGGTTTCTTGAAGATCAAACCGTTCAAAGGAGTATCGAGGATCCGACACTTGAAAAAGCTAAATCCAATGTACATAGGACCGTTTGAGATCTTGGAGCGCATTGGTGAAGTTGCCTACCGGCTTGCTCTATTTACGGAGCAAAGAGGTTTGCACGATGTATTTCACATTTCAATGTTGAGAAAGGCTGTGAAAGAGCCTACACATATTGTTGCGGTCGACGAAGTGTCGGTAGATGGTGGGCTAGCGACAAAAGTCAAGCTCATTCGCATCGAAGACACCGAAGTGAGACAGTTGCGGAACAAATCCATTCTGATGGTAAAGGTTTGTTGGGATAATGGTGGCTAGAGAACCTGAAGCTCATCACCACAATCTCCCAGAAGCGGCAACCATCAGGTACGCTATTGAAGGGCCTACTTGCGAAGAAATTTGCAACATGATTGTCGAAGAACATGAACAAGCTAGACAGCGTGCCGCTTTCACCCGCCACCCTCTTCTCCATCGCTCACCAATAGGGCTTGAGGTGCTGGCACATCCAATCACACACGGCTGTGAGCTTCCAAATATCAAGATGTTCGACGGATCTGTTGATCCGTCAGAGCACGTCCACCACTTCGTCACCATCATGAGGATCAATAATACCCCCGATCAACTGCAATGTCAAGTGTTCCCGGCAACACTAAAGGGACAAGCTCGCACCTGGTTCTACTCTCTGAAGGAAGGAGGGATCGACAACTTTGCCAATTTATCTCAACTCTTCTTCAACCAGTTTATCCCAATCCGGAGGATTGCACAGGAACCCTCCACCTTTCGAGGTTTCGTCAAGGCGAGGGTGAAACCATCAAGGACTTTTTTCGTCGCTTTATGTCTGAAGCACGACAGATTCCAGGATTCGACCCTCAACTCTTGTGTAGCTTCCTCTTGGGAGGGCTCTGACCCAGCGGATTTTTCCCAACACTAATGAGGTAGATGGTTTCCAGCTACCCCAACCTCGTACGGTGAGTCGAAGCTCATATTACGGCAAATTAGGCGATCGAAGCACACCGACAATAGTTCAAAGGAAGTTCGAAGCGGAAGGAGCGATACAGTCGCCCCCCTAAAGAAGAGCAATGACAGTTATGGTGAGCCTCGCACTCAGTAACATCAGAACCACACTCCCCTCAAAACTTCTAGGGCCAACATACTTTACGCAATCCAAGATAAGGTGGTGTAAGACCCCCCTCCCGGAACGCAAAACACAGCCGAGGGGAGTCTTATGCCCAGGACAGCCGCCTTGCAGAAGCGCCAGCTCACGGGCTAGCCACCTCCACAAGACGATTATCCCGCCGGCTAAACCAATTCAACAGCGCCAACCCATCAATAAACTAAAACAAGAAGCCACACATAGATATATAAAATTCGCATAAGTAGAGTCCATAATTATACAAAAAGGTAGCTCCACGAGCTCCTGCAAAATATATCAGAGTATCACACAAGATGCCCAAAGGGGCTACATCTCAAAACTACTACTCACGACTGTCACTGCCAGTACTGTAGGTATCGCTGTCTCCGGCCCTGTCGCCCTGACCTGACTGTCCTCCTCCTGCGTCGTGCGCTGCGGCTCCAGGGCGCACTCCTAAAAAGAGGGACGTAGCAACCGTTAGTCATAAAGACTAAGTGGCTTCACATCCGCTCCCCCAGCGACTCCAAGGCACCGGGCGGTAGAATTGAAAGAAAGCAGCAATATTAGCAATAGTATACAAAACAGGTGACAGGAAGGGTTGTTCATATGTGTCGGTTGTATAAGTACCCAAGTACTTGCAATATTCCTAACTAACATGTTCATAGTTATATATATAGCAGCAGTGACTATCCAAGCAAGTGTAAGCACACAAACATAAGCTGAGTATTAAAGAGCTGAATCGAACTTAACTTATAAGGATGCCCATACAAGCTTATAAGTTAAGGGTCTGCATATAAAGGTAACTCATCATATAAAGATGCCCATACAAGTTTATATGATGAGTATCCATTGTTGTGCAATGCAATGATTATGATATGAATGCGGTGCAATGATTATGATATGAATGCGGTGCAATGATTATGATATTATGACTTCTCCAAGCGCATTTGCTATGTCGACACAGACCTTTAGTTTCCCATTTTTCGAGGGTAGCTAACCACTCAGGCGACCCCCGTCGTGGCCAGACGGTGGCAGTGGCACGGGCTTCGCCACTACTAGGAGGGTATGAACACTACCGGTCCTAGGCCTATGTACGCCTCGACGCTCTTGTTCATAGCGGAGACCCTGCGTACTACCCGCATTCCTGCGGGGTCTTCAAGACGCGGAGGGGATCTATTGGGTAGATGGACACCAAGACATTCCAACCCAACCGGTCTGAGTCTAACTGCCGGCTCCTGTCGGTGTCACGACTAGCGAGCCCGTAGACCCGCCACCAACTATCCTCTACCGAGGATCACTACACCACCATGTGTGAAAACCTGCACATTCATACTATCACGTCCTGCCCGTAGGCCCATTCACAACCAGTGCTCACAAGCACTCATCATATTAGCACGTTCTGCCCATAGGCTCCGTTCACAACCGGTGCTCACTAGCACTCATCATATTAGCACGTTCTGCCCGTAGGCTCCGTTCACCACAAGTTCAACCTAGTTGAACTATTCACATTCTTGAGAGTTTACTACCAATACGCATCATCCCGTTGTTTATCTAGCGAGGCGGTCATTCATAGAAGCACGTCTTCCAAACATGCGCTATGAGTCCCCAAGATAACGTTCGGGAGTTCCAAGCATATCTCATGTAATACCCCAAAATTCATATAATTGCTTTCCATGAAGACCCTAAGAGCATTAGAGGAGTCCCATGGGGTTTTGGGGATGTTTGGGGGTGTTTAGGAAGCTTTTTAGAGAAGCTGATTTTTGACATGGCTTGCGACACGGCCATGTGCAAGGCAGTGTCCATGAATTTTAAGCGTCAAACTTTGGCAGAGAAGGTCACGGCTAGGCACACGGCTGTGTCCCTAACCGTGTATATCCACACGGCCATAGACATGGTCGTGTGCTGGGGTGTATCTAGCTCCAGTTTTTCCTGTGTGTTCACACGGTTTGGCACACGGCCGTGTGCCAAGCCGTGTACGAGTTTTTCCAGCCCGTTTTTAAGTTTAAATCTGAGCCATCCGTTGAGTTGTGAGGAGATCTGATGGTGGGAAATATTTCTTGATGGCTTAAGGTCGGGAAATGAGGGTTTAGAACCTCATTTCACCCACCCCACTCTCTCTCTTACCTTTGAAAACCTAGAGAGAAGGAGGAGCCATTTTCCCCCATTGAAGGAGCTCCAAAGCTCGGATTCGCAAACCGAGACCGGATTTGCGGAGAGGAGTCCGCTGCCATCGTTTCCCACCGAGCAAGTTTTGTTCCATGGCGCCGAAGCGTGCTCCAAGGGTAACGATTCTTTCTCCCGATTTTTGGACTTGTCATTTGTCCTCTCTTTCATTTCTCTATGCTTGCATGAGGAATCCCTTTCACCAAATAGGTGAAGTGTAGGATTTTCCTCAAGTTCTTCGAAACTCCGGGTCGATTGTGTCCGTTCCCGGCATATTGCATGTAGAAAATCCGGTAGTCGTGCGGATTTAGGCATTTTGTGTGAAGCCTATTCGTGGTCGTGAGCCCGAATCGGTGATGCTTGGTTTGCGACGTTGCATTTAGGTTAAGCCTAGAATGCGTGCCGGAGAATGACTCCGTGAAATCATCTTTAGTGTTGCGGGATTTAAATTGTAGGCGTCTTGTGAAGATCCTAACGAAAGCCCCATGCTTTGAGATTGGATGAAGGCAAACCTTCACCACGAAATTGATGCGGAGTGTATTGTACCTCCTTTGTTGAATATTTGTGAAGCCTAGATCCCTGCGAAGGGGTTAGGTGCGTAGCTTATATTTTGTGTAGCACTTGAAAGTGCTAAACCCTTACGGGCCGAGGTGAAGCCATACCCGCGTCGTGCGATAGATCGCGACGATTAGAGCACGGGCAAAGCTAAACCGAACCCGTTTCCATGCAGATCGATAAGAGGTCCCTACCTCATGGAAGCCGTGTGATCATGGGAGAGGTCGTCGAAGGTGATACCTAGACCGACCAAAAGCTCTTTTTCCCACCTAAGGCGATGGCCCTTATGGTGGAGTGTTTCGTGGAATTGATGTTGTTAGCCTCATGCGGTTGTTTAGGCAGTTGTGGGGAACCTTCGGGTGAACCCAACCAACATCATGTGCATACCTAGGTTCCCTACTTTTGATGCTCAACCTAGAAGATTGATTGTGCTTGAAACCTCATCTTGTGTAGTTGCACTTTCTTTATATTCGTACATGTGCTAGTATGGCTTGCTTGCAGGGTAGAAGCTCCGCCACCCCGGGAAAGGGGTGGGGTCGTTATAATTTGGTCAGCTGCGCTGACCGTTACTTTGTTTGCCACCGCTTGGTGGAATGTTCTTATGCAGGTGCAGGTGAGCCTAGTGGGAAATAGCGGGCGGTGGCCCCTTTGCTGAGTTGGCCCCTTGAAGGCCAACCTCCTTTTTTTAGCTTTCTCATGTATTGCCGGCCTGCGTGCCGATGTATGTTTTGGAGTTTTAGTACATTTGTTAAATGTAAGGCCTTAAGGCCATAACTCTATTTCATGGTTTCATTCCTATGATAGTGGACAATTCTAATGGAAATGTTAAATCATTATGCTTCCGCTAGTGTTTAGTATACTCTGTTGTAGTTCTTTCTGTTTATCACCTTTTAACAACTAGCTAGTGTGGTTTGTATGGCGTGGGGTCCCGGCCGCACCTACTGTTATACTATTCGTACTGGCAGGGTGTTACAATTTGGTATCAGACTTAAGGCGTCGATCCGTAGTTTAGCGAATTCGAGACGAATTCCTTTTAAGGGATGGTGCGCACAGGTTGTGCATTCACCTAAAACGATAAAAACTAATAAGAATGTCCACTTAGGAATGGAAAAAAAACATACCTGTTTGCGGAACCTGAGCGTTCCATGATTGATGTTTGATATGTTGTGGGTCACTAAATTGTGCCTTGCATGATTATAGGTGACTAGAAGTGTTGCGGGGCAGTCTCGACCCCGTAACACCGCTGAAAGTAGTGGGTCGGCTGAAGTGCCAGCGACCACTCCTTCGGCTGAGATGATCAGAATGGTCGCAGAAGCGGTTTTCGCGATGATCAATGCTCAACCGCAAAGGCTTGCGCAGCTTGCTACGCCTACTACAGCTGCGGCCCCGGTGATCGAACCTGCAGTGGAACCTGCGGTGGAACCGAGGGTTGAGGCCCCTGTGCCAGTAGCTGCAGTGGAACCTGTGGTAGCGCCAAGGGTGGAACGTCAAGTTGCGCAAGTAGCTGTGGGGCGAGCGCGTGACCAGTAATTAAAGCACTTCTTGAGCTTTAATCCTCCTACCTTCTCGGGATCTGAGTCCCCAACGGAGGCAGAAGACTGGTTGTCAAGAGTTAGAAGAACTCTGAGGGCGACAGCGACGGACGAAGCCATGATGGTCACCTTAGCCACTTTCCTTCTTGATGGAGAGGTTGTGCTGTGGTGGGAAGAGCAGGAGCTGCATAAGTTATGCGGTAGAGATATTACTGAAATCACAATGGCTGAGTTTTCAAAGTCGTTCCTCCAGAGGTTTATCCCCTCTGCCCAGCGCATTGCGTTACAAACCCAGTTCTTGAGGTTGACACAAGGTGATCGCTCCGTTGACGATTACTTGCATGAGTTTACCAGACTAAGTCGCTATGCGGGGTCCTTGGTGGAGGATGAGGAGACAAAGACAAATAAGTTCTATGAAGGGCTTCGGGACGAGTTGAGGCTGCTCCTCGCAGGCCCCATGACGTTTGGCTTCCAGGTGATGGTCCAAACTGCCAGATCCCTAGAGTTGGACATGAAGAGGGTACAAGAAAAAACCGTGGCAAAGAAACCTGAGTTTCATGCGCCGGCCTCTCAGTCCAAGTCAGAGTTCAGAAAGAACAAAAGGAAGTTCAAACCGGCGGAGCAAACTCGCTCAAATGTTTCGGGAGCAACGACTGTGCGGGGTCCTATCACGTGTTTCACCTGCGGGAAGGTGGGACACAAGGCCGTGGTGTGTCGAAGTGGTCCCCCGAAGGCAGAGAACCGAGCGTTGGACCATGCTCGTGCTGCGGAAAAGGGTAAAGCTGCGGAGTCTTCGGCTTCCCAACACATTATTCCGACTCAGTCGATAGTCTATTCGCTTGGCCAACAAGAGGCTATACGACAAACTGATGTCGTCACAGGTACGAATTAGAAGTTAGCTTTTACAGCTATATATATATAATTCATACTATTGTACGACTATATGCTTTATTTGTGTACAATTAGGTTTCGTCCTAATTTTCAACTATCCGGCGAGAGCTCTATTTGATACGGGTGCATCGCACTCTTTTCTGTCTGAGAACTTCGTGGTGCGAATCGGAGTGCCGTCTACCTTTGTAGAGAATAGATTGGAAGTAGTGCTACCCAATGGATCTCGAATGAGTGCGGATAGGAAGAGCCGTGTTAAGGTGCGGATCGGAAATCAGGATTTCGATTTGGAAGCATCGTTATTACCGTTAGCTGAATTCGATGTGATCTTCGGCATGGACTGGCTCTCGGAGCAGCGAGCATGCATAGATTGCAATTCAAAGGAGATCACTCTGGGAAAGAACACCGAAGGAGAAACCACATTCGCCGGTATGCGAGGAGCGAGCAAGACGCTGATGTCTGCTCTCCAAGTGGTTAAAGCGGTGAGAAAAGGCGCCGAGTTGTTCTTCACTTTGTTGGAGGCTTCGGAGCCAAAGCCCAGGTTATGTGATGTCCCAGTTGTAGCGGAGTACGCCGATGTGTTTCCTAACAAACTCCCTGGGGCTCCGCCTCATCGGGAGATTGATTTCTGTATCGAGTTGGTGCCAGGTGCCAAACCTGTGGCCCGCTCACCGTACCGGATAGCGCCAAAGGAACTGGCAGAGCTGAAGGTCCAATTGCAAGAGCTGCTAGAGCAAGGCTACGTACGTCCAAGTTCATCGCCTTGGAGTGCACCGGTCCTCTTTGTGAAAAAGAAGGACGGGAGCTTGCGTCTATGTATTGATTATCGAGAGCTAAACAAGTTGACTGAGAAGAACCGATATCCGATTCCAAGAATCGATGATTTATTCGACCAACTGGTTGGGTCGACGGTTTACTCCAAGCTGGACCTAAGGTCCAGCTATTATCAACTGCGAATAAGGGAATGTGACATTCCAAAAACAGCGTTCAGTACCCGTTTTGGGCACTATGAGTTCACGGTAATGCCGTTCGGTCTGTCTAATGCACCGTCGGTATTCATGGACTTAATGAACAGGACGTTTCGAGAGTATTTGGATCAATTTGTGATCGTCTTCATCGACGACATTTTGGTATACTCTCAGTCGAAAGAGGAGCATGTAGGGCATCTGCACGCAGTTCTGAGCACCTTGAGGAGGAGTCAACTATATGCCAAGTTCTCCAAGTGCGAGTTTTGGCTATCGTCAGTAGCATTCCTTGGTCATGTTGTTAGTGGAGATGGAATTGCAGTTGATCCGTCGAAGATAGAAGCGGTCAGAGCGTGGCCTTTGTTGAAAAACATAGCGGAAGTCCGAAGTTTCTTAGGACTTGCCGGCTATTATAGGCGCTTTGTGGAAAACTTCTCGAGGATTGTACTCCCTCTCACTAAACTGACTAGGAAAGATCATAAGTTCGTTTGGTCGCCCAAGTGCGCACGAGCTTTTGAAGAGCTGAAGAGCCGTCTGACCACGACGCCCATTCTATGCTCGCCATGTGGTACGGAAGGCTACGAAATTTATAGCGACGCCTCGGGGAGTGGTTTGGGTTGTGTCCTAGTGCAGTTCAGAAAGGTAATTGCCTACGGCTCCCGGCAACTGAAGGTTCATGAGAGGAATTACCCGGTCCATGATTTGGAGCTAGCGGCCATGGTATTTGCTCTTAAGCTGTGGAGGCATTATTTGTATGGCGTGAAGATCGACATCTTTACCGACCACAAGAGCCTCAAGTACCTGCTGGATCAAAGGGAGTTGAATATGCGTCAAAGGAGGTGGATGGAGTTCCTTAGGGACTACACCTTCGACATCAAGTATATTACTGGAAAGGGGAATGTAGTTGCGGACGCGTTGAGTCGTCGGGCTCCCGCTCAGGCAAATTGGATTTTGATGCACGATGAGCGTCTAACCCGCGAGCTGGAAGAAATGGAGATCATTTGCGTTGATCGAAGAGCGTCTACTTCAGCATGCTTGAACTGGACGGAGGTTCAATACCACCTTGCCGACCGAGTTCGACAGGCATTGGAGCTGGACGAGAGCATGAAACGCTATAAAGCGGAAACCGTTGACGGGTTAAACGCTGATTTCTCTTTCGAGGATGGCCTTATGTGGAAGAATGGTAGATTATGCGTCCCAAACGTTGGTACTCTACGGGCGGAGTTGATGTACGAGGCTCATCATACCAAGTACTCGATCCACCCTGGGAGCACGAAAATGTACATGGACATGAAGAAACTTTTCTGGTGGCCGGGTATGAAGAAAGACATTGCCCTCTACGTGGCCAAGTGTAACACTTGCGCGTTGGTGAAGGTGGAATGTCAACGTCCCGGTGGATTTTTGAAGTCCTTGCCGATTCCGGAATGGAAGTTTGATGATATTTCGATGGATTTCGTGCACGGATTGCCGAGATCGCAACAGGGAAACGACGCCATCTGGGTGATCGTGGACCGATTGACGAAGGTATCGCATTTTATTCCGAACCGGAAGGATGATTCTGTAGAAAAGCTAGCGAAGCTCTATGTCGATAGTATTGTGAGGCTGCACGGTGTCCCTCGTAGCATCGTCAGCGATCGTGACGGGCGTTTCACATCGAAAGATTGGAGGCTTATCCATGAACTGTTGGGCACTAAATTGAAGTTCAGCACGGCCTTCCACCCGCAAACGGATGGACAGACCGAGAGGACCAACAGGACTATGGAGGATATGCTCCGAATGTGCGCTCTAGATTTTGGAAAGAAGTGGGAAGATCATCTCTATATGATCGAGTTCGCCTACAATAATAGCTACCAAGCCAGTATAAAGATGGCTCCTTTCGAGGCCCTCTATGGTAAGAAGTGTCGCACACCGTTGTCTTGGGCAGAAACGGGCGATACTAAGCTATTAAAGCGAAAGGATGTTGAGGAAGCAACTTCGACGATCTGAACTGTACGTGAAAGGCTATTGATTGCCCAGGATAGGCAAGCAAAATATTTCAACGCCAAGCATAGGAACCTAGAGTTCACCGTCGGTGACCGGGTTTACTTGAAGATCAAACCGTTCAAAGGGGTATCAAGGATCCGACGCTTGAAAAAGCTCAGCCCAAGGTACTTAGGACCGTTTGAGATCGTGGAGCGTGTTGGTGATGCGGCTTATCGGCTTGCACTATCTGTAGAGCTGAGCGGTCTGCACGACGTGTTTCACATTTCAGTTTTGAGAAAGGCGGTGCAAGAGCCTACTCACATCGTTGCAGTTGGCAAAGTGCCGGTTGATAGTGGGTTGTCGACGAAAGTCAAGCCCTTACGCATCGAAGATACCGAAGTAAAGCAGTTGCGGAACAAGTCCATTCGGATGGTGAAAGTCCGGTGGGTAAATTGCGGCCGAGAGGAGCTATCTTGGGAGAGAGAGCAAGCGATGCTTGCGGAGTACCCCGAGCTATTCCTCTCAGGTAATTTATAACTGTAATTCCTGCTATTACTGTTTTAGAAATTTCGGGACGAAATTCTTTTAAGGGGTGGAGAGTTGTAATACCCCAAAATTCATATAATTGCTTTCCATGAAGACCCTAAGAGCATTAGAGGAGTCCCATGGGGTTTTGGGGATGTTTGGGGGTGTTTAGGAAGCTTTTTAGAGAAGCTGATTTTTGACATGGCTTGCGACACGGCCATGTGCAAGGCCGTGTCCATGAATTTTAAGCGTCAAACTTTGGCAGAGAAGGTCACGGCTAGGCACACGGCTGTGTCCCTAACCGTGTATATCCACACGGCCATAGACATGGCCGTGTGCTGGGGTGTGTCTAGCTCCAGTTTTTCCTGTGTGTTCACACGGTTTGGCACACGGCCGTGTGCCAAGCCGTGTACGAGTTTTTCCAGCCCGTTTTTAAGTTTAAATCTGAGCCATCCGTTGAGTTGTGAGGAGATCTGATGGTGGGAAATATTTCTTGATGGCTTAAGGTCGGGAAATGAGGGTTTAGAACCTCATTTCACCCACCCCACTCTCTCTCTTACCTTTGAAAACCTAGAGAGAAGGAGGAGCCATTTTCCCCCATTGAAGGAGCTCCAAAGCTCGGATTCGCTAACCGAGACCGGATTTGCGGAGAGGAGTCCGCTGCCATCGTTTCCCACCGAGCAAGTTTTGTTCCATGGCACCGAAGCGTGCTCCAAGGGTAACGATTCTTTCTCCCGATTTTTGGACTTGTCATTTGTCCTCTCTTTCATTTCTCTATGCTTGCATGAGGAATCCCTTTCACCAAATAGGTGAAGTGTAGGATTTTCCTCAAGTTCTTCGGAACTCCAGGTCGATTGTGTCCGTCCCCGGCATATTGCATGTAGAAAATCCGGTAGTCGTGCGGATTTAGGCATTTTGTGTGAAGCCTATTCGTGGTCGTGAGCCCGAATCGGTGATGCTTGGTTTGCGACGTTGCATTTAGGTTAAGCCTAGAATGCGTGCCGGAGAATGACTCCGTGAAATCATCTTTAGTGTTGCGGGATTTAAATTGTAGGCATCTTGTGAAGATCCTAACGAAAGCCCCATGCTTTGAGATTGGATGAAGGCAAACCTTCACCACGAAATTGATGCGGAGTGTATTGTACCTCCTTTGTTGAATATTTGTGAAGCCTAGATCCCTGCGAAGGGGTTAGGTGCGTAGCTTATATTTTGTGTAGCACTTGAAAGTGCTAAACCCTTACGGGCCGAGGTGAAGCCATACCCGCGTCGTGCGATAGATCGCGACGATTAGAGCACGGGCAAAGCTAAACCGAACCCGTTTCCATGCAGATCGGTAAGAGGTCCCTACCTCATGGAAGTCGTGTGATCATGGGAGAGGTCATTGAAGGTGATACCTAGACCGACCAAAAGCTCTTTTTCCCACCTAAGGCGATGGCCCTTACGGTGGAGTGTTTCGTGGAATTGATGTTGTTAGCCTCATGCGGTTGTTTAGGCGGTTGTGGGGAACCTTCGGGTGAACCCAACCAACATCATGTGCATACCTAGGTTCCCTACTTTTGATGCTCAACCTAGAAGATTGATTGTGCTTGAAACCTCATCTTGTGTAGTTGCACTTTCTTTATATTCGTACATGTGCTAGTATGGCTTGCTTGCAGGGTAGAAGCTCCGCCACCCCGGGAAAGGGGTGGGGTCGTTATAATTTGGTCAGCTGCGCTGACCGTTACTTTGTTTGCCACCGCTTGGTGGAATGTTCTTATGCAGGTGCAGGTGAGCCTAGTGGGAAATAGCGGGCGGTGGCCCCTTTGCTGAGTTGGCCCCTTGAAGGCCAACCTCCTTTTTTTAGCTTTCTCATGTATTGTCGGTCTGCGTGCCGATGTATGTTTTGGAGTTTTAGTACATTTGTTAAATGTAAGGCCTTAAGGCCATAACTCTATTTCATGGTTTCATTCCTATGATAGTGGACAATTCTAATGGAAATGTTAAATCATTATGCTTCCGCTAATGTTTAGTATACTCTGTTGTAGTTCTTTCTGTTTATCACCTTTTAACAACTAGCTAGTGTGGTTTGTATGGCGTGGGGTCCCGGCCGGACCTACTGTTATACTATTCGTACTGGCAGGGTGTTACATCTCACATGTCATCGACATTCACCTCTCGCACTCAATTTATGTCTCACTCTATCACAATGAGATGTTATCGCATTTGAGGGGTTTTCCCCAAACCACACTCTTCGCTGGGTGATCGATCGATGTGCGCATTATTATAAACATGTCGTCAAAATCTTTATTCGATTATTCATTGCAATGCCTCATTCCATACATCATGCCATTCGCCCATGCTCCGCCCAATTGACACGTAAATCTGGGCACTCATTTCCTCATTAAATTGGAGAATATAGATTTCTCTCCAAACAATAGCCACGTCGGCATTCCTAGTTATTATTCCCGGAGCGAAGCGAGAACGAACTACGGTTGGCGAAATCACAACAAGTACCCTCCCACAACTCATGAAATTCAACAAGGGTCAGCACAATATCATCAAATCGATTTCTTCCACTATTAAGAGCGTCGGACAAGTATTATAAAAGATATCCCCAAAGATTATCGCAATTCAAACTACAACGACGCTGATTAACAAAACTGAGATTCTGGGAGTTCTACTCCACCCCAAATTATGTGCCACCCAATTTTGGAAAGCCCTCACCAAAGGCTACAACATTCATGTTGAGTCCTAAACCCGGATCCAAGTGGCTCCTACCTAAAATCTGCTCCAAAGTCAGCTGCAGAAATCCTAGACAGCAAAAACAGCACGCAATAGACCCAAACCAGCTTTCTGGACAGTCTACTCGACTGGACCTTTAGAGAGCTACAGGTCACTTCAGGAAACGGGTAACCTATCGTTGGAAATCTCTTTCCGAGGGCTACAACTTCCTTGTTGAGCCCGAAGTCTAATTCCAGTGGGGTAAAGCCTAAAAATTGGCTCGAACCAGCTGCGCACAATTTCCTTAATAACCGAGTGCAAGTTATGAATTGAATCTGATTTAACAGGGAGCTTTCATCACATCTATCCACAATTATATAATTAGCAACCCTAATTAATTAGAGCGTTATTCCTCATCTTTCCCAAACAATTATTACATAATTAAAACTATGTTTAACAGAGCTTCCTTTATTCTCTTCCCCAAACATGAACTAAATGTATATAAATATATACCATTGAAATCCATTCAACAGGGAGCTTATTTCTCAAATCCAAATCAACAGGGAACTTATTTCTATTATCATCCCAAATGCCTAATAAACATATATATATATATATAATTGAAATTCCATCTAACAGGGAGCTAATTCCCAAGCAGCTACAAGACATATATATGTATATATATAATTGAAATCCCAATTACAGGTAACTAATTAATGGAAACCCATATGAAAGTTTAGGGCAGCCACCTTCTCTCCTCCCATGCTCCCTCATGAGTCCACCACATTTCACGGGATCAACATCCTTGCATTCGTATTGAAGCGGGGAGTCGAATGAGGGCGTTTTCGCGGCGATCGGCGCCCTACGGCGAAAAACCCTAATGCGGCCTCAACCTACGGAACTTCATTTTGCTCCCAAATCGACTCAATTGAGTTCGATGTCTTGCCTAGGGGGTCTAAGATACTAGCACCAAGGGAGAGGGGTCGGAAGTCACCTGATTTTATGGCCAAGGTCGGAGATCATCTTGATGGAAGCATGGGTGGTGGTCGGCCAAGCTCCAAATGCCTCTCCAAGCTTTGCTCCTCCAAAGCTCCATGAATAAAACCTTAAGTTAAAACCATCAGGTGGGAGGGAAGGAGATGAAGAAGAAGGAGAGGGAGAAGATGAAGATAAGAAGAAGGAGATCTGTCGGGTAATCAGACCAGCAGCTCTTGTGTTAAGAGAGAAGAGAGTAAGCCTTGGAACTCCAAATATAGGTGTCGGCTTCTTATTGGACAAGGTATCCACTTCTGGTCTAAAATAATCATAAAAAAATAAGCATTTAAGCTTTATTGGGCGACGGGAAGAAAGAGCCCAGAATCGTCGAACGGGAACAGTAACTTCGTCGAGCGCTGGGATTTTCGTCGAACGTTGTTCGACGATTTTCGTCGAACGGCGGCTAAGTTCTTCTACCGCTGAAGGACGCTGTTCGTCGAAGATTTTCGTCGAACGCCGTTCGACGAATTTCGTCGAACGCCGTTCGACGAATTTCGTCGAACGCAGGCAGACTTCTTTGATCGCGGCTGCAGCAATTATTTCGTCGAGCGCAACCCTCCTATACTTCGTCGATCGCAGCTATTATAATATAGTCGAACGATGAGCAGCACAATTAGTCGAACGAAAGCAGCTAGCCAAAGCTTCCCGTTCGACGTTCGTCGAATGGTAGCAAATAGCCGAACGCTCCCCGTTCCACGTTCATCGAACGGAAGCTGCTAGTCGCAAAAACAATAAATAAATAATAAAATAACAGAGCTCCTTTTTCTAATAAATAATAAATAATAAACAGTATTATTTATTATAACTAACAGTGTTCAAAAGATAAATAACAGAGGCTCCTTTTTCTAACTATTTTATTAGTTCTAAATTGCTGATATTTTAGAATATTACCAAAACAATTGTGCTGACAGCACACCATAGCTATCAGCACACCAAGCTCATATTTATTCCAATAGGAATTAGATAGCAGCACCCCCAAATAGGAAATAGCTAGCAGCACACCTATCCACAAGTGCTATCAGCACACCTTGTAGCAAAGGTTATCAGCCCACCATAATCAGCACACCAACCTCATAAATTTTTGCTATACGCACACCAATGTGCACAACTTTAATGAGTATATTTATAAGTCTCCCAGCAACATAAACGTAACCCAACCAAAACGTAAGCTATATTTTCATCATAGGGGCCTAGCGCGCACTAGGATGTTACAAATCCAATAAACGAAGAAACAATTTCGTCCCCGAAATTTAAGTTGGGTTTATGGGGACCGAAGATCGGATTACGAAAATTGTTCTTCCGAGCACACACCGAATCTTACCCGTCTCAGGTGAGAGTCACAACTCGTCCTTCCTACCTCACCTCAATTTCTCCCCGGTTTGCTCTCGTCATACTCCACGCACTTGGTATCCCAAGTTTTCTCAACCTCAACGAATCAACTTTGCTATACCTTTGTCAAAAGCCGTCAGGTCAGAGAGCCTAACACGCACGATGTTATCACTCGTCCTCTCAACCTTAACCGATCAACATTCTTCGCACCTTGGATCTGAATCATTCTAGGTTCAGTGAACCTGTTACGCACGAGTTTACCACTCGTGCTCCCACACCAAATCCAGATTCCTCCTCTCAAGGAGTCATGTGTTTTAGATTTGCAAGAGTAAGTTGATTCTTCCAATCTCATGCATCGTTATCCAAATAACGTGCATCACCCTTATCGTCATCACTTGAATGTATTCAACAATTTAGCTTTCAAAGAAATCGGCCTCAAAGTCAGGCGGGTAGTCTACCAGGTAAGGTATGGGGTCACACACATGCTTGACACAGCCTAGGTGGCGGCTTCGGGAATGAACACCAAAGAATAGCCTGGATGGCGGCGTTGGTAATTAACACCAAGGGCCCGGACCATCCAGTTGAACAAACTACATTAGCCCGGATGGCGGCTTTGGGAATTAACACCAAAGGGCCCGGACCATCCAGTCGAACGAACTACATTATCCCGGATGGCGGCTTTGGGAATTAACACCAAAGGGCCCGGACCATCCAGTTGAACGAATTAAACTAGCCCGGATGGCGGCTTTGGGAATTAACACCAAAGGGCCCAGACCATCCAGTTGGTCATCTAGCGATGCGAGCAGTAATATAACAAAGCTCCCAACATCTTCATTTAACCACCACGTTGCAAAACCTTAGCACTATGAGTGCTACGATTTAAACTAACTATCCTAAATATGTCACTTTAAGCACAACTCTTTGATCAAGAATCGAATACGACTCCACTCAACAAATTTCAAGGCGTCCCCCAAAATTTATTGCGCAGTCGTCTGACCAACCATTGATCATTGAGAGGCACTACAACACTATCGAGAGAGTTCAAGTTTCCACGTATTAATCCCCATGAGGTTCTAATGATGGAGCTCTTGCTATGAGGACCTAAGGACTACCACCGAGTCCTTATGTCATCCAAACGCTTGCTAGGATCCGACTAGTGCATAGCCGCACTCAAGGACTGCCAGTCTCAAGTCCTTACCATCACATCAGGATGTATTCATATCTTCCAAAAACATACGTCAAGAGTTCCCAATATAGTGTTCATGATTTTCAACCATCTTGCTTACGGCGAGTTAATTATTCAGAGATCACAAGCTTCCGAGGTTAAAATTACAAGGATTTAAAATCCTTAAAGAATTCCAAGACGGTACCTCTCTAGCCCAATAAACGAAGAGATAAGCCCCCATATCTCTTCGGCTGATTTTCTTTTTCCCGTAGATACTACGTTCATGTCTTCTTCAATCTATGTTCGAATACTCATCCAAATTTTTATTCATCATAATAATCGCCTACATCTCTTTCAACCGAAATGCGCATCTAACAGTTCTACACGGCAGGGGTGACTTCAACGGTAGGCTAACATCAACTATCATTATCATAGGCTCATTCCCCAGGTAATCATATTCACGTAACCATTTATAAGGAATTATTGAATCAGGGGATTATTTCGAGCGAAAACCTCCCAAATTTATCACAACAAATAATCCCCCTCTGAACATTTCCGCCAAATTTAAGTCTCACCCATTATTACCATAAATATACAACCCAATTCATAAATTTCATTTGGGGTGATCTCAATATCATCGGCATATATCCACCAAACTTTAGGGAAGGGCAATCCTCCAAGCCTATATGGAAGATACTCACCCGAGTCTTTCAAACTTCATGGGAACGGTTCGTCGTCATTATAGTCGTGCACATACAAGATCTCTTCTACTCCCTGCCATAAGGTTATCATTTCCAAGATATTCCTTTCTCCCGTTTTACTAATGAAATTGCCCATCGCTCAAGGTCTGACAATACAAGTCGTACCGCTCAAGATGAAGTAAATCCTCAAGGGTCACCGACTCTAAGTGTCGTAGAATTATGACGACTCAATAAGCGACAACACCCCACGACGACATCTACTAGCCCCAATAAACGAAGAAACAAGATCAGCCCCCATACCTCCCGGGCTGAGTTTCTTCCATTGCCAATACGATACATTCGTCCCTCGTGTGCACACAACCTCAAGGCACACATCTATGGCTTGGCATTCCACTACCAATACTCGCCTCCATGCACATGTATGGCCATCTCTTAAGACTTATTGGCACCGCACATGCTTAGTGGTCTTTTACTAAGCTGATAATAGACTACAAGCACCAGTCTCATTGAAATTGGCCTAATTTTTGTGTAAGGTGATAATATTACTCCATTTCTAGGGTAGAAATCTTAGGGTGTGAGTCTCCAGCATTTATACTTACGTTAAACTCTTCCCTTAGTCACTCAATGTCACTTATTGCTTGGCCCAATCATCCCCAAGATCAGTATAAGGTTAGGATACGTCATGACCTATCCTGCTAAGTCGACCAAAAAGGTGTCATATGCCAAACCAACTCTGACTGTTGGAATGGGAAAAAAAATTACTGTCTCGGGATGAGCCAGCATCTATACGTAAGGGTACGAGTTTGGCTTAGGTTGGCACTTTCTATAAGAAAAAGCGGACATACTTATTGCGAATTACACATGGGCACACCACCGCTTCCGCTGCATCAGTTTGTCCTCAAACTGATCTAGCTAGCCGGGGTAGCCTAGTGGTCTAATGGACTTCTTTATCTCAGGATCGTTGCAAGCTGATACCATTTGTAAGACCCCCCTCCCGGAATGCAAAACACGGCAGAGGGGAGTCTTATGCCCAGGACAGCCGCCTTGCGGAAGCGCCAGCTCATGCGCTAGCCACCTCCATAAGACGACTATCCCGTCGGCTAAACCAACTCAACAGTGCCAACCCATCAATAAACTAAAACAAGAAGCCACATATAGATATATAAAATTCGCATAAGTAGAGTCCATAATTATACAAAAAGGTAGCTCCACGAGCTCCTGCAAAATATATCAGAGTATCACACAAGATGCCCAAAGGGGCTACATCTCAAAACTACTACTCACGACTGTCACTGCCGGTACTGTAGGTATCGCTGTCTCCGGCCCTGTCGCCCTGACCTGACTGTCCTCCTCCTGCACCGTGCGCTGCGGCTCCAGGGCGCACTCCTAAAAAGAGGGACGTAGTAACCGTTAGTCATAAAGACTAAGTGGCTTCACATCCGCTCCCCCGGCGACTCCAAGGCACCGGGCGGTAGAATTGAAAGAAAGCTGTAATATTAGCAATAGTATACAAAACAGGTGACTGGAAGGGTTGCTCATATGTGTCGGTTGTATAAGTACCCAAGTACTTGCAATATTCCTAACTAACATGTTCATAGTTATATATATAGCAGCAGTGACTATCCAAGCAAGTGTAAGCACACAAACATAAGCTGAGTATTAAAGAGCTGAATCGAACTTAACTTATAAGGATGCCCATACAAGCTTATAAGTTAAGGGTCTGCATATAAAGGTAACTCATCATATAAAGATGCCCATACAAGTTTATATGATGAGTATCCATTGCTGTGCAATGCAATGATTATGATATGAATGTGGTGCAATGATTATGATATGAATGCGGTGCAATGATTATGATATGATGACTTCTCCAAGCGCATTTGCTATGTCGACACAGACCTTTAGTTCCCACTTTTCGAGGGTAGCTAACCACTCAGGCGCCCCCCGTCGTGGCCAGACGGTGGTAGTGGCACGGGCATCGCCACTACTAGGAGGGTATGAACACTACCGGTCCTAGGCCTATGTACGCCTCGACGCTCTTGTTCATAGCGGAGGCCCTGCGTACTACCCGCATTCCTGCGGGGTCTTCAAGACGCGGAGGGGATCTATTGGGTAGATGGACACCAAGACATTCCAACCCAACCGGTCTGAGTCTAACTGCCGGCTCCTGTCGGTGTCACGACTAGCGAGCCCGTAGACCCGCCACCAACTATCCTCTACCGAGGATCACTACACCACCATGTGTGAAAACCTGCACATTCATACTATCACGTCCTTCCCGTAGGCCCATTCACAACCGGTGCTCACAAGCACTCATCATATTAGCACGTTCTACCCGTAGGCTCCGTTCATAACCGGTGCTCACTAGCACTCATCATATTAGCACGTTCTGCCCGTAGGCTCCGTTCACCACAAGTTCAACCTAGTTGAACTATTCACATTCTTGAGATTTTACTACCAATACGCATCATCCCGTTGTTTATCTAGCGAGGCGGTCATTCATAGAAGCACGTCTTCCAAACATGCGCCAAGAGTCCCCAAGATAACGTTCGGGAGTTCCAAGCATATCTCACATGTCATCGACATTCACCTCTCGCACTCAATTTATGGCTCACTCTATCACAATGAGATGTTATCGCATTTGAGGGGTTTTCCCCAAACCACACTCTTCGCTGGGTGATCGATCGATGTGCGCATTATTATAAACATGTCGTCAAAGTATTTATTCGATTATTCATCGCAATGCCTCATTCCATACATCATGCCATTCGCCCATGCTCCGCCCATGCTCCGCCCAATTGACACGTAAATCTGGGCACTCATTTCCTCATTAAATTGGAGAATGTAGATTTCTCTCCAAACAATAGCCACGTCGACATTCCTAGTTATTATTCCCGGAGCGAAGCGAGAACGAATTACGGTTGGCGAAATCACAACAAGTACCCTCCCACAAATCATGAAATTCAACAAGGGTCAGCACAATATCATCAATTCGATTTCTACCACTATTAAGAGCGTCGGACAAGTATTATAAAAGATATCCCCAAAGATTATCGCAATTCAAACTACAACGACGCTGATTAACAAAACTGAGATTCTGGGAGTTCTACTCCACCCCAAATTATGTGCCACCCCATTTTGGAAAGCCCTCACCAAAGGCTACAACATTCATGTTGAGTCCTAAACCCAGATCCAAGTGACTCCTACCTAAAATCTGCTCCAAAGTCAGCTGCAGAAATCCTGGACAGCAAAAACAGCACGCAATAGACCCAAACCAGCTTTCTGGACAGTCCACTCGACTGGACCTTTAGAGAGCTACAGGTCACTTCAGGAAACGGGTAACCTATCGTTGGAAAGCTCTTTCCGAGGGCTACAACTTCCTTGTTGAGCCCGAAGTCTAATTCCAGTGGGGTCAACCCTAAAAATTGGCTCGAACCAGCTGCACACAATTTCCTTAATAACCGAGTGCAAGTTATGAATTGAATCTGATTTAACAGGGAGCTTTCATCACATCTATCCACAATTATATAATTAGCAACCTTAATTAATCAGAGCGTTATTCCTCATCTTTCCCAAACAATTATTACATAATTAAAACTATGTTTAACAGAGCTTCCTTTATTCTCTTCCCCAAACATGAACTAAATGTATATAAATATATACCATTGAAATCCATTCAACAGGGAGCTTATTTCTCAAATCCAAATCAACAGGGAACTTATTTCTATTATCATCCCAAATGCCTAATGAACATATATATATATATATATAATTGAAATTCCATCTAACAGGGAGCTAATTCCCAAGCAGCTACAAGACATATATATATATATATATATGTATATATATAATTGAAATCCCAATTATAGGTAACTAATTAATGGAAACCCATATGAAAGTTTAGGGCAGCCACCTTCTCTCCTCCCATGCTCCCTCATGAGGCCACCACATTTCACGGGATCAACATCCTTGCATTCGTATTGAAGCGGGGAGTCGAATGAGGGCGTTTTCGCGGCGATCGGCGCCCTACGGCGAAAAACCCTAATGCGGCCTCAACCTACGGAACTTCATTTCACTCCCAAATCGACTCAATTGAGTTCGATGTCTTGCCTAGGGGGTCTAAGATGCTAGCACCAAGGGAGAGGGGTCGGAAGTCACCTGATTTTATGGCCAAGGTCGGAGCTCATCTTGATGGAAGCATGGGTGGTGGTCGGCCAAGCTCCAAATGCCTCTCCAAGCTTTGCTCCTCCAAAGCTCCATGAATAAAACCTTAAGTTAAAACCATCAGGTGGGAGGGAAGGAGATGAAGAAGAAGGAGAGGGAGAAGATGAAGATAAGAAGAAGGAGATCTGTCGGGTAATCAGACCAGCAGCTCTTGTGTTAAGAGAGAAGAGAGTAAGCCTTGGAACTCCAAATATAGGTGTCGGCTTCTTATTGGACAAGGTATCCACTTCTGGTCTAAAATAATCATAAAAATTAAGCATTTAAGCTTTATTGGGCGACGGGAAGAAAGAGCCCAGAATCGTCGAACGGGAACAGTAACTTCGTCGAGCGCTGGGATTTTCGTCGAACGCTGTTCGACGATTTTCGTCGAACGGCGGCTAAGTTCTTCTACCGCTGAAGGACGCTGTTCGTCGAACGCCGTTCGACGATTTTCGTCGAACTCCGTTCGACAAATTTTGTCGAACGCCGTTCGACGAATTTCGTCGAACGCAGGCAGACTTCTTTGATCGCGGCTGCAGCAATTATTTCGTCGAGCGCAACCCTCCTATACTTCGTCGATCGCAGCTATTATAATATAGTCGAACGATGAGCAGCACAATTAGTCGAACGAAAGCAGCTAGCCAAAGCTTCCCGTTCGACGTTCGTCGAACGGTAGCAAATAGCCGAACGCTCCCCGTTCCACGTTCATCGAACGGAAGCTGCTAGTCGCAAAAACAATAAATAAATAATAAAATAACAGAGCTCCTTTTTCTAATAAATAATAAATAATAAACAATATTATTTATTATAACTAACAGTGTTCAAAAGATAAATAACAGAGGCTCCTTTTTCTAACTATTTTATTAGTTCTAAATTGCTGATATTTTAGAATATTACCAAAACAATTGTGCTGACAGCACACCATAGCTATCAGCACACCAAGCTCATATTTATTCCAATAGGAATTAGATAGCAGCACCCCCAAATAGGAAATAGCTAGCAGCACACCTATCCACAAGTGCTATCAGCACACCTTGTAGCAAAGGTTATCAGCCCACCATAATCAGCACACCAACCTCATAAATTTTCGCTATACGCACACCTATGTACAGCTAGCAGCACACCTATCCACAAGTGCTATCAGCACACCTTGTAGCAAAGGTTATCAGCCCACCATAATCAGCACACCAACCTCATAAATTTTCGCTATACGCACACCAATGTGCACAACTTTAATGAGTATATTTATAAGTCTCCCAGCAACATAAACGTAACCCAACCAAAACGTAAGCTATATTTTCATCATAGGGGCCTAGCGCGCACTGGGATGTTACAGGTGGCGCTTCATAGGCCCAAGCCGATCGCTCCAAACAAAGGAGACCATTCACAGCACTCTGAGTTCCACCGCAGACGCGGGCACAACACAGAAGATTGTACCAAGCTAAAGAAAGAAATCGAGCGTCTTATTCGACAAGGGCTTCTGATAAGGTTCTTGCGAAGCAAAACATTAAATCGGTTGATGCCACACGGGCCGGCGAGAGATCGTCCGCTCGCTTGTCAAGAAAGACTAGGGGGCAACCCCTAAAAGTAATCACACCCGGAGAAATCTCCCTTCCCATTCACCGAGTTGTACTTTCGCCTCCTCTCCGCCATGTAAACTTTATCGACGTTCCATAAAGACCTGTGATTGAACTTCCGCACATTGTTTCTGCGAATTACTTTTCTTACTTCATTTACTTCATATGTTTCAGATAATAAAGTTACAATAGGTAAGGTCGTCAGAACTCCGCCTGCCATCGCCAAGCGCATGTCCCCTTGGCAGTCAGTCCCTGTCAAATTATAATGGGTAAGGTCAAATCTACACACGCCATCGCCAAGGGCCTGCCCCTTTGGCGGGTTGTCCTTTCCAAATTACAATGGGTAAGGTCAAACCTATACTCGACATCGCCAAGGACCTGCCCCTTTTGGCGGTCAGTCCCTGCCAAATTACAATGGGTAACGTCAAACCTACACCCGCAATCTTCAAGGGCATGCCCCCTTTGGCGGTCGGTCCCTGCCAAATTATAATGGGTAAGGTCAAACCTACACCTGCCATCGTCAAGGGCCTGCCCCCTCTGGCGGTCAGTCCCTGCCAAATTGTTGCTTATGGAACTATCACCTAGAGGGGGAGAATATGTGATGTAGCTATTTTATGAATTTAATCCTGAGAGCATACAGAGAAAATCACAGCACAGAAACAATCACCAAGCACAGCACATAGAAACACTAGATTTATAGTGGTTCCCCTAGACAATGTGTCTAGAGTACTCCTTTGTCCCTATACGCCTATCTAGCAGTATGCTAGAATCAGCAATCTCCACCAAAACTCAAATCTCTTGTAAAGATTATACAACTCGGGCATTAGGACCCTACAAATCAGGCTCTCCAAGCCCTACAACTCAGATCCATCAAGGATCCTACCGCATGTTCCAGGAACCATATAACTCAGGCACAAATGCCCTACAGCTCAGGTACTTCAGGCCCTAGAACTCAGATCTACAAGAGATCCTACCTCAGGTTCCAGGAACCCTACAACTCAGGCACAAAGGCCCTACAGCTCAGGCACTCCAGGCCCTACAGAAAATATATTATGTTACAAATTTAATGAATACTCCACGCAGTTCTGGAGTGTTCTTCTGAATCCTGATGCAAATGACTTCTGGACTTAAAGAGAAAGCTTTATGAATATTACTAATGCATGAAAGCTTCTCTTCTATCTTCTTCCTTCTTTATGGAACACAGCTTATCAGTCGATGGTGTTTGACTGGAACTTGGAGAACTGAAAGCAAGCGCATATTGTTCTCAAGAAATTGTGCCTTCTTCTTACAGTCATTGCGTGTTCTGATTCCATTCTCTGTCTTTTGTTAGGGCACACACTTTATCTGTGTATATGACAAGGACTTCTAATAGTCTATTCTGAGCATTCTTTAATGACAGAAGCTCATTCCTTAACGACATATGTTGATTGGTCCCTTAGACAGCGACATTAAATGCATACAGCGCATTTCGAAAAATCTCAATCTGTCTCGACGATATGGGCAACATCTAGACGACAGAACTTGTTGTCTCAGCGATCCATTTGGGACTTAGATATTTCTTCAAGTCTTCTTAAATCTTCACCTGACAAAGTTATCTTTACGATATGAAATATCTCAGCTACATATGCACTCACGGCGACATGAAGTCATCTCGACGATATCGTCGAGATCATCTTGTCAACATGAGGTCTTCTCGTCGATATCGTCGAGATCATTCTGACTACTACTTCAACTACAAACTGTCTCTGCGATCTCTGACTTAGTCTTCACGATGATATAGCCATTTTATGATGATATGTCTTCTTACTCAGATACTTTATTTAAGAATTCTGAAGAACTTCAGCACAGCAGTCTTTTCAACGATACCCGTACTTTCTGAGCGATAAGCCTAGATCCTTCATGAGTCTTCTCGATGATACCTTCATGTGATACATATTGATACAACGATATCGTCGTGTAATACTTGTTGTCACGACGATACCTTGACTGAGTTATTTCTTCTTGTTCTCACAACGATATCGTCGTGTGTACTTTGTTGACACAGTGATATTGTCATGTTAACCTTATTGTCACGACGATTAATGACTTATTCCTTATACTATCTTCTTTGAGTAATCTCAACGATATATACATATTATTTCTACGATATGTCCAATACTTCTCAACGATTTTGGACTTAGAGATATTAGAGAAGTACTGGATATGTTGTCTATACTCTGTAGTTATAAGACATAACATCAAATACATAATGCTTTTATCATTAATCTAAGCACTTCTTCAAATCAGGAACATTGTGGGACAGTGTTCCCAATAATCTTCCTTTGTTTGAAGAAGTCATAACTCACCTCAATGATAAATGCTAAATAATAAGTAGAATCAAAATTAAAGATACTCAAGCAATATAGAATTATTCAACCACCAACAATGTATAAATGAGATATAAGTATACAAAATAGTCACAATCATTTGCCCAATTCATTTTTGCAGACAAACATTCTTAGATGTTCCTGATGTTGCTTCCTCTTCCTTTTCTCCTTTGTCTTTCATAGAAGCTAATTGGTTTGGGAATTCTTGTAGGAGAGGGAGGAGGACCATGGGGAAAAGCTAGCTTGTGGTTCCTCCTCTTCTCTTCTTTTTGCAAATGAAGATTCCAATCAGCAGAGTAGTAAATCCTTTCTGAACCATCCTGAGGATATCCATACTCAATCTAGGCTTCTGAAATTAGGGTTCTAGAATTAGGACTCCATCTGCCTGATTGAGGATCTTGCTCAATTTCTTTTAGCCTCCTTATTCTATACAAACTGTTCTAAGTTCTTTTCCTCTTCATTGAAGTTGATGACTCCCCAATCTCAATTTCATAATCTTCTGAGTCAGTATTTTTTGATGGTTCTGCCATTTCAAATACAGAGGGTGGCTTTTGCATGGCTTGCTTGACTTGGTTGACTGCCCACATAACCTGATGAGAGCCAGTATTTATTACAGCCTTCTCCCCCTTTATGACTTCTTCAATTATTTGATCATCCAAGGCAAATTTCACAATGTTGATCCTATCATGAAGATATTGCTCAGCCTCATCTATATTGTTTCTTTGTTGGAGCAAATGCACATCCAGAGTCTGAGCATTGGAGTCCACTCTGTGAATAAAATGTTGTCTATCTTCACCCATGAAGTTTGTGACTTCTTGAAAGGCTTGTTGAGTATCACCTGCCATGGTTATCTGATTTTGAATGATTTAATGAGTTGATTGCCTAGTGAGATTCAGCTACTCACCAAGATTATCCGTTGCTAGAGTTGCTATGTGCAGAAAGTGAATATGTTGAGTGTTGCGATGGTGCAAGTCCTCCTTCACAATCTGCAACTCAGCCTTTATTTCCTTCCTCAGATCATCAACTGTTTTCAGAATGAAGGTTTCCATCTTTTTCCTTTGTTCATTCAACAAAGATGATATCATTTGAAACAATGATCAAACTGTGCACTAGAGGGTTCAGCAATATCAACTTCAGGGGCGTCTTCAGAATCACTAACAATGAATTGGAAGCTGGGAGAGTCTTTTTGCATTTTCTCTTCTTCTGTTATGACTGACTTTCCTTTGAAAAGTGTTGGGAATATTGCCCTTCAATGTTCCTTGGATTTGAAGATGCATCACATACAATGCTAAGTGCATATTGTATTTGATAAGACATTTTATTTCATGATTAAATACAGGCTTAAGTCATTCCAAACCTTGGAATAGTTCTATGTATTTCACAGTCAAGAACCGTCGAGACAACTGAGACTCGGCTGTATTGCCACTGAGAAGAAGTCTGTCTCAGCTGTGCAGCATATGGAGTAACCCGCTAAGAAGACTACCTGTCTCAGCGGATCCGCTGAGACGCAAGTTATTTCTTCCGCTGAGATTGAAGTCTGTCTCAGCCCATCCGCTGAGACAGATTCAAATATGTATGTTATTCTGGCGGGATCTATTTTGGTTGAAGTGACAAGAAAGCAAGATAATCTTTTCTATTCTTGTCCATACTGTGACAATGCATTCCTTAGAGCCATTGAAGATTGCTGGAGGTATAAAAAGGATGGCTAGGTCAATGGAACAGTACTGTTTTTCGGGAAGAACATTGCTGAACCTGTGTTGAAGATCATCTTCTTCCTGTGAAGTTATCTCTCTCTCAAGCTGCAAGCATATAAATCCAAGAGAAATAGTTTGGTCCTGTTGATTTGTTTCAGCAGAACAAGTTGATCTTCTTCCTTCTACTGAAGAAGAAGATCAGGTGGAGCAAGGATTGTAGTTGTTGTTATCCAGCCCTGCCTCAAGACAGCATCTGATGTGCTCTACAACAGAAGAATCAAGTTGAAGGTTTATTTAAATAATCTCCTATTGTAAATCTAGAATCATCAATTTCTGTAAGAACATTATTGTTCTGAGTTATAGGGCATTTGTGCCTGAGCTGTATGGCATGTGTGCTTGAGATTGTAGGGTTGTACTCCCAGCCTGAGTTGTAGGATTTTAGTGGATCGAAATTTGAGGTAGGACTTGAGATAAGTCTGAGGTAGGAAACTTGGAGGGTTTCTGAGCTATAGGTGTTGGAGGACTCTGAGGTAGGGCTTCTTGATAGGCCTAAGTGTAGGGTTGCTTTCCTGAGGTAGGGTTTTGGAGAAAACCTGAGAAATCCTGAGGGATTTGTGTTGTAAGATCATTAAGCTGAGTTATTGAAGGAGATTTCCTTGTCTAACATACTATTAGAAAGGTGAAGAGGGAAAGTGGATGTACCCAGACCTTGGGGAACCACTATAAATAGTTGTGTGCTTTTGTGAGTTTTTTCTACTTTGCTTAAACAACTAATTATAAGTAGAAAAAGCAAGGAAACCTATTCACCCCCCCCCCCCCCCCCCCCCCCCCCCCCCCCCCCTTAGGTGAGTTAGGTTACTACTAGGTTAACTATCAAGTGGTATCAAAGGTAGGTTGGTCAAAAAGTACTAAATAGTCTGACCAGATCCTACAAGGAGTAGTCTACTACTGCATCCAATGGCTGTCTCTGGAGTTCATAAGGAGATGGGCTCCATGAAGCTGCCCATATGCAAAAAGGAGTCTTTTGGCATATGGAAGCAAAAGGTTAGGCTATTTATAGATGTCTCAGACCCTAGGATTTACATCATTGTAAAGGATGGTCCTTTTGTCTTCCTACAGGCCTCCACCATAGATCCAACACAGCAAGTGCCCATGACTTATGTTGAAATGACTAAGGATGAAATTGCTCTTGCTACTATGAATATAATAGCTCAAAATATAATAGTAAGTGCAATTGATGATTCCACCTTCCCAAACTTGGTGCATTGTCAAACTGCCAAATAAATGTGGGGTACATTTATTGTGTATATGGAAGGTACTGCATAAGTAAGGGATGATAGGAAATCCCTCCTCAACCAGGAATATAAAGCCTTCAGGCAGCGCATTCTGGAAAGCATAGTTGTTTGCTATGAAAGGTTTTTTAGGGTGGTCAATGAGCTGAAGACCTATGGGAGGGTCTTCAGCAATTATAAGTTGAATGACAAGTTCCTAAGGTCTCTAACTAGATACTGGGACACAAAGATCTGTGCCATCAGGGAAGGGGCCAAGCTTGCTGAGACTCCTCCCCATACTCTTTTTGGAAAGCTGCTCTCATGTGAGATGCAGCTATCTGCAAGGAAGGAGGAGGAAACCACCAACAGAACTCAAGCCAAGGATAGATCATTGGCTCTCAAAGCTGAGGGCTCTAAGAAGAGCAAGGAGGGAATTCCCTCTCCTCCAAGAAGGCCTGCTGACTCAGGAAGTTCTGAGCCCAGCACATCTGACAGCAACTTGTCAGATAGGGAATTTGTTGCCTTCTACAGGCATTTCAAGAAGCTGGTGAAGAGGAAGCAGTGGAAGAACAAACCTTCCTCCTCTTCACATCCCAAGAAGGATTATAGCAAGACTGGGAAGATTCACCCTAAAGGAGAAAGGTATGAATCTAAACCCAGTAAACATATTTCAAATAAGATTGTTTGTTATTGTTATAGCAAACCTAGACATGTTATAACTGACTGTCCAGTCAAGAGAAAGGAGAAAGGTGACAATAGGCATCATCACAACAAGAGCAGGAAAGGTGAAAATTCCTTCCGGGCAAAGAAAGAAAGAAGTTGGAGTCAATCTGACTC
Organism: Dactylorhiza incarnata; assembly: GCA_033032865.1. NCBI lineage: Eukaryota > Viridiplantae > Streptophyta > Magnoliopsida > Asparagales > Orchidaceae > Dactylorhiza > Dactylorhiza incarnata. Next base: position 37,237,001 of record JAWHQI010000002.1, on the reverse strand, counting down.
ATCATCTTCAGATTCTGATAAAGATGAAGAAGCCTACATAGGGTTGTTTGCTGCTGCTGAGGAAGAAGTCTATCCAGCTGCAAGGATAGGCATCAGGGCCCCTCTGTCACATTCAGATAATGACATTGAGGAGGATGAATAAGTCAATGGCTGTTGTGGCTTGATGGCCATTTTTGAAGGAGAAGACAATCAGGATGATTCTGATCCTGAAAAGGTATTAATTCACTATATATCTTCTACTAATTATGAGACAAGTCCTGAATCTGAAACATCTTCATCTGGTGATGAAAGTGGTTTCGATTCTAAGGATGATGTCAATTAATTAATTGACAAATATGGTGCCCTCTTGGAAGCTCTGAAAAGAAGCAAGAAGCTAGCTGAAAGGAATTACAATCATCCAAGTAAGCACCATAAGCCAGAAAATCAAGATCATCAAGGATCTTGAAGAGAAGCTCTTCAAGGAGAGGAAGCTAGTGGCTCAGTTTTCCAACCCACGATCTGTATTTCCTATCATTGATTTCTTCTCCTCCTAAAACAATAAAAAGGGATTGGGCTTTAATAGGGAGGCAGCAGCTGCTAGCATTAAGAGAAAAGACTAGGCTCCAATATAGCCTTAGACTTCCTTTGTGAAAGTCTTATTTCCATCCAATAAGTATGACCAAGAAAGCATCTATGGTCACTTGTTGAATGGAAGATCCAATAGCAAGAGCAACATTACTCACAGCTATAATGGAAGAAAGGGGATGGGATTGAGTGCCTTAAAGGCCCCTCATGAGGAAATTCAGATGGCACATCATGGACCATTTGTGTTTGGTACCCCAACCTCTTCACTCAAGATAAAGGAAGCTGCTTCTTCCAAATCCATTCCAGCAAGACCCATGGCTACTGTCAGGCCTATAATAAAGTCTAACAGTGCAGTAGTTAATGTCATCAACTCATGCTTAGCTGCCAAACTAAGATCAGCTGATGTCAATCAGATAATGTCTACAAAGACCAATTATAGACAGGCAACATGTCAAGTGATTGCTGACAAGAATAAAAAGAATGCAGCTATTCAGAAAAAAAGATACAACATTCGTGAGTGTTGGTGTTGTGGCAAAGTGGGTCACTTTACAATAGATTGTTAGCATAACCCCAATGTGACAAATGCAAGGAGAGGCACTCCAGCCAAGCATAACCCTTCCAAAAAAATTTTGTTTGCTGCTAACAAGGACCTAGGACCCAAAATAAATTAGGTACCTAAGGCTAAGTAAATTCTACCTTGCAGGTTAGTTCAAGCACTCATCTACATCAGATATGGTACCTTGACAGTGGATGTTCCTGACACATGACTGGAACAAGGAGCTTACTTAAAGAATACACTCCATTAAATAATGGTCCAAAGATGATCTTTGGAGGATCTGATATGTAAGACCCCATTTTTTTCTACAAAACCGGGTCTTATACCCAGAACCGCCGCTTTGCGGTGACACCAACACTCGGGAAGGTCATCACTTCAAAACGCCGATCCTGCCGGCCATATCGATCACAAAAGAAGAAAAGTATAAACGAACAAATAGAAGTTCAAGTCCACAAATCACATGCTATATATAAAAATGTCCACATGATAAAACTGAAATAACAAAGGTTACAATAATAAAAGGGCTCATGCCCTGTACATCATGTCCTCACTACAAGGTCACTCGCGGAAGCAAACTACTAATCACTCACAGATCCTAAAACTGGTGCTCATGTACTAGACTGGTCCGCCTCCATCTGCACTGTCCTCTAGTGCTGCTGCGTCTCCCCGATCCCCTAAAATGATATGGTCCACCCACCGTTAATCAAAAATACTAATCCTTTTGTTCCCCACCCATACCCCCAATGGATCCTAGGCACTGAGCGGGAGGAGTGAAGCGGAGGACAGCAAGGGGTATAAACAAAGAGCAGATGACGGTGAATCTAACTACAAAAAGTTCTACCACTACACATGTGTATATAGATAATTGGAGTACTGATAGAGCATGGTAAAGAGCAAGTAAAGTACAGTAAGTAAAGATAAGTACATAATAGAAAAGTAACCATTGATTTATAGGAATGCACAAACAAACCTATAGACCAAGGGGTCGTTTAGCAGGGCCTATCGTATAAAAAGTCTCATAACCAATTTATACTATATGGGTGGGGGTTGAAATGCAATGCTTATGTCATGACAAGCAGAGTTATGCAGTTTATGCTATGGTCACACAAGTGCAACTCACGCACTTCGACTCTATGCATACAGACCTTTAGTTCCCCCTTTTTGGAGCTAGCAAGACTCCCAGGATACTCCCGTAGTGGCAAACGGAAGCGGTGGGTTGGGCCTCACCCACCTCTAGGTTGGTATTCACACTACCTAACCTAGACCTATCGTACGCCTCAAAGCAAAACCGCAGAGCATCTGCGTACTCTTACTGGCTGGACCACCAGACTTTTCTTGGCTAAGTGCAAATCCACACTTGTTGAGTCAACGTATTAACGTCGGTGTGAACAACCGTCAATACCAAAGACCAACCACCTTTATGCACATACAGTTATGATTACCATCTATCTCCGAGTCTTAAGCTCCGCGGGCTAACCCGCCCGTCACCATAACCTTCTGAGCCACCGGCTCGCCGGACCAACTCGTCCGCACCAACAAGCATTAATGGGTCACAAGCTCACAAAACTAATTAGTCTGCTGCTACAACCACCGAGCCTACCGCTCGTAAGACCCAACAAACTAATCTCCCGTAACCACGGGGTGTGGGTGTGTAGATTATTAAGACAATCTTGCATAACAGTTTATTCCTGCAGTTTAGGGTTAATCTTGGACTTCCCGAGGTCTACCATGTGATGGGCTCGCAACGGTACTAGGAGATGCGATGGGATGATATCCCAAACCTCCCTTTCTCAAGACACTTAATGTTATTGGTAACTACCCATAAGAATACCATTTTTATCATTACACTTGGATTATCCCCCTAAGTGTTTTCTAACTCCCCATGGGAAAGATGATCTTTCGTCAATCCCGAGCACAACTTTACCCTTAACTCACCAAGCACACTCTCTTCACCTAAACTCCTTTTTGGTGACCTTCAATCTCTTCAACTTGGCTAGGTACACCAACTACCTTCCATTCCCACCTAGTGGTCTTCAATTTAATCAATTTTACAGTTTTACCATACGCAGACCAATTGAGTTATATGAGTTGTATGAGAGGAGGTACTCCAAATATTCATCCAAATAACTCAAGATATTTACTGGAGGTCTATCATGGTGTTTTAAGGCTAAATCCAGAGAATCATATTTTTTTCCTTATTTAATTTGACATTATTATAATTTCTCCAACATTGACCAAGTATGAAATTGAACATGAAGTGTAAGATCTTCTTATAAGTTGGCCTCCACAAAATTATGGAAAATCTATGATATCAAAAATAACAATAAATATAGAATGTCACAAATTTACATTAAGGTTTTGGCCTCTAATAATAATATTGAATAGTTATCCCAAATTAGAAATTAAAGAAGGAACCATCAAAAATATTTGTCCAAAAATTATGGCAAAATTACTAGACCTCTATAATGATCAGAAAAGTTTACTAACAGAGTTTCATAAATTATAAAAACCATCAAGTCACATAAATAAATATTTCAAGTAAATCCAAACTAGGCAACATTGTGAAGTAGCCTATTGATAAATAATTCCAAAAACTATACAAAAATTCACAGAGCTTTCTAATGCCCTAAAATGTCCTACCAACAAGTCTCATAATTTTCCAGAGAATATTCACTACAACAAACTGCACTTATAGTAAGGACCTAAATCGTTACAGTAAGTGCCAAAAATCGTTACAAAAACTCTTTGGTAACGAAAAAAACTTTAAGTTACGGTCCTCCTCTAAAGCTCGATGCTAAAAGTTCTTATAACGAATGTATGCATGTCGTTACAAATAAATTAATTGTAACAATCGATACTTTCTCACCAAAAAGAGATTCTTCCTCACAATAAATTGGTCACAATAAATATTATTTCGTTACAAATGGTTTTTTTTCTAACAAAAAAACAGTTACGATTAAAACTATTTCGTTACAAATGTTTTATTTTTTCCTCACTAAAAACAAACTAACTTCGTTACAATAAAGTATAATAAACATTATTTCGTTACAATAGATTAAACAATAGTAACAAAAAAATCGTTACATTTGTTTTCCATTCTTCTTACTACAGCCAATTCATTTATATATCAAAAATATTCCATTTCTATTTTTTGTGTACCTAAGATTTTATTACAAATAATAATCTTGAAAACACACATATATTTAATATTTCGTAGCAAGATCAACATGTATTTATTCACACCAAAAAGTATTACATAGAGTACAAGTAATTATCATCTCTTCTAAAATAATACAATATTACATTACAAGATCAACATGTTTCTAATAAATCTTCCGTCATTTTTCGAAAAATGAATCGTCCATCACTTTCTGACTAATGAATCTTTTGTCATTTGCCGGTCAATGCTCGAGCACCCTACAAATAAAAGAGAGTAATTAAGATCACCCTACAAATAAATGAGAGCAGAAACATCCATACAAACTTACATCCATACATACCCCATTAAACAAGCATACAATAAAACACACACTTGCCGCCCGTTGTTTAGTTCACACTGAAATTAAGGTCATGAGGGAGTTCATTGTTTAGTTGTAATGTTCTGAAATTAAGATCACCTGTTAATGACACTTCACTGCATTTAAAATCACACACTTCACTACACAATTCTTTAAAACATACAGCACGCACACAGTTTACTGCACTAAACATTGATCGCACACACTTCACTGCATAACTCTTAAAATAGCACACACATGCACACATTTCACTGCACTTAACATCACACACGCACATACAAATCTCATAAAAACAGCACACACTGCGCTTAACATCACACACACATACATAACTCTTAAAAATAACACACATATACACACAGACATTTCAATTCACTTAACATCACACACACTTCACTACACAACTCTTAAAAACACCACACACACACACACACTTCACTGCACTTAACATTTCACTCCCTTTACTCCACAGCTCTTAAAAACAACACATATACACGCACTCACACACTGACACATACACTTAGCTGCAATTTTCCAAAACTGCACATGCAGTTTGCCCAAACTGCACATGCAGTTTGCCCAAATTGCACATGCAGTTTGCCCATACCTGCACATGCAGTTTGCCCATACCTGTAGTTTGGGAAAACTACACATTACGGATTTCCCAAACTGCACATATTCATCAACTACAGTATTATCTTGGGAAAACTGCAATATAATCTTTACAAAATAATCTCAGAAAACAAAAAGGGTCATCAAGTTCTTCTGGTGTATAAATTGATGAAAGGCGTCCTGCACATGTATATAATTGTTTAATTAAATAAGCCTGAGAAAGTTACTTTCAAAGAAGATTGTATATAGTTTAACAATCACAAAACCTGAGAAAGTTACTTTCAAAGAAGATTGTAGCATGAAAAAATAGAAATTTAGGTTTTTGTTTGTAGAAATCCTAAATCCGGGCAGCGGGCTAAGGTAAGACAATTAATTTTTGAATAGAAGTTGTTGTTTGATGCAAGGGTAACCACAAAGATATTATGAAATTTCATCATTTTGTTCCTTCAAGTATGAAATATATCTACAAGTGTAAGATGCCCCAACCTGGATAGCTTTAGAAGGTTGCAACTTCTCCAAGCTTGGTGTCGAAGAAATGGTGTGAAGACCAACTCCATGTCTTTCCCATGTGTTCATGAAGAACTGAGTGAGCTCAGAAATCATCATCTCCTTTGGAAAATCCAGTAACCCAGCTACCTTTTCTGCCCCAAATTCAAAAGCAATTGTTAGCTGCTCTTGTCCATTTTTTGGACTGGCCCAAACCAAGAAAGGGAAATAAACACAATAACAATAGCAATTTTGGGGGAAAACAAAATGATCCAATGGAAGCATAATAGTGTCACCTGCATATGCTATCAATTTATTATTTGGCATAAACTTTTTTTTTTCAAAAAAAGGGAAATTAACACAACAACAATAACATTTTTTTGGGGGAAATAGGGAAGCAAGCAAGTCAGCACAAACTTAATTTTTTTTCAGCAAGAAATTGGAAAAAAAAATTAATGCATGAATTCATTAGTGCATTTAAAATAAGCAAGAAATAGGGAAACGAACACACACCTATTAATTGTGTTTGTTAGATAAATGAACACACAACTATTGTAACATTTTATTTTGGACTTAAATGGTAATAGAAATATAACCCACCCATAGGTGAAATGTAAAGTAAATACATCAATGAATACATCAAATGGATAGAATCTATTAAACTATCAACTATTTTAATCTAATAAAAAAATATTTTCCTTTCATTTGGACAATTGATCAAACAGTTGGAATGCAGTTAATTTATCACTAAATTTAATATTGCCCAATGCACTTAAAACGTTTCATGGTAACGCTCAGAAATCTTGATGGATGTTGACACTTCAGTTCTGGTGGGTTTGTGAGATTTTGGAAAGGGGAGGTGTGAAATCAGAAACCTGTTTCGTGGGAAACAGATTGAAGGATATGCATTAGAGAAGGATAGTTTAAGGATCATTGCAATTTCATGGAGAAGAAAAAGGCTTGCCCGCGGTTGTTTGGTGGTGTGAAACCCTACTGAAATTTCTCTAGACGGATGCGCATGCGTCAGATCTTATTTCAAGTGGGCGAGAAATATGAAAAGAACATTGGATGAAGAATGAAGTTGAGAAGCAGAAATTTTTTGTAAATTAAAATTAGAAGTGAAATAAGATCTGTAACGAAGGTTGAATAAGAAAAGCTGTGTTTGATAGTTACCTTTGTAGAGATCTGAAAGGTGGAGTGGGACGACCTAATGACGAACACCTCAGTGGTTTCTCAGTGGTTCCATTGTCGAAAATGGAGATGAGATCTGAAATGCAAGGTAAGAAAGAAAACTTAGGATCCCTAAGAAGACATTTGCGGAATCTTACAGGTTGAAGAGGGTGGAGATCCTCACAGTCGATGGAGTGGTGATCTAGCGGAAGAGGAGGTTGCGTCCATGGAGCGGCTGGTAGAAGATCGTTGCGTCCATCGAGAGGCTGGTTGAAGATCGCGGAGGAGCAAAGTCGATGGTTGCACGGCAGAGGGTCGAGGGCTTCGAGGCAGAGGGATTTGGAGGGATAAGTGGAGGGAAAGAGGAAAAAATGGAGGGAAAATGAAATATTAGATAGGCTGGGAGAAATGTTGTAGGAGAAAAATAGGCAATATTATATTTTTAAGTATAAATAATTAAATATATTTAAAATCAAAGACAAATTTTTTTTGTCACTAAAGCTGGAGTGATGCACCTGGAACGTCATTGCATTCTTCGTTGGCTCGTCGCTGGAGTTGATCAGTTGTGACCTAAATCGCGACGTCAAAGCTTTTCGCTTGCGAAAATGAAAGTCAATTTTTTTGCTGGAGCGCACGAACGTACTCATATATTTTTTGCTAGAGCGTGCTTTGCCTTCATCTCACCATTATTTTTTAATTAATAATAAATATTCATTTATAAAAAATTAGTTAAAGTATACATTAACGCGCGAAGCCTGCTTGGATGTCGTCAAATCCCGCTTGGATACTGACAAAGCCCGCCGAATGATGTCTCTAACTTGGATTTAAGTGAAACCCACCGAAGAAGGCAAAGCTCACTTGGATGCGGGTGAAGCCCGCCGATTGATTGATGTCGTCCATCAAATAATTCCGGGTCGTCGATTGATTGATGTCACCTGCCGAATGAGTCCACTTGCCAAATAATATCGCCCGCCGAACGTTGTCACCCGCCAAATATTGCTATCATCTAAATATTGCCACCCGTCGAATGTTTTTGTGCGCCAAATGTTCGCCGTACGGGGAGCCCCATGCACTATCAATTGTGTGTGTGTGTGTGTGTGTGTGTGTATGTGTATGTGTGTGTGTGTGTGTGTGTGTGTGTAAGTGTATATTAGTGTGTGTTTGTGTCTGTCTATGTTTGTATTTGTCTGTGTCTATGTCTGTCTGTATCTGTGTCTGTGTCTGCGTGAGTGTGTGTTTGTGTCGGTGTCTGTGTCTGCGTGAGTGTGTGTATGTGTCTGTGTGATCTCTAGCTATGTGTGTTTATGCATGTTTGTGACTGTGTGTCTATGTTAGTGTGTATTTGTGTCTGTTTGTGTGTATGTGTTATGTGTTTGTGTGTGCGTGCGTGTGATTGTGTTTGTGTATGTGTCTGTGTGTTTGTGTGTCTGTGTCTGCGTGTCTGTATGTGTCTGTACTTGTGTCTATCTGTGTCTATCTATGTCTGTGTATGTGTGCAGTGTGTGTCGTCTGTGTGTGTGTGTGCATGAGTTTGTGTGTCTGTGCATGTGTGTGTCTGTCTGTGAGTCTATGTGTCTATGTGTGTTTGTGTGTGTCTGTGTGTTTGTGTCTGTGTCTGTGTGCATGTGTGTGTGTATGTGTGTCTGTGCGTGCGCATGTGTGTGTCTGTGTGTAATGAGATAAGAAAAGGAGGAAATTACTAGATCATAACACAATTTTCCTCGATGAAAAAATAACGATGTAATGAGATAACATGATGGCGCGAAAAAGTCGGTGAAGAAAGAGAAGATGACGAGACTGTACGTGCAGCTGGGTTTGGCGAAACAATTAGCGATATTTAAAAAATTATGATATTTATTAGTTATCTCGTGCGCGCCTGTAAGAAAAATGCGCGCTCTGGCAAAAACATGCACCTGTGTGAAAAACGCATGTCCGCAAAAAAATGCGTGACAGGGCTAAAATGCATCTAGGAGAAAATGAGTACCGATGATTTGAAAATGCGTGTCAGGGTAAAAATGCGCTCCCAAGCAAAAATGTGCGCTTGGGAGACAATGCACCCTGTCAAAAATGCATGCAGGTGCAAAACGCGCGACTGGGCATAAAATGTGCACTCGGGCAAAAAAAGCGTCCGAGTGAAAAACACGTGCCCGACAGAAAAAATACTCACGGGCCAAAAATGCTCTCTCGAGCCCGCGCCGTGCATGTGCTTATGCTCGGAGGTGGTTGCGCGTGCGCACAGGAGTGTCTTTGCGTGCATGTTGGGTCGTGCGCGATAGTTATTTTTATTCTAAAATTATGTTAATAAATTAATGTCAAATTTACATTCATTTTTAAATTTAATGTTTTTAATTTTTGAAATATTTTTTTTTGCAAAATTTTATAGAGGAAATTTTTCCTCCGTATATTACATTCATGTAAGAGAGAGGGGAAGAGGAAGAAAAACTTATATAAAAACATTTTTAAAGTTTTATAAAAACTTTAAGTTTTAAAAAAATTATATAAAAAAACTTTATATCTTTAACTATTATATATAAAAAAAACTTTAAAATGATTTTTTGTTAAAATATAAATGTTTTTGAAAAAAGTAATTATAAAATATTGATGTATATTTTTTACGGTCATTTTGAGTACTCATGTATATGTTGCGGGCGAAGTCCGCCGGGGGCGTCGAAGCCCCCGGCGGACTTCGAGGGGGCGTCGAAGTCCGCGTCGCCGTCGAGCCCGCTAAGAGTCAGCGAGACGGGCGATACCCGTGCGGAGCTGCTCGTAATGTTTTATATAAAAAGTTTATATGAAATTTTTATAAAATCGTTTTATAAAGTTTTATATAAAATTTTATAATATAATTATAATTTATTATATATATAACCGGTTATATATATATTAATTATAAAGGTACAGACGACGATGCTCATGCTGCTCGCAAACCCCTGCGCGCGAAAATACCCAAAATTTAAAATCTTTAGTCTTGTTTTTTAAAACGCTACAAAAAAACGATGTCGTAGACGTCTCCTTATAAGTGGTGATAATAAATAAATAAACTTATTTTTTAGTAATAATATATTTTTATTTATACAAAAAATTTACAAGATACATTAGATATTTTTCATGTTACGATATTTAATTAATAGTCATCTCTCGCGCGCCCGTAAGAAAAATGCATGCTTCGGCTAACAGTACTTGCACCTAGTTGAAAAATGCGCGGCCGCGAGAAAATGCGTAACTAGCTAGGCTAAAACGTGTTTGGGTGAGAAAAAGCATCAGGACGAAAAAAGCGCGCTCGAAAAAATATGTTTTTGAAGAAAACTCTCCTGAGCGAATAACTTGTGCGCAAACAAATTTGTGCTCCTGAGCCAAAAAGTGTGCATGCGCAGTCAAAAACACGCGCCCTGACAAAAATGAACTCGGGAGAGAATGAGTGATGATTCGAAAATGCGTTCTCGGGCGAAAACATGCTCCCGGGCAAAAATGCGCGCCTGGGAGACAATGCGCCCGGGCAAAAATGCATGTTAGAGCAAAAACGTGCCACCGGACAAAAAAACGTGCGCACAAGTGAAAAACACGTGCTCGGGCGAAAAAATATGCTCTAGGGCTTAAAATGAGCGCTCATGTTTTAAAATTTAATATATTTATTGTAACAAAACTTTGGTTACAAAAAAATACGGATTGTAAAAAAATTCTAGTTGTTACAAATACTTTCAAGGTGTTGTTACAATTGCTGTTTATTGTGAGGATATTTTACTATTTGTAACGTAAAACTAGTTTTGTTACAAATACCTGCACTTATTGTAACAAACATTTTGTTATTTTAACAAAATATAAAATACTTGTTACAAAAAACTAATATTTTGTAACGACAGAAAAATTTCGTTACCAAATGTAGTTATTAGTAACAAATTTGTTCTTCGTTACAATTTAGTCCTTACTATAGGTGCAGTTTGTTGTAGTGATTTGTCCCATATTTAGTTATCATAACCTTAAGACAAAATAGATGACTTGTGAATGGAGTACTAATTAAATCAATTCAAAAATTACCAGAGGTTTATATCATGATTATATGAGCACTACCAAACTTTCATCAATATCCAAGATAAATTGAGCATGTAAGTTCCTCTTATAAGAAAGTGACCTAAAAAGGTTATAACCTAAATCAAAGGGGATAAGTGTTCCTAAAATTTTTATAAAATTACCTAGGGCATATTTACACCCTATGAACTTATCTACAGTTCCATAACCATTTAAGGACATATGACCATATGTCCTTCACAAGGTCCAAACTACAACCATAGGGTTTGAACTAAGGTCCTAGGCCACATCCACCTCAAATCACTCATGGGGGTGTTTTATGTGATCTTAAGCCAGTGGACAAAGTTTCACATCATTTTGATGAGATTTGACCACACAACCCCAACAAGTGCACATTTGACCTAGTTTTACCAAACTTGGGTTAATTAACTACCCAACCAAATCAATCCCAATTGGGATGAAATTTTTACCAGGGTCATATAATAACCCTAAGGAGCGCCCACCAAAATTTGCAGGGGATTGGATGTCATTAGACCCTATAATTAATTAGTATATATATTATTAAATTTTTACAAAAACCTTAGAAAAATGTTCTCCACAAATTCCCATTTTTGGATATGATTAGGGGGTGTATAATTGGACTATGTTCCAAATTTTAAGTCAATGTCATTACCAATCAAAAGTTATTCTAGAAATAGTGGTTGTCCTACCCTATGGACCAGTCCCACCAAAATGGCCCTACATGGAGCTACAGTGCTCCTATTGGGCTGAAACAAATTTTGAAATAAAGTAGACCCCAAGAGCTATAACATTGGTATTAACCAGTTTTTCATCAGAAGGGCATAAATAGTTTTAATAATTAAAACAAAACACTGCATAATATGTGAATGAAAATACAAATCATTTCAATCATTTAAATGATCCTACACGAATCCTGAAGCAGGGATGGACGGCATCGGGCTGTCTTCTTCCTCTGGCCAACGGCCAGGATTTGTCGCGCCTGGAGCTCCTTCATCCCCACTTTCCCGGCCACCTGAGCGTCGCCCCGGCCGACCAATGCCACCACCACCTTCGTTGAGGTGGTGGTCGACGATTAGCGGTGGTTCACCGGCAAGAGGTGGCTGGAATGGGGCTTTTGAGTGGGATCAAAAGCTCTATTTCTGGAGCTTTCGGTGAGCCTGATCCACGGCCAATTGGCCCCAAATCGAGCCCCCAACGATGAAAGATCTCACCACAGAGAAAGAGGAGAAGAACCAGACCTTCTTGGAGCCTTGAAGCATTGCCAAACCCTTTCCTTGCCATGGCCGATCCTAAGCTTGGTGCCTCTACATCCTCCACACCAAGTTGCCTGATTTCTCTAAGTAAATGGGGGAAACACTCCTCTCAGTCCTCTGAAGGTTTTAAATTAGCCAATTTGGGGAGAGGGAGGGTCATGGCATCAATTGCCATGAAGGCCATTAATGGCCATTTTCGGCCATGGTGGAAACCTCTCAATTCAGCCCATATGTGGGCTGGAAAACCCCTTAAACTTCTTGTAACATCCAGAAAATATTAATCCCCATCAATGGGGAGATCAATTGGCCTCCCTTGGCCTTGAAAGTCAGTAATCCCTCTCTTTCTCTCTCCTCCATTTTGGGGGAAAATGAGATTTCTCTATCATAGTCACCATTTATAGAAATTGAGTGGCAACTCCTAGTAATTATCAGCCTCTTAAGCTAATGGGCTACTCCTATTAAGCCTAGCCCAAATGGATTGGGCTTGATTTGGGCAAAATAGGGAATTTTGACCTAAAATTAGGGTTGAGTTGGCTTTGGTCAAATTGACCACTTTGGTTGACCCCAATGGTTGGTTAGTGACCCATTGGACTCACCTAGTGGTTAGGAAGGTTTAGATTGGGTCAATTTGGCAAGGTGGAGGCCAATTGACCCACAATAGGGCAATTTGACCGAAATAGGGCTAGAGTTGACTAGATCAAATTGGCCAAATTGGTGGCCCCGTGATGGGGCTTTTTGATCCATTGGGTCCCTAATATCCCTATAAGGGTAGGGGCAAGGTCAATTTGGCATGGTGAAAGCCAATTGACCCGAATTAGGCTAGTTTGACAAATTTAGGGTTACTATTGACTTTGGTCAACTTGGCCTCTTTGGTTGACCCCAGTGGGTTCTTGGTGATCTAAGGGAAACCCTAAAGGGTTATGTATGCTATGGTAGGGTCAAAGGGTCAAGGTGAGGCCCTAAAGTCTAACCCTAAGCTTGGTAACTGGAAATTGCTATTTGCAGACCAAGGTGCTCTTCCCCTTCAAGCCTAAGGCCAAGTGATCTCTTCAATCTTCCTAGAGTTTTGTCATGAACAAGTCATGATAAAACCACTCTAGGGGTCTAGTTGTTTGGAGGATGTTACAAATCCCAATAAACAAAAAAATAATTTCGTCCCCGAAATTCAGGTTAGGCTTGCGGGATTTTCACTGAACGTAACATCCCCTAAGAATTGAAATTATTCCTAACTCGAGGAGCACTGACTATCTCTGCTACATCAGTTTTAATGGATCCCCGGTGTGATCCTCCTGTCCATGATTTTACCACATGACTTTTACCTGCGGAACCTTCTTGCGTCGCAAGACTCGCACCGTCGTATCATCTATCCTGACCGGCTCTGTGCAAACTGATCAATCAGAAGTTACTGGCCCATACGTAATAGATATATGTTGCTCTGGTCGTAGTAGAGCTCTCCTAAGGGAGGAGACGTGGAAGACGTCATGAAAACCTGCTAACTCCGGTGGCAGCTCTAGTCTATAAGCCAACGGGCCGATCCACTCCAGGATCCTGTAGAGCCCCATTTATCTTAGACTGAACTTATTCCGTCCGCATACCCGTGAGACTCCATGCGTCCGACATATCCTCAGGGACACCAAGCCTCCCACCTAAAACTCTACTGCACGATGTCGCGCATCATAATACTTGGCCTGCTTGTCTGGTCTTCCAGTATCCTAACTCGAATAAGTCACACCTGGGCATTTATGTCCTCCACAAATTCCAATCTGAGTGTCATGGGATCCTCATCCTGGGTCCAAGACAGTGGAGTCTTGTGCCTCCATCCCTCTGAGGGTGGAAAGTTGTGTTGAACATCAACCAGGAGCCCAGATCAGCCTGGACTGATTTTCACTTGTTGGACGCAACCCGTCCATCCTGATCCGACACGATCGTCCTGGGTACACCACGATACGAACAATCTGCTCAACAAATCTTATCAAACACCCGCGTGAACGTCCTTCTGGCCCGGGGTGACCCTAGCTACCTTGGTCAATCTATTCTCGATGTTCCAAATAAGGTTGTGTCCGGAGTGGGGATGCAGTAACATGTGTATGAAATCCATAATTATATCCTCGAGCTTCCACTCCAACACGGACAGTGACTATGGTAGCTCCCCAAAGACACTTGCACTTGGCCTCCACAAGTCGACAGACCTCACCGTGCATCCCAAAAACTATGGGGAAATACACGCTCTAGAATACACCATTTTTCTGGTGACTAAAGCTCTTATTTGTATGGGTAGACGACGTCTCTATAAAGTTTTCTCCACACATTAAGATTCTTACTCCTTCAAATATGTCTGAGTAATCAATCAACTCCACTCTACAACTTATCCAGTTCTTACCATTGATGGAACTGATCAGATCGTCAAGCGTCCCAATCATCATTAAATTTTAAGGAGGTGTACTTGTAAACCTTATGAGTATATGTTAACGGACCATGATGGTAAGATGACTCCCAATCATTTTCTATGTGGAGTTTGATTCAAAAGGTATACGGGTAAAATCTTTTGAAACCCTAAGATTTTTCACAAGTCAATTTCATCAAGGAAATATCTTCACGTTTATTTCACCAAATTCCTATTACTTCCACATATGCTAGTCTTGATCACTTTCAAATGGTCCAAGGTAAAATAAATTTAGATCGTTCTTATCATAGTAAAGTCAAACACTAGATTCTAAATCCAATTAGTCATCATCTAAAATCTCTGGTTATTCATCATCATAGCTTCCAAGGTATAAGAGCTATTATTGTAGTTAAAATTTTCTACCATGATAGGGTGTGATTTTTAACAAATCATAAGATGATCACTTTTGAATGCCCCAAACCACAAGAACTTTCGGATATAACTATAACTTATAAGATCTAATTTCTGTCCTCAACTTCTAGAATAGGACATCAGCATCCCTAAGTGATTAATCCTGGCGACTTTACATTTCCAATGATTCAACTAAGGTTATGTTATTGCTTGATCAATGATGTCTATCCATTGTCCTGGTAATACTACGGTTCACCATTCCAAATGTGCTTTTATAGGATCCCATCGTCGCCCAAGTAATATTGAATAAGATCGACTTCAAAATCAAAGTTCACGATGCAAAATTTTCTAAATTAGGTCTAAGGGATAACCCAAGTCGTTAACTAATTTGCCCAATAAACAAAAGGTCGGACCCAATAAAAAAAAGATAAGCCTCTATCTAGTTTGGGCTAAGTATCTTTCATATCGCCATGTTATATTCATCTCAAGTATGCAAACAATCCTTAGGGCACATGAGCTTAGACTTGGGGTTCTATCTTGAGACTTGTTGCTAAGATCCATACCTTAGACTCTCCAAGTTATCTTCTACGACAACCTTATCAGGGTCAACATGTGACCCAATCCCAAACAGGTCGTTGCCAAGGTGGTTGTCTCAGTGTAATCAAGTCACTAATACGAGGGTTGAGTCTACGAGTCACATACCATTCTGCTTATGTGTCAATATCCTTAAGGAGGTCCTATCAGTTTGGATAATCCTTGGTATGTGAAGTAGGGACATCGGAGTTTATGGCTTAGGTGGTCGTTCCCGCATTAAGCTCGTCCTTTAACCTCTTTGGGGAATCCTCATACCTTAATCAAATTTATACCTACGGTCTATTTCAGGCTAGGGCATGGTACAAATTGTCATGGTGAGTCATGTGTCCTAGTGGGGTTAAGTCTAATTTAATGACTAAAGGACTATCTAAAGAGATCTTTGCAGCTGGAGGTGTTCCCTGCTGGGGGCAGGGTTCACCGCAGGCTACAAAAGAAAAATTTTCACTCGTAAGGAGATTTGGCTAACAAGATTCAGTTAAAAGTGAACTTTTTCATGTGATTTCCCCATATGGGAACACCATTGCTTCCACTGCTTAGTTTATCCTCAAACTAAACTCGCGCGGGCTGGCCCGGGGTTTATGGACTTCTTTTCTTTGGATCGAGGTTCACTTTGATACCAGTTTGTAAGACCCTTTTTTTTGCTACAAAACCAGGTCTTATGCCCAGAACCGCCGCTTTGCGGTGATACCAACACTCGGGAAGGTCGTCACTACAAAATGTCGATCCTGCCGTCCATATCGATCACAAAAGAAGAAAAGTATAAATGAACAAATAGAAGTTCAAGTCCACAAATCACATGTTATATATAAAAATGTCCACATGATATAACTGAAATAACAAATGTTACAATAATAAAAGGGCTCATGCCCTGTACATCACATCCTCACTACAAGGTCACTCGCAGAAGCAAACTACTAATCACTCACTTATCCTGAAACTGGTGCTCTTGTACTAGACTGGCCCGCCTCCATCTGCACTATCCTCTAGTGCTGCTGCGTCTCCTCGATCCCCTAAAATCATATGGTCCACCGATCGTTAGTCAAAAAGACTAAGCCTTATATTCCCCACCCCTCCCCCAATGGCTCATAGGCACCGAGCGGGAGGAATGAAGCGGAGGACAGCAAGGGGTATAAACAAAGAGCAGATGATGGTGAATCTAACTAAGGAAAGCTCCACCACTACACATGTCTATATAGATATCTGAAGTAGTAATAGAGCATGGTAAAGAGCAAGTAAAGTACAGTGAGTAAAGATAAGTACATAATAGAAAGGTAACCATTGATTTATAGGAATGCTCATACAAACCTATAGACCAAGGGGTCGTTTAGCAGGGCCTATCGTATAAAAAGTCTCATAACCAATTTATACGATAGGGGTATGGGTTGAAATGCAATGCTTATGTCATGACATGCAGAGTTATGCAATTTATGTTATGTTCACACAAGTGTAACTCACACACTTTGACTCTATGCGCACAGAACTTTAGTTCCCCCTTTTTAGAGCTAACAAGACTCCCAGGATACTTTCGTAGTGGCAAACGGAAGCGGTGGCTTGGGACTCGCCCACCTCTAGGTTGGTATTCACACTACCTAACCTAGACCTATCGTACGCCTCAACGCAAAACTGTGGAGCATCTGCGTACTCTTACTAGCTGGACCACCAGAATTTTCTTGGCTAAGAGCAAATCCACACTTGCCGAGTCAGCGTATTAACGTCGGTGTGAACGACTGTCAATACCGAAGACCCACCACCTTTATGCACATGCATTTATGATTACCATATA
Organism: Dactylorhiza incarnata; assembly: GCA_033032865.1. NCBI lineage: Eukaryota > Viridiplantae > Streptophyta > Magnoliopsida > Asparagales > Orchidaceae > Dactylorhiza > Dactylorhiza incarnata. Next base: position 37,219,624 of record JAWHQI010000002.1, on the reverse strand, counting down.
TCTCCGAGCCATAAGCTCCACGGGCTAACCCGCCCGTTATAATAACCTTCTGAGCCACCGGCTCGCCGGACCAACCCGTCCACACCAACAAGCATTACTGAGTCACAAGCTCACCAGACTAATTAGTCTGTTGCTACAACCACCGAGCGTATCGCTCATAAGACCCAACAAACTAATCTCCCGTAACCACAGGGTTTGGGTGTGTGGATTATTAAGACAATCTTGCATAACAGTTTATTCCTGCAGTTTAGGGTTAATCTTGGACTTCCTGAGGTCTACCCTGTGAGGGGCTCGCAACGGTACTAGGAGGTGCGATGGGATGATAGCCCAAACCTCCCTTTCTCAAGACACTTAATGTTATTGGCAACTACTCATAAGAATACCCTTTTTATCATTACACTTGGATTATCCCCCTAAGTGTTTTCTGACTCCCCGCGGAAAGACAATCTTCGTCAATCCCGAGCACAACTTTACCCTTAACTCACCGAGCACACACTCATCACCTAAACACCTTTTTGGTGACCTTCAATCTCTTTAACTAGGCTAGGTACACCAACTACCTTCCATTCTCACCTACTGGTCTTCAATTTAATCAATTTTACAGTTTTACTATACGCAGACCAATTTAGTTATATGAGTTGTATGAGAGTAGGTACTCCATATATTTATCCAAATGACTGAAGATATTTATTGGAGGTCTATTATGATGTTTTAATACGAAATCCAGAGAATCATATTTTTTTCCTTATTTAATTTGGCATTACTATAATTTCTCCAACATTGACCAAGTATGAAATTGAACATGAAGTGTAAGATCTTCTTATAAGTTGGCCTCCACAAAATTATGGAAAATCTATGATATCAAAAATAATAGTAAATATAGAATGTCACAAATTTACAGTAAGGTATTGGCCTCTAATTATAATATTGAATTATTATCCAAATTAGAAATTAAAAAAGGAACCACCAAAAATAATTGTCCAAAAATTATGGAAAAATTATCAGACCTCTATAATGATCAGAAAAGTTTACTGACAGAGTTTCATAATTTATAAAAACCATCAAGTCATATAAATAAATATTTCAAGTAAATCCAAACTAGGGAACATTGTGAAGAAGCCTACTGATAAATAATTCCAAAAATTATATAAAAATTCACAGAGCTTTCTAATGCCCTAAAATGTCCTACCACCAAGTTTCACAATTTTCCAGAGAATATTGGCCCTCATTTATTTATCATAACCTTAAGACAAAATAGATGACTTGTGAATGATGTACTAATTAAATCAATTCAAAAATTACACAAAAATTACCAGAGGTTTATATCATGATTATATGAGCACTACCAAACTTTCATCAATATCCAAGATAAATTGAGCATGTAAGTTCCTCTTATAAGAAAGTGCCCTAAAAAGGTTATAACCTAAATCAGAGGGGATAATTGTTCCTAAAATTCTTATAAAATTACCTAGGGCATATTTACACCCTATGAACTTATCTACCAAGTTCCATAACCATTCAAGGACATATGATCATATGTCCTTCACAAGGTCCAAACTGCAACCCTAGGGTTTGAACTAGGGTCCTAGGGCACATCCACCCCCAAATCACCCCAAATCACTCATGGGGGTGTTTTATGTGATCCTAAGCCAGTAGCCAAAGTTTCACATCATTTTGATGAGATTTGACCACATAACCCCAACAAGTGCACATTTGACCTAATTTGACCTAGTTTGACCAAACTTGGGTTAATTAACTACCTAACCAAATCAGTCCCAATTGGGATGAAATTTTTACCACGGTTATATAATAACCCTAAGGAGCACCCACCAAAATTTGGAGGGGATTGGATGTCATTAGACCCTATAATTAATTAGTATATGAATTATTAAATTTTTCCAAAATCCTTTGAAAAATGTTCTCCACAAATTCCCATTTTTGGATATGATTAGGGGTAAGTATAATTGGACTTTGCTCCAAATTTCAAGTCAATATCATTACCCAATCAAAAGGTTTTCAAGAAATAGTGGATGTCCTACCCTAGGGCCCAGTCCCACCCAAATGGCCCTACAAGGAGCTACAGTGCTCCTATTGGGCTGAAACAAATTTTGAAATAAATTAGACCCCAAGGGCTACAACATTGGTATTGACCACTTTTTCATCAGAAGGGCCTAAGTTTTTTTAATAATTAAAACAAAACACTACATAATATGTGATAGAAAATACAAATCATTTCAATCATTTAAATGATCCTGCACGAATCCTGAAGCAGGGATGGACGGCATCGGGCTGTCTTCTTCCTCTGGCCAATAGTCAGGATTTGTCGCGCCTGGAGCTCCTTCATCCCCACTTTCCCGTCCACCTGAGCGCCGCCCCGGCCGACCAATGCCACCACCACCTCCGTTGAGGTGGTGGTCGGCGATTAGCGGTGGTCGGCCGCCCGGAGGTGGCCGGAATGGGGCTTTTAGCGGGATCAAAAGCTCCGTTTCTGGAGCTTTCGGTGAGCCTGATCCACGGCCAATTGGCCCCAAATCGTGCCCCCAACGATGAAAGATCTCACCACAGAGAGAGAGAGGAGAAGAACCAGCCTTTTTGGAGCCTTGAAGCCTTGCCAAATCCTTTCCTTGCCATGGCCGATCCTAAGCATGGTGCCTCTACATCCTCCACACAAAGTTGCCCGATTTCTCCAAGTAAATGAGGGAAAACACTCCTCTCAGTCCTCTGAAGGCTTTTAATTAGCCAATTTAGGGAGAAGGAGGGTCATGGCATCAATTGCCATGAAGGCCATTAATGGCCATTTTCGGCCATGGTGGAAACCTCTCAATTCAGCCCCCATGTGGGCTGGAAAACCCCTTAAACTTCTTGTAACAGCCAGAGAAGATGAATCCCCATCAATGGGGAGATCAATTTGCCTCCCTTGGCCATGAATGTCATTAATCCCTCTCTTTCTCTCTCCTCCATTTTTGGGGAAAATGAGATTTCTCTCTCCTAGTCAATTGACTTAGATGTCATTCTCTCAGGCACTAGGAGTGGGAATGTTTATTGCTTAGATTTTATTTGCAATAGTTCATCATCTCCTGTGTGTCTTGTAGCTAATGAGAGTGAGTCACTTTGTGTTCAATGACACAAGAGACTTGCCCACATTAACTATAAGATAATGTATAAATTATTTTCTAAAAAACCTAGTAAGGAAAATCCAAATTTAAAATGTGTCAAAAGTGGTCCATGTCATGCATGCCAAATGGGTAAACAAACTAGGGCTGCCATTAAGAGTATTGTCTCCAAAGACACTGAAAGATGTCTATATTTGTTGCATATAGACTTGTTTGGTCCTTTGCCCATTTAGAGCCTGGGTGGGAAGTTGTATACTCTTGTGATTATTGATGATCACTGAAAGCATACATGAGTATTCTTCCTTAAGAAGAAGTATGATACTCTAAATATCTTTATAAACTATGACAAGGCTATTCAGAATGAATTACAATGTACTGTGGTAAAAATTAGAACTGGCCATGGTACAGAGTTTCAATTTGGGGCAATGACAAAGTTTTGTCAAGAACTTGGTATCACCCATGTGTTTTCCTCTCCCAAAACACCACAACAAAATGGAGTGGCTGAGAGAAGGAATAGGACCTTGATTGAGGCTGGCAGAACATTGCTTAATGACTTTTCACACCCAGAACATTTCTGGGCTGAGGCAATCAATACAACTTGCTATGTTCTGATATAAAGCATCCATCAATAAGACCCAAGGGAACCCCCCCCCCCCCCCCTGAAATTTTGAAAGGCAAACAACCAACTATTTTATATTTTAGAGAATCTTTGGTTGCAAATACTACATTTTGAATAATGGAAAATCTCAACTTACAAAGTTTGCTGAAAAATCCAATATTGGTGTTCTTGTTGGATATAGCTCACATAATAGAGCTTATAGAGTATTCAACAAGAAGACTCATGTAGTTGAGGAATCAATGCATGTTGTTTTTGATGAGACTAGCCTACTTTATAAGGGTTGATCTAGCACTCCTACTCTTGCAGGAAATGATCGGAAAATGCAGGAACTGTCCATACATGACAGACCAAGCTCCAACAGGATAGCTTTAGGGATTGAAGTTGTCAATGAAGAGACAGTTCAAGTTGAAGATGATCAGATTGGTGAAGAACCAGCTGTTGTATAAGAAGTCCAGCAGGGAGCTGACACATTGCCTATAACAACCAGGTATCTGAGGGATCATCCAAGATATCTAATCATTTGAGATGCACACCAAGGTGTGATCACAAGGAGCGGGACTAACAATGAAGCCCTATTCTTGAGCTTCCTGTCTCAGATTGAGCCAAAGAAGTTTGAGGAAGCTAACCAAGACACTTTCTGGATCCATGCCATGCAAGAGGAATTACATTAATTCAGGAGATGCAAGGTATATAAGTTGGTGCCAAAACCACAAGGACACAACATTATTGGCACCAAGTGGATTTACAGGAACAAGCTAGATGAGCATGGTGTCATCATCAAGAACAAGGCAAGATTGGTAGCCAAGGGGTATATGCAAAAAGAGGGAATAGACATTGACCAAACCTTTGCCCCAGTTGCAAGGTTGGAGGCAATAAGAGTATTCCTTGCCTATGCTGCCACAAGGGTTTCAAAGTCTACCAAATGGATGTCAAGTCTGCAATCTTAAATGGAAATTTGAAGGAAGAGGTATATGTAGAGTAGCCCTCAGGTTTTGTTCATCCTACTCTTACTTCTCATGTATATTTACTTAAGAAAGCCTTATATGGTCTAAAGAAAGCCCCTAGGGCCTAGTATGAGACATTGTCTAGCTTTCTCATCAAGAACAAGTTTTTGAGGGGAAAGATATGTGAAATTTTCCGTAGATCTAGGAGTGAGCAGGAATCATACAACTTAAAGTTACAGCCAACAACCAGAAGCACATGAAAGCAAAGCAATCTTTATTGATCATAGTAGAAATCTTCAATACATAGCGAGGTATACATGGCGAGACATGATTTCGCCAGTACACAAAACCAAAAGGAAAAATACAGAGCTGAAGAAAGATAACTGGCGGTCTGAACACACAAACCGCCAAACCGCGCGGCCTGGATGATCGCGTGACTAGAAAAGGAGACCGCGCGAACAGTCTGCCGGCGACTTTGAACAACACCACTGAAGCTCCGCGACCTCCCGAACTCCATTGATTCTCCTGAACTCTAGCAACCCACACTACAAGCCGCATGACCGCCCGGACACTTTAGAAGAAGAGGTGACCACGGCTGTCCACACAATTCACAGAAGCTGCACATGGAAAGTTCAATCAGCAAACCGGTCGGTCACAAAAAGGAGACCGCAAGTACTAGACACGAGTTCAGCTTACACTTGGTGCGATGATTTTGCTTTTATAGTGACTCCTATTTATAGACGTGCGACCAGATCCAGTCACCACCCTATGAGATAGAGTCACCGCCCTGATCGCGCGACCAAGATTGGTCTACCCGCGGGGTCAGCAGAAGATCGCTCTACGCTTTGTGAGCTCACCGACTTTAAACCTGACTAGGAGATCACCACTCCTTCAAGAAGCCGCACGATCATGACAACCCGCATGGTCATGACGCCCACCACTAATGCTCGCATATATGATACCTCCTCAAGAGACCGCGAGCACATCCAAGTCAACTAAGGCAACAGCCCACCAAGTCGACCAACACCAGTGTCCGCATACATCAACAGATCGCCAAGAGACCGGCTTATGCGAACACAAAAGGGAGACCGCGCGACTAAGAGAACCTTAGTCGGCACCATCAAGAACCCGGACAGTCACCAGACTGGACTGCCCCTTCCAAAACAACAACCCTGTGCAGTTAACAGCTTAACCCGCACAGACCAGCTCGCCACGCGGTCTCACGAACTAGACCGCGCGGCCTCACCTTGGCAGCCTTGGACAAAGAACGACGGTCAGGCTGTGGCTAGACCGAATAAGTCAGACAGCAGAGGAAACCGCAAGGTCATGCGGTTAGACCAGACCGCGCGACCACCTCCCAGACCGCCAACTTCACACTTCAACATTTTCAACACTCCCCCTTGAAGTGGGAAGTTGAAAACAGCCCAAGTAAACTCCTCAGCCGAGTGAATGGCCCCTTCGCCACCGCCTTTGTGAATATGTCAGCAACGTTGTCCAAACTTCGAACATGCTCGACCGAAAGAGACCCCTCCAGCACCTGCTTACGAAGGAAATGATGCTCGATCTCGATATATTTGGTCCTCGCGTGACACACTGGATTAGTAACCAGTTTGAGTGCACTCTCATTGTCTCCGCGGAGCAGAGTCGGACCCTGAACCTCCTTATGGACGTCTCCCACCAACCTCCTAAGCCAGATGGCTTCTTGAGCTGCCAAGGCTGAAGCCTTATATTCCACTTCCGTGGTAGAGACAGACACGGAATCCTGCTTCTTGATGCACCATGATATAGCTGTAGGGCCCGCCATGAAGACGAATCCATACATCGACTTTTGATCATCTGAATCTCCCCGTAATCAGCATCCATGTACCCATGCACCTTGAAGCCCGCATCCCTCCTGTATAGGAGCCCCATATCCGAAGTCGCCTTGACATACTTCAAAATATTCTTGGCCGCTAGTAGATGAGGCATCCGTGGTTCCGCCATATGACAACTCACCCTGCCAACTACATACGCAATATCAGGCCTAGTGATCATCAGATAAATAAAGCTCCCAACCAGAGCTTGGAACATAATCGGATCTTCCAGAATCCTCCCCTCATCCTTCTGAAGTTTCATGGCCTTCTCCAGAGGTGTAGAAATGCATTTCCCTTCCTTCATGCTGAATCGCTCCACGATTCGCTCCGCATATCCAGCCTTGTACACCAGCACTCCACTTTCCTTCCTCTGCGCTTCGAGTCCAAGGAAATGGTGGAGTTCACCCAAGTCCGTCATCTCAAATCTGATAGATAGCTCAGCCCAAAGCTTTGCTACCTCCTCCTTCGAATTCCCCGTCATGATCATATCGTCGACGTAAAGCAGCACGAGGACTTGAAACTCCCCGTTCTTCTTGACAAACAAGCTTGAGTCAGAGTCTGAAGCACCGAATCCACAAAATAGAAGATATTATGCAATCTTCCCATACTACACCCTCGGCGCTTGCTTCAACCCACACAGGGCCTTCTTCAGCTTACAGACATAGTCTGGAAAATCTTCAGATACGAAGCCTGGCGGCTGGATCATGAAGATATTCTTGTCAATCTCTCTGTACAAGAAAGCATTCTTTACGTCCAGTTGCCAAATATCCCACCCCCAAAATGCCGCCAAGGCAATAATGAAATGAACTGAAGTCATCTTCCCCACCAGACTAAATGTCTCTTCAAAATCTTCACTGTATTGCTGCGAGAATCCACGAGCAACAAGGAGAGCCTTGTATCGCTAGATACTGCCGTCTGCCTTCTTCTTGAGCTTGTAGACTCATTTGCATGTCATAGGGGTGATAACCTTGGGCCTGGGCACCAGAGACCAGGTCTCATTCTTCTCAAGAGCTGCCATCTCTTCTTCCATAGCCGAATCCCACTATTTCATGCCTTTGGCCTTTTTAAAGCTCACAGGTTCCCGCTCATCCAAAGGACCAGCGAAGAAACACGAGACAAAGCTCACCATGTGTCCTCCTGTCTAGCGATCAGGGGCAATGATCGTTCGCTTCGATCTCCTCAACACCTTCATCTGACTCGCATTATCCTCAGTTGTTTCTTCCCTAGCTCCCGTTCCAGACATACTAGGAGCATCGCTCCCCCTGCTTCCTGATCCTGAAGCCTTCGTTTCAGAACTAGACATGGATGGACCACCTGGTGACAAAGGCAGCTCCACCTGAAGATTTTCCACAGCTCTCTCCAGCTCCTCCACCCTGCTTTCTGGTAACTCAACAACAGAACTTCCCTTGTAAGATGTCACCTCATCAAACACGACGTCGCGAGATACAACAAATCTCTGCGTCTCCGGGTCCATGCACTTCCATCCCTTCTTCCGATCATCATATCCCACGAAGACTAGCTTCCTTGCTTTTGCATCTAGCTTCGTCCGAAGCGCATCTGGAACGTGCACATAACAGGTGGAACCAAACACCGGAAGGTGCGCCACGCTTGGCTTTTCCTTGAACATCATCTCATGCGGGGTCAACATGTTGATGGGACTGAGAGGCATCTTGTCGATGACGTAGGCAGCACAAAACATTCCCTCCACCCAGAAGGACCTTGGGATACTCTTGGCATGCAGCCAACACTTGCAGGTCTCCGTCAGATGACGGATCTTTCGCTCTGCAACTCTGTTTTGTTGTGGAGTATGCGCACAAGTAAGCTCCCTCTGGATGCCCGCCTTCCTGCAAAAACTAGAGAACTCACCAGAGGTGAACTCCCCCCCCCCCCATTATCAGTTCTCAGCTTCTTTATCTGCAGACCTAGCCGACCCTCCACTAGCTCCTTGAACTCCACAAACTTGGCAAACGCCTCCGCCTTCTCCTTCAGGAAATAGACCCGGACATATCTGGTGTAATCGTCGATCAACACCAACATATACCTGCTGCCTCTGAGGCTTGGGGTAGCAGTCGGTCCCATCAAGTCACCGTGGATACACTCCAACGGCACACTACTCCTTGTCTGCGACTTATCAAATGGCAGTCGATGAGACTTGCCGAACTGACATCCTGCACAAACATGACCATCACCGTAGGAAGATAGACTAGGCAGGCCCTTGACTAGGCCTTTGATCTCCATGGCCTTCAGCTTATCCATCCCAACATGCCCCAACCTCTCGTGCCATATAATGGCACTATCATTTGTCCTCATCTTGTCAACATAAGAACTTGTCGATAAAATGAATAAGTCTTTAGCCCTTCTCCCGACATGAACGACATCTGCCTTTACCGCCTTAACGTTTCGTAGAAACCTTACTTCTGTTGGATCGAACAGAATGTGATACCCAGCGTCTACAGCGTTGGTCACGGAGAAGAGGTTTTTCCTCATTCCGGGCACATCATAGACACTCTTCAACATTAGTGGCCCCCTATCACTGCCCAAGTAAACAACCCCCACCTTCTTGACAGTATGCACAGTATCATCAGCAGTTATGATAGCATCATTGTTAAAATTTTTGAAAGACCGTTTAGGAGTAAGCAGGAGTTGTATCAACAAGAGTTATAGCCAAACAACCACAATGCCAAAACAGCAACACAAGAAATCTTTATTGAAACAGAACTGCTTTACAATGCGAGGTATACATGGCGAGACATGATTCATAAGAATCACGGAGATGAGAAGAACAAACACACCAAAACTGAAACTGGCGGTCTGCCAAAGCAGAGACCGCACGGACTGCAAAAAGGCTCTGGCCACCCGGCTTGCTCTGCTGTACTCCCAGACTGCTTGCATAGTCAGACCGCAGAAACACCTTGAGACCGCGCGAACAGAAGCAGACAAGTTGCACTGCCAAACCGCAATCCCAGACCGCACGAACTGAAGCTTATTGGAACAAGGAACTGAAGTTGTCGCCAGACCGCAACTCAGACCGCCTAACCGCTGAAGGTCGCCTGATCACTGAGCTCGCTGCGAACAGCATAAGAACACAATAAACCAATTCGCTGACAGACCGCAGACGAACTGTTTATTCAAGCCACCGGAAATCACCAAGGAAGGAGACCGCAACCTGCTGACCGCAAACCTGCGAACACAACAACCGGTTAGCTCACTTCCGAGACCGCACGACTTCAAACTTGAGTCCGCAAGAAACAATCTGGGCTCTAGTTCTTACAGTTCTTGTTTGGAATGATGGGCCCTGCACCCCTATTTATAGGAGGATAGACGGATGTCGTCACCGCACAAATCGGGATATAATAACCACCCATCAGATCGCCAGCGGCCTCATAAGACAGACCGCGCGGACACAGCACTTGGACGAGATCCAGCACAAGTTCGCAAGACAGCAGCAGTCCGCGCACAAGCCGCGCGGACACAACACTTGGACAAGATCCAGCCCAAGTCAGTAAGACAGCAGCAGTCTGCGCACAAGCCGCGCGGACACAGTGACCACCCTTCTTGAGATCGCCAACGCAGGGACAAACATCTGGCCGACTTGAACCAAGTCGCCAGAACAGCCCAAACAAGCCGCCCGATCACTGCGGACAACCAAGAACAGGCCGCCCAGAACAAGACCGAAAGAACTCGCAACAGGTCGCCATAACCAACGACCAAACCAAGAAGAAAACTGGCCGATCATAGCAGATCGCCAGAATAGCAGGGAGAGATCGCAGAACCAAACCGCCAGAGCACCAGCGCAGGCCGCGCGGTCTCTGCGGTCTCCAGCCTCCAGACCGGCCGGACTCCCTTCCACTTCACTTCAACAATTTCAACACTCCCCCTTGAAGTGGGAAGTGGAAACTAGACCGAGCAACTCCCTTAACCGTGTAAACGGTCCCTTCGCCAGCGGCTTTGTGAAGATGTCTGCGACATTGTCCGCACTCCGAACAAGCTCGACCATAAGAGATCCTCCCAACACCTTTTCACGAATGAAATGGTGCTCAATCTCTATATGTTTTGTCCTTGCGTGACAGACTGGATTGTTGACCAGCTTGAGAGCACTCTCATTGTCCCCGCCTAGCATAGTGGGACCTCGAACCTCCTGATGAACGTCCTCCACCAACCTCCTGAGCCAAATGGCTTCCTGAGCTACCAAGGCCGAAGCCTTGTACTCCGCTTCCATGGTAGATACAGACACCGAGTCTTGCTTCTTGCTGCACCAAGAGATAGTTCTGGGGCCCGTCATAAAGACATAACTAGACGTTGATCTCCGATCATCCACGTCTCCCCCATAATCAGCATCCATGTATCCATGCAACTCCAAGCTTGACCCTCTCCTATATAGGAGACCCAAATCAGAGGTCGACTTCACATACTTCAAGATGCCTTTTGCCACCAGAAGATGAGGCTTCCGTGGTTCCGCCATGTACCGACTAACCTTGCCTACTGCATAAGCAATATCTGGCCTTGTGATTGTAAAGTAGATCAAGCTCCCAACCAGAGCTCAGAAAACCAACGGTTCAAATAGAACTCTTCCCTCATCCTTCCGAAGTTTAAGATGTTGCTCCAGAGGTATAGAGCTTCTCTTCCCTTCCTCCATGCCGAATCGCTGAACAATCCGCTCCGTATAGCCAGCCTGAGAAATGAGCACTCCACTCTCCCGTCTCTGCACCTCGAGTCCAACGAAATGGTGGAGCTCCCCCAGATCCTTCATCTCGAATCTGATAGCAAGCTCAGCCCTGAGTCTTGCAACAGCTTCCTTCGAGTTCCCGGTGACAATCATGTCATCCACATACAGCAGCACAATCACCCGAAGCACCCCCTCCTTCTTGATGAACAAGCTAGAATCAGAGTCTGAAGCAAGGAATCCGCAGAATAAGAGATACTCTGAAATCTTCCCGTACCACGCTCGAGGCGCTTGCTTCAACCCATACAGGGCCTTCTTCAACTTATAGACGTAGTCCGGATACTCCTTCGAGATGAAGCCTTGCGGTTGGAGCATGAAGATATCCTTGTCAATTTCGCCGTATAAGAAAGCATTCTTCACATTGAGTTGCCAAATCTCCCAACCACTCGAAGCCGCCAAGGCAATAACAAATCGAACCGAAGTCATCTTTGCCACTGGACTAAACATCTCATCATAATCTTCTCTGTACTGCTGTGAGAACCCGCGAGCTACAAGGCGAGCCTTGTACCGCTCGATACTGCCGTCAGCTTTCTTCTTCAGCTTGAAGACCCACTTGCAAGTGACAGGAGTGGTGCCCTTGGGCTTGGGCACCAGAGACCAAGTCTCGTTCTTCTCGAGAGCTGACATCTCTTCTTGCATCGCAACATCCCACTCCTTCACGCTTCTGGCCTTTTCAAAGCTCGACGGCTCCCTTTCATCCAAGGGACCAGCAAAGAAACATGAAACAAAGCTCACCATGTTTCCTCCTGTGTATCGGTCTGGTGGTTGAATAGTCCTCTTCGACCTCCTAAGAGGTTGCCCCTGACTAACCACCTCCTCAGCTGCTTCTTCAGAACTAACTCCTCTTCCAGGCGAATTTGGAGCATCGCTCCCCTTGCTTCCAGAACCTGAAGCCTCCATCTCAGAGCTTGACACAGTTGGAGCTCCTGGTGAAACAGGCAACTCCACTTGAAGACTTCCCGCAGCTTTTCCTCCTTCATCAACCCTGCCCTCCGGTAGCTCAACTCCTAAACTCCCCTTGTAGGAAGTCACTTCATCGAACACTACATCCCGAGAAACAATTGACCTCCGTGTCTCAGGATCCATGCATCTCCATCCCTTCTTCCGCTCATCATACCCAACAAAGACTAGCTTCCTTGCTTTCGCATCTAGCTTTGTCCAAAGAGCATCAGGAATATGCACAAAGCAGGTTGACTCGAACACCCGAAGGTGTGCAACACTCGGCTTCTCCTTGAACATCAATTCGTGAGGGGTCTTCATGTTGATAGGACTTAGAGGCAATCTGTTGATGACATAAGCTGCACAAGACATTCCCTCCGCCCAGAAGGACTTTGGGATACTCTTAGCATGAAGCCAGCATTTGCAAGTTTCCGTCAGATGACGGATCTTCCTCTCGGCAACGCCATTCTGTTGTGGAGTATGGACACAAGTGAGCTCTCTCCTCATGCCATGCTTCCTGCAAAAACTTGAGAACTCACCAGAGGTGAACTCCCCACCATTGTCAGTTCTAAGTTTTTTAACCCGCAGGCCAAGCCGACCTTCCACCAGCTCCATGAACTCCACAAACCTTGCAAATGCTTCCGACTTCTCCTTCAAAAAATACACCCAGACATATCTAGTGTAATCGTCAATCAACACCAACATGTATCTATTGCCTCTAAGGCTTGAGGTGGCAGTGGGTCCCATCAAATCACCGTGGATGCACTCTAACGGCACTTTGCACCTTGTTTGCGATTTGTCAAATGGAAGTCGATGAGACTTACCAAACTGACATCCTTCGCAGACATGACCGTCTCCATAGGAGGACAAGCTAGGCAAGCCATTGACAAGGCCCCTTACCGCCATAGCCTTCAATTTGTCCATGCCTACATGCCCCAACCTATCATGCCAGATGGCCGCGCCATCATTGGTCCTCATCTTATCAACATAGGTACTTGTCGATAAAACGAACAAGTCCTTCACCCGCTTGCCGGCATGAATAACTTCTCCCTTTATCTCCGATTGAGTTTTGAGAAACTTCACTTTTGTTGGTCCAAACAGAACGTGATAACCGGCGTCGACCGCATTGGTCACAAAGAAGAGATTCTTCTTCATACCAGGCACGTGATAAACACTCCTCAATGTGAGTGGACCCTTATCACTGCTCAGAGAGACGAATCCTTCGTGCTCTACTGGATGAATAGAATTATTAGCCGTAATGATAGCATTGTTACCTGAGTAAGGAGCCAAAGAAGAAACTTTGATCCATCCCGGGTGAGGTGATGCCCACACCCTGAATCAACAATCCAATCCTCATCATAGTTGATGGAAGCCAAGGACTTAACGGGCATCGCCGTTATATTAGACGCAAAGGCTCCTCCCCATCCAACTTCACCAGACTTTGGCATCTCCTTCTCCACTGCATGTCCCGGCTAAAGATTCACCCGGCAATCTTTCTTGAAGTGCCCGGTCTTATTGCATCTAAAGCACCTCGGTCCCTCTCCTTTCTTCTTCCCATCAGACTTAGGAGCATAGCCCCTATATTGCTGACCTGAAGTGGAGGGACCATCATGACTCGGCTTCTTCTTCTCCCATTTCTTCTTCTTCTTCCCAGAGAACATCACATCACTTTCTCCCCTGGAGATAAAAACCCCCGCCATCTGTCTTGCTAAACTTTCTTGCGAAGCAAGAAGGTTCTCCAGCTCCAACAACGACGGTTGATTTGCCCAACCCTGAACTGAAGTCACAAAGGCAAGATACTCCTTCCGCAACCCGCGGATGATATGCCTATTCAGTTTTGCCTCAGAAATTGGCTCATCAGGGTCTAATGCAGAAATCTCTGTCGTGAGGTTCTTCATCTTGAGGAAGAAGTTAGAAACAGAAAGAACACCTTGAGAGGCTTTCGCCAACTCATTTTCAAGATACTGTAGCCTCGCTACATTCTTCTTATTGAACAACCCATCCAAGGATGTCCAAATCTCAGCAGCAGATTTACATCCGATGATGTGATCAAACAGCTCCGGTGAGAGCCCTTTTGAGAGTGAACTCTGCCTTAACATTTGTCCTCCTCAAAAGTCTCACCTCTGCCATATTATCTCCTGCTAGAAACACCTCTTGTGTGTCTTCTCCGCCAACTAACTCCCATAGATCCTCGCCAAGCAAGTAACTCTCCATACATGACTTCCACTTTTTAAAGTTAGTCGATGTGAGGAGTTCAATACCAAGACCTCTTGTGTATCCACCTTCCATGGCAATCTATGTGGTCTCTTCTCCACAAAGGCGATGGCAACTCTAGTTGATCACTGCTTATCCACTCCAGAAACCTACCTCTGATACCATGTTAAAATTTTTGAAAGACCGTTTAGGAGTAAGCAGGAGTTGTATCAACAAGAGTTATAGCCAAACAACCACAATGCCAAAACAGCAACACAAGAAATCTTTATTGAAACAGAACTGCTTTACAATGCGAGGTATACATGGCGAGACATGATTCATAAGAATCACGGAGATGAGAAGAACAAACACACCAAAACTGAAACTGGCGGTCTGCCAAAGCAGAGACCGCACGGACTGCAAAAAGGCTCAGGCTGCCCGGCTTGCTATGCTGTACTCCCAGACCGCTTGGACAGTCAGACCGCAGAAACACCTTAAGACCGCGCGAACAGAAGCAGACAAGCTGCACTGCCAGACCGCAATCCCAGACCGCATGAACTGAAGCTTATTGGAACAAGGAACTGAAGCTGTCGCCAGACCGCAACTCAGACCGCCTAACCACTGAAGGTCGCCTGATCACTAAGCTCGCTGCGAACAGCACAAGAACACAATAAAACAGTTCGCTGACAGACCGCAGACGAAATGTTTATTCAAGCCACCGGAAATCACCAAGGAAGGAGACCGCAACCTGCTGACCGCAAACCTGCGAACACAACAACCGGTTAGCTCACTTCCGATACCGCGCGACTTCAAACTTGAGTCCGCAAGAAACAATCCGGGCTCTTGTTCTTACAGTTCTTGTTTAGAATGACGGGCCATGCACCCCTATTTATAGGCGAATAGACGGATGTCGTCACCGCACAAACCGGGATACAATAACCGCCCATCAGATCGCCAGCGGCCTCATAAGATAGACCGCGCGGACACAGCACTTGGATGAGATCCAGCACAAGTCCACAAGACAGCAGCAGTCCGCGCACAAGCCGCGCGGACACAACACTTGGACAAGATCCAGCCCAAGTCAGCAAGACAGCAGCAGTCCGCGCACAAGCCGCGCGGACACAGCGACCACCCTTCCTGAGATCGCCAACGCAGGGACAAACATCTGGCCGACTTGAACCAAGTCGCCAGAACAGCCCAAACAAGCCGCCCGGTCACTGCGGACAACCAAGAACAGGCCGCCTAGAACAAGACCGGAAGAACTCGCAACAGGTCGCCAGAACCAACGACCAAACCAAGAAGCAAACTGGCCGATCATAGAAGATCGCCAGAACAACAGGGAGAGATCGCAGAACCAAACCGCCAGAGCACCAGCGCAGGACGCGCGGTCTCTGCGGTCACCAGCCTCCAGACCGGCCGGACTCCCTTCCACTTCACTTCAATAATTTCAACAATCATTACCTGATTAAGGTTGCGCTGAAGAAAGCTTTGACTCGTCCCCAGTGAGGTGATGACCACACCCCGAGTACACGATCCAGTCCTCCTGATAGTTGATAGGAGCCACAGCTCCGACAGAAGCCGAGAAGGCTCCTCCCCATCCTCCATCATTTGACCTGGCCTCAGTTTCCTCCTTCCCTGCAGCAGCATGCCCTGGCTGAAGATTCACCCGGCAGTCCTTCCTGATGTGACCAAACTTTCAGCACCTTAAGCATTTGGGTCCTTCTCCCTTCTTCTTCCCTTCAGCCTTGGGAGCATAGCCCCTCTCCTGATGTCCAGAAGTTGAAGGCCCATTGCCTCCAGCGGTCTTCTTCTTCTTATCCCATTTCTTCTTCTTCCCTGTGAAGAGCACCTCGCTTTCTCCCCCAGACACTGACACCCCCACCATCAACTTTGCTAGGCTCTCCTGCGCCTCAAGCAGATTCTCCAGCTCCAACAAAGACGGCTGATTTGGCCAACCCTGCACCGACGTCACAAAGGCCACATACTCCTTCCGCAAGCCGCGGATGATGTGCCTCTTCTGCTTCACCTCAGAAATTGGCTCATCAGGATCCAGTGCTGAAATCTCAGTGCACAGGTTCTTCATCTTCAGGAAGAACGTAAAGATATACAGATCTCCCTGAGCCGACCTAGCCAGCTCATTTTCCAGGAACTGTAGCCTCGCTACATTCTTCTTGTTAAACAGCCTGTCCAGGGCTCTCCAGATCTTGGCAGGTGATCCACACCCTAAGATGTGATCGAATAGGTCAGGTGTTATTGCCATTTTCAGAGTGAACTCTGCTTTCGCATTAATCCTCCTCCAATTCCTCACCTCATGACCATTATCCCCAACTGGGACAACTTCCTCCGTGCTATCTCCTCCAACAACCTCCCAGAGGTCCTCGCCCTGAAGATAACTCTGCATGCATGACTTCCACTTCTTGAAGTTAGTCGACGTGAGCATCTCAATTCCAAGACCTCTTGCAAAACCTGCTTCCATGGCTCTACCACTGGTTCCTTATTCATAAAGGCGATGGCAACTTTAAGTTGTTCACTGGTCTATCCACTCCAACCTTGCTCTGATACCATGTGAAATTTTCCGTAGATCTAGGAGTGAGCAGGAATTGTACAACTTAAAGTTACAGCCAACAACCAGAAGCACATGAAAGCAAAGCAATCTTTATTGATCACATCAGAAATCTTCAATACAAAGCGAGGTATACATGGCGAGACATGATTTCTCCAGTACACAAAACCAAAAGGAAAAATATAGAGCTGAAGAAAGATAACTGGAGGTCTGAACACAGAGACCGACAAACTGCGCGGCATGGATGATCGCGCGACTAGAAAAGGAGACTGGCGAACAGTCTGCCGGCGACTTTGAACAACACCACTAAAGCTCCTTGACCTCCCGAACTCCACTGATTCTCCCGAACTCCAGCAACCCACACTGCAAGCCGCAAGACCACCCGGACACTTTAGAAGAAGAGGTGACTGTGGCTGTCCGCACAATCCACAGAAGCTGCACAGCAGCAAACCGGCCGGTCACAAAAAGGAGACCGCAAGTACTAGGCGCGAGTTCATCTTACACTTGGTGCAATGATTTTGCTGCTACAATGACTCCTATTTATAGACGTGCGACAAGATACAGTCACCACCCTATGAGATAGATTCACCGCCCTGATCACGCGACCAAGATTGGTCTACCCGCGCGGTCAGCAGAAGATCACTCTGCGCTTTGTGAGCTCGCCGACTTCAAACCTGACCAGGAGATCGCCACTCCTTCAAGAAGCTGCGCGATCATGACAACCCTCACGGTCATGACGCCCACCACCAGTGTTCGCATATACGAGACCTCCTCCAGAGACCGCGAACACAACCAAGTCGACTAAGGAAACAACCCACCAAGTCGACCAACACCAGTGTCCGCATACATCAGCAGATCGCCAAGAGATCGGCTTATGTGAACACAAAAGGGAGACCGCGCGACTAAGAGAACCTTAGTCGGCGCGCACCATCAAGAACCTGGACAGTCACCAGACCAGACTGCCCCTTCCAGAACAACAACCCTGTGCGGTTAACAGCTTAACCCGCACAGACCAGCTCGCCACGCGGTCTCATGAACCAGACCGCGCGGCCTCACCTTGGCATCCTTAGACAGAGAACGGCGGTCAGGCTGCGGCTAGACCGAATAAGTCAGACCGCAGAGGATAGATAGTACATTGTTTCCAGACCGCCAACTTCACACTTCAACATTTTCAACAAGGTAGATAGTTCATTGTTTCTTAGGGAAACAAAAGGCAAGTGTCTCCTAGTCCAAATTTATGTGGATGACATAATTTTGGGGTCTACTGATGACAACCTTTGCAAAAGGTTTGCCAACCTTATGCAGGGGGAGTTTGAAATGAGCAGTATGGGAGAGATCAAGTACTTTTTAGGCATCCAAGTAAAATAGTATGATGAAGGGATATTTATCTCTCAAACCAAGTACACTAGGGAGCTTATTAAGAAATTTGGGATGGAATCAGCTTCCACCATGAAAACTCCCATGGGGTCCAACATTTCCCTGGACAAGGATGAGAAGGGAAAACCCTTTGATGAATCCATGAACATATGTATCATTGAATCCTTGTTATATCTGACTGCTAGTAGACCAAATATTATGTATGCAACATGTGTATGTGCTAGGTATCAAGCATACCCTAAGGAGTACTCCCACTACTCAGCTGCTAAGAGGATTTTGAGATACCTTAAGGGCAGCCAACATCTTGGTCTTTGGTACCCTAGAAACAATGATTTGGAACTAATAGGTTTTTCAGATGCTGACTTTACAGGTTGCAAGGAAGATTGGAAGAGTACAAGTGGAACTTGTCAATTCCTAGGCAGGAAATTGATTTCATGCAGCAGTAAGAAGCAGGCCAGTGTGGCTATATCCACTACTAAGTCTGAATATATTGCTGATGGGAGCTGTTGTGCACAACTACTATGGATTCAGCACCAGCTAGAGGACTACAACCTCAAGGTAAGTCATTCTCCATTGTATTGTGACTCATCCAGTGCAATTTCTATTGCTAAGAATCATGTTTCTCATAGCAGGACTAAGCACGTAAAAATTAGATATCATTTCATTTGGGAGCATATAGAGAGTGAAGATATCTGCCATGAATATATCTCCACTGACAATCAAGTTGCTGATATCTTTACAAAGCCATTGGGTGAGGCTAAATTTAATCTCTGCAAAATTGAGTTAGGAATGTTAAATGTTGAATAGTCATTTACATTTCATTTAGTTTCTCATATGTTTTATTTATACCTTAACCTTGCTAGAACATGGTAGCTACTTAAACACTTAGTGGCATGATAGGTCTACAAATTATCCAACTTAAATAGTTCACTGCTAGACAGTGTGTTCAGCTAAAACAACTGAGAAAATTTCAGCTGAACTGATGAGACAACTGAGATGGTCTCAGCGGTTGATAATACCCCCTCTCAGTGGTTGATAATACCCCGTCTCAGCGGTTGATAATACCCCATCTCAGCAGTTTATTATCTAGTCTCAGCGGTTTAAAACTCCGTGTCAGCAGATCCACTGAGATGGCCTGTGTTAATTAAATCAATTAAAAAATTAATAAGTCAAATCAACATCACTCTCTAGGGAAAACTTAAACTCAATCACTATAAATAGAACAATGTTAATTAAACTTCTATAACCCTAAACCTAATCCAGTCGGCGAGACGAACTCTCCTTCCCCCCTTTCTAAGCGACTCATCTTTCTGAAGCAATGGCGCCAAAGAATGCAAAGGATCTTTTGGAAGGTTATGAGATTGTCAGAAATGGATTTCAACATGCCCCAACAGAAATCAAGGAAGTGATACATCTACTGGATGCCCAAAAACTTGAATATCTACTGTCTGAACCATCTATAATTCTCAGAACTGAAGTTCTGGAATTCTACAGCAATGTCAAGTTGTCTTCTTCCAAGTCTTCTCTGAAATCTAAGGTTGGAAGTGAAAAGATAAAGATAACCCCAAGGAAGTTGGAGAAAGCTCTGTAGTTGCCTTCATCCAACAATGATGAAGATAAAATTTTTGAAAATGACAAAGACAAAGCACTGAAATGGTGTGGGTACAGTGATGCTAAGACAAGCTCACTGAAAAGGAAAAAAACTTCAACCAAGGAGGAAAGCTCTTGGCTGACATTGTTGGAAAAACAATTCTCTGCAAACCAGGATCACGTGACACAATCTTTAAGCATATGTTTGAGTTAATAGCAAGGATTATTCTGTAGAAAAAGACATCCTAGGGTAATGTGATTTTTCAAAGGATTAAAGAATGTCTCCTAGCCCCAAATCTGTGAAGATTAATATCTCTTTACCTCTTGAACACCTACCCTAAACTATTTGACAGTTCAAAAGGTTCAAAGATTCATTATCTGAAGAGGATGGATATAGAGACATTGGATAGATTCACAAGGGTTATTCCAATGAGTCGACCAACTGAGGTAGAAGAAAAGAGAAAAAGGTTAATCAAATGGCCTAAAAATGCAAGAATAGTCAGTTCAGAATCTGACTCTGAACACCATGGAAAATATTTTTTTGCCCAAGTAGATCTTGAATCGGAGAGAATTCAAGACAAAGAAGAACATGATGGTGGAGAACATCAAGGAAATAAGACTGATGCTCCCAATCTTCTGAATGTGCATAATGGATCAGAAGAAGTTGTTGAGGAGCATGTGAACTCTGATGCTGATGTACAAGGTCAAATTGATCAAATCATTTTAACCATTCAAAATAGAATTAGTCTGATTCCTGATAATCCTCCGGAATTTTTGGATAATAGTCAAGAAAAGATGACTGCTCCATCTGAGGGGGAGCAAGAGATGTCAAATGATGTTGATGACAGTTGTTGACCCAGAAATCGGCGATCCTACCCTAGGAGCCTCTTTTGCTACATTTTTGCAGATTATGCACCCGGGAAGGATTAGACCTCATGCGAAGGCACTTTTTACACCCAAAATGGTAAGAAGGGGCAGCCTTATCCTTCAAACCGCCCAAGTGGGGCGGCCTCTCCATTCAAACCGCCCATGTAGGGAGGCCTCTCCATTCAAACCGCCCAAGTGGGGCGGCCTCTCCCTTCAAGTCGCCCAGGTGGGGCGGCTTCTCCCTTCAAGTCACCCAGGTGGGGCGGCCTCTCCCTTCAAGCCGTGTGGGTAGGCGGCCTCCTCCTTCAGACCGCGCGGGTAGGCGGCATTCTCCTTCAGACAGCGCGGGTAGGCGGCCTCCTCCTTCAGACCGCGCGGGTAGGTGGCCTCCTCCTTCAGACCGCGCGGGTAGGCGGCCTCCTCCTTCAGACCGCGCGGGTAGGCGGCCTCCTCCTTCAGACCGCGCGGGTAGGCGGCCTCCTCCTTCAGACCGCGCGGATAGGCGGCCTCCTCCTTCAGACCGCGCGGGTAGGCGGCCTCCTCCTTCATACCGTGCGAGTAGGCGGACTCCTCCTTCAGACCGCGCGGGTAGGCGGCCTCCTCCTTCAGACCGCGCGGGTAGGCAGCCTCCTCCTTCAGACCGCACGGGTAGGCGGACTCCTCTGTTGGAGCATGCGTTTCGCACTCCTCCGGTTTGATAATAACAAAGTCCCGTTTCTGTTTGATTCTATTTTTATTAATGGTGTGCAGATAACAGGTATGCGATGTTTACATTTCTGCTGGAGCTAAAATTGAATGTGGGAAAATTTCACTGTCGGAAAATTCCGACAGCCACTATCGCCCAGGCGACAGCAGAGAAGTTACAACTACTTCCCTCCACGGCAAATCGACGAAAGGCAGTTTTGAGCTGTCGGAAATCCGACAGCGATGTCGCTCAGGCGACAGCTCGGAGGTTACAACAACTGCCCACGACTCCACCCACGACCGGCAGTTTTGCGCTGTCGGAAATCCGACATCGATGTCGCCCAGGCGACAGCTCGACGGTTACAGCAACCGCCCGCACGACGGCACTCCAGCGGCAGTTTAGCGCTGTCGGAAAATTCCGACAGTCACTGTCGCCCAGGCGACAGTGAATTTCTATAAATTGGTTCTTTTGGTTCGTGCATTCCAAGCTTTTGAGAATTCCAGTCCCTTCCTGAGTGCATACGAACCAGAGAGCTCCAGAACCTCCTCAACTCCCATTTGTGCAAAGAAGGATTGAAGATTGAAGACGAGATCGGGCGCACTTCTACATCATCAATCATCTCGAGGCTTCAACAATCCGTTCAGAGATCTGATTTTCTAGGGAGTTGTTCTTTTCATATTGTATTTGTTGGAGTTACCATTGTGATCTAGAAGTGGTCAAACATGTAATCTCACTGCCAACGCGATATGAGCCTGCAGGGTCGCACATAAGAGCATGTGGAGAAGTTGGTAGATTGACTGTGTTGGTAAATGTTACCAATCACCATATATAGAATGGGGAAATCCAGCAGGTTGTTGCTGTCTGAATTCGTCGGGTTTACACGGATAGGATTCGTCGGATTCGTCGGGATTCGTCGGATTGTCCCGTGAACACTCGACGAATTATTACAGAAACCCTTCAGTCGGCAAAATGTTGTCGTCTGTCTGGATTCGTCGGGATTCGTCGGGTTGTCCCGTGAACACTCGACGAATTGTTACAGAGATCATTTTCTCGGCAAATGTTGCCGTCTGATCTGATTCGTCGGATTCGTCGGATTGTCCTGTGAAATCTCGACGAATGTTGTTCCGTGGAATTCCGACGAATCGTAACAGAAACCCCAATTCTGATGTGTGGTCTGCGGATAGCGATTCTTCTAGAAGCTGTTTATCCTTTGGGTATAAATAGAACTTCATTTTAGGGTTCTCATAACTAACGAAATAGAAGCCGACGGAAGGAGTTCCGCCCTCGCCACACGAACCCTAGCCGACGGAAGTGTTCCGCCGTCTCTGAATCGCGTCCGCTGACCTCCTCTCCGGAATCAGTCCTTTGTGGCTCCGACGATCAACGCGTCGTTAATCGTCGCCGTGTGTGTTCTTCCTGGAGCGAACCTAGCAGTTCGTGGAAGTTCAAGGTGCAGTCATTCTTCTCCCGGCTCGTGTGGATCACTGTAGAGACGTAGACATTATTCTACGTGAGGACTCGCATAGCCGACGACAGGAATCAACTCGTGGAGCATCTGGGTTGGATTTGATCCAATCCCGCAAAGGTAATTTTATACCTAGCATTTTCTTAACTTCTTGATTCAACATTCATGGCCGATCCAAAGTCTTTTGGGTTATTTCTCTTCATTTCCGCTGCGCCTACATTTGATGTATGGTTCTAGAAAAACCCAACAGTATTCTCATTCACATACTTTTCATTTTGTATTGGTAGAGAAATCGTCGTCTTGCGTGCGGCGTCTAAGTCCTTGCGCGGCTTAAGGGAAAATCGCTTCCTTGTGCGGAGCGTCCAAGTCCTTGCGTGGCTTGGTGGGAAATCGTGGCCTTCTGTGCTACGTCTAGATCTTGGGAAGATCTAGAGGATAGGCTTGGGCTTGGTCTTGGGAGAGACAAGCGATAGCCTTCCGATCCTTGGGAGAAGGATTGGTAAACCAAAATTGTAGATTTTTTTATTAATATAATTGTGCCTTGATCTTAAGCATTGTTAAGATCATTCTTATTGTACTCAAATTTCATGATTAATATAATTATGTCTTTTTCTTTAATTACATATTTGGTGGCATAATCTTTATCTTAGAAATTTGTGTTTTGGTTTAATACTAAAATTGCATTGGTTTGAAAGTATTTAGAAGTAAATTTTTTTTTGTATAGCGCCCTTAGTAATTTTTTTTTTGTGGGCAGTTGTTGTAACCTCCGAGCTGTCGCCTGGGCGACATCGCTGTCGGATTTCCGACAGCTCAAAACTGCCTTTTGTCGATTTGCCGTGGAGGGAAGTAGTTGTAACTTCTCTGCTGTCTCCTGGGCGACAGTGGCTGTCGGAATTTTCCGACTGTGAAATTTTCCCACATTCAATTTTAGCTCCAGCAGAAATATGAACATCGCATACCTGTTATCTGCACACCATTAATAAAAATAGAATCAAATACAAACGGGACTTTGTTATTATCAAACCGGAGGAGTGCGAAACGCATGCTCCAACAATCTCCCCCTTTTGATAATAACAAATCCGTATAAAAAGAAATCATGTCTATTTAGGTTGTTGATTTTAACCTTTGGTGTGTGCACAAAAATAACATGATATATTTTTCTTAAAAATAAATAATCTACCTCTAGATGAAAGCTCCCCCTAAATGAATGCTCCCCCTAAATATATGCTCCCCCTAAATATATGCTCCCCCTAAAAATATGATGTATTGTGTAGGTGGAATATTTAGGTGTAATAGATTTGTGATTGTTCTTTTTATACTTTTAATTCTCCCCCTTTTGATATTAGCAAAAGTTAATATTAGATAAAAGAGTAGTTCTTAAGGGAATGGATATAGGATATAGAAAGAAAGAGTAAGCGGAAGCACTTTTTTGTGGAAATGATTGAAGTCCATAAAATAATAGGAATATGCCATAGTATGAATAAACTCATGAAGTGACGGTAAAGCCATATGAAGTAATGAAAGAAAATAACTTAAACATGAGTAAGATCATTTGAAAGTATCATAGAAAGACACAATAGTGTATAGAATTATGGAATATTTTCGGTCCAATTCTCATGAGATGAATATTTATATAACATAATGATGTGTACATGTGATACTTAGATCAAACATATGAAGTTATTTAATTTACATGATCATTGAAATGTAGAACATAATAAAAGCATATAAAGTCAACTTTGACTTTGAAGATATAGCACAAGATGATTAGAAAACCATTTTTCTTTTGCACAAGACACTTTACAATTCTGTCCAAGGTGCTTAACCTCACAATGCTCATTAAGACTTATCAGGAGGGTAAGTAGTGCTTGGTGGAGTATCCTTGTCTTTATTTTAAATTTTTGATCACAGATGTGATATCTTAATTTTGATATATTGATTTTTTTTTTTTGTAATTGACCAAGGGTCTCCGAATTCACTTGAATCGCAAAAGATGGTGTAATTTTGTTGTGCTAACAAATCAAGGGTGAAAGTTGTATTTAAGAAGTGCTATTTTATTATGTTAAAGCAAATATGATCCATGTATATATTAAAGAAGAAGACATATGTATTGATCAAAAGAAGTGAACGTGATAGTTCATTATGATAGATAAACAATTTCTCATACTTAGAGGCATGCGAAAACAATTTCCAATGGTCTAAACAACTAAGTAGAAGTGTCAATACGATGATAGCTTGGAAATGAAATCATATAAACATGTAAGTCAAAAAAAAATTTTTAAATAAATAGCACATGGTTTGTCATCAAGTCATGAGGTGAAGCATTAATAATGACATATAACTATTGTAAATCATCAAAGGGACCCAAAATTGAAGTTTTGTCAAAATGGGAGCTGACGGAAAATTCCGACAGTCACTGTCGCCTGGGCGACAGCCAAAAATATAAATAGGGCTGTGGACCGAGTCAAACCCTATTGTGCATCATTTCCTGGAGTTAAAAACGAGAGGAAGGCTGTCGGAAGTCGGCGACATCCCTAGATCTAAGGTATGGATTTTTGATTTTGATGTTTTTAACTCAAAATTTTTAGGGATTTGTGATTTTGATAGTAGAGAAGAAGGAAAATGTAGTTTTCATTTTGATTTTTGATGAATGGTGTAGGTTTTGAAAAAAAAAATTTTGATTTTAAAAATGTAGATCTAGTTTAAAACAAGTGGATCTTGTTGGATCTTTGTTAAAAATGTTATGATTGTTTGATTCTTGTGGTTGAGGGTTTGCTTTTGTTCATAGTTTTAATTTTGAAAATGGAAGTTTTTCATTTATAAAGAAGGTTGAAGATGATGAATAGTAAGGATATGAAGAAGATTTTTATTTAAAAACATATTAATTTTTTTTTTAAACTTGTTGTGGAAATAACCTTGATTTTGAGTAGATCTGGAAGTGTATGTAAAAAATTTCGAGAGAAGTTCACTTGGAGAGCTGTCGGAAATTTCCGACAGTCACTGTCGCCTGGGCGACAGTGTTCCAGTGCACAACACATGTTTGATCTAAATTTTTTGTTATTTGCAGAATGGCTTCCAGTTCCAAAGCTCGAAGGAGTACTTCGGAAGATGCACATAGTTCATATCAAGTTTTTCCTGGGGTGGAGAAAGCTATTGTTGGAGTTGCGAAATATATTGAATTTGAATCGCCGAAGCATGATCATATCTATGATCGGCTTGCGAATGCAGGTATACTTTTAATAATCACACCAGAGGGGTTTTCTTCCTTTTTCATTCGTGAATTTTATAACCATTTGGAAGACCCAAATTTCACTGAATTGGATGGAGGAGTGAGATCAAGGATCCAAGGTCAACATGTGGAAATAACACATGTTGATCTAAGAGAGGAATTCGGACTAGTGATGAGTGAAAATATGCCTGATATAGTGGAGAATTATCGAAAGGATAGAGATAGGACCCTTGTAAACATGAGTTTACATGGGAATCAAAAGAAGACTCTTACCACTGAAGTTACGTCACTCACTCCGGATGCTTTCTTAGTTCAAGATATATTAAGGAATTCAGTGATGTTGAAGAGTGGAGATACAAGTATTACGGCTCAGTTGACCCTCTTTACATACTACATTATGGAGGATGAGCTTTTTGATGTGGCGGACTTCATACTCTCCCAGATTAGGTATGCGTATAGATTAAAGCATCCAAGATGGGTGAAGGTTCATACGCTGCCAATGGGGGCGGTAATTCAGCGTGTACTCTATAAGAAGTACGGATGGATAGTGCAAGGTTCTTATTTGGATGATTGTTATCCGGAGATATATTATACGGGTTCAATGAAAGTGAAGAAGCCGCAGAGAAAAGCCCATCCGGGGATTGAGATTAGAGAGCCGACCATTTCTAGGGGAGGTTCACTAAGGGAGTCCATTGATGATCTACGTGATTCATTAGAGGATCACAAGAGGGAAGTGAAGAAGGACCGTAGTCGAATGCAGAAGTTTATGAAGTTTCTTGTCAAAGGTCTGAAGTTGAATCCAACTCCAGAGGAAGAGGCCGAATGGCAGGTTCCGGACGAAGAACCGCCACGCCAATCAGTGAGGCGGACTCGCCGTGGTAAAGCCGTGAGACGAGGACCTCCAGAAGATTGTCCAGAGAGCAGCGGGGCTGGTTATGAAGATTCAGAGTAGTTTCTGCAGGATGCTGCTGCTGGGAGATGTCGGAAATTTCTGACATCCACTGTCGCCTGGGCGACAGTGAACTTCTTCAGATCTATTTCTGTTTAATGAACTTTATCCTTATGTGGTTTTCTACTGTTTTTATTTGAACAATATTGATGTAATATTAATGATGTTTGAATATTTTTTAAGTCTTTTGAAAT
Source organism: Dactylorhiza incarnata (assembly GCA_033032865.1). Classification (NCBI taxonomy): domain Eukaryota; kingdom Viridiplantae; phylum Streptophyta; class Magnoliopsida; order Asparagales; family Orchidaceae; genus Dactylorhiza; species Dactylorhiza incarnata. Next base: position 37,192,321 of record JAWHQI010000002.1, on the reverse strand, counting down.
TTTATTGTTTGATTTTTAAAAATTAGGATTTTTCTTTTTAAATATTTTAGGTTTTGTGATAAAATTTTTTTTTAATTTTATAGGCTTTAAATATTGATATATTCATTGTGAAATGTCTAAAATTCCCAATTCTAGCCTAAGCATAGAAAAATGGGAATCCGGTAACGGCTTAGTGAATATATCCGCTAGTTGATTTTCCGTGCCTATAAAGTTGATTTTTATATTACCCTTCTTAATATGATCCCTTATAAAATGATGTCGGACATCTATATGCTTAGATCTAGAATGTAATACGGGATTGTTAGTTAAGTCTATTGAACTTTTATTGTCACACTTTAATTCTACACTACTTTGTTGCATGCCAAAATCTTCTAATGTTTGTGACATCCAAAGAGCTTGGGCACAACAACTACCTAGTGCAATATATTCGGCCTCGGTAGTTGAGAGGGCAACAGAATTCTGTTTCCTACTCGACCATGAAATAAGTGAAGGGCCGATAAAGTGACAAGTTCCACTAGTGCTTTTCCTATCTAAGGAACATCCCGCATAATCCGAATCCGAAAAACCATGTAAAATAAAAGAATCATTATGAGGATACCATAAACCTAATTTTGATGTTCCTATGAGATATCTAAAGATACGTTTCACCGCTTTTAAATGTGACTCTTTAGGATTAGCTTGAAATCTAGCACATAAACAAACGGCAAACATAATATCAGGTCTAGATGCGGTTAAATACAATAAAGACCCTATCATACTTCTATAAAGGGTTTGTTCAATTGAAACACCACTTTCATCTTTTCCTAATTTTAGTGAAGTACTCATAGGAGTGTTTGCATGCTTAAGATTTTCAAATCCAAATCTTTTTAACATATCATGAATATATTTGGTTTGACATATAAAAATACCATCATGTTTTTGTGTAATTTGAAAACCTAGAAAATATGAAAGTTCTCCAACCATGCTCATTTCAAATTCATTTTTCATAATTTGAACTACTTCATTACACAACTCTTCATTAGTGGCTCCAAAAATAATATCATCAACATAAATTTGTAAAATAACTAAATCATGATCAATTTGCTTAATGAAGAGTGTAGAATCAGCACTTCCTATTTTATAATCGTGCTTTAACAAATATTGAGTTAATCGATCATACCAAGCACGAGGCGCTTGTTTTAATCCATAAAGCGCTTTATCTAATTTATAAACATGATTTGGATATTTCTCATTTATAAAGCCAGGGGGTTGTTCTACATAAACCTCTTCTTTTATATACCCGTTTAAAAATGCGGTTTTGACATCCTTTTTATATAATTTAAATCTTTTAAAACATGCAAATGCAAGAAATATTCTAACCGCTTCTAATCTTGCTACGGGTGCAAAAGTTTCATCAAAATTTACCCCTTCAATTTGTGCATAACCTTTTGCAACTAATCTGGCTTTATTTCTAACAATTCTAGATTCATTATCCATTTTATTTTTAAAAATCCACTTAACACCAACTACAGGACGATTATTGGGTCGTTCTACAAGATTCCAAACCTTATTACGTTCAAATTGATTAAGTTCTTCATTCATAGCTAAAAACCAAAATTTATCATTTAAAGCGGTGAAAACATCTTTTGGTTCTATTTCAGAAACAAAGCAAAGGTTTGAAAATAAAACTTGTAGCGATGAACGAGTACTAACCCCTTTTTGCGGATCTCCAATGATAAGCTCCTTTGGATGATCCTTTGAAAATCTCAATTCACTTGGAGGCACATATTCTTCTCTTTCTTCTTCTCTTTCTTCTTCTCTTTCTTCTTCTCTTTCTCCTTCTCTTTCTTCTTCTTTTTCTTCTTCATTTTCTCCAAGTTCTTCTTCATCATTCTCCACCGTGGGAAGGAGTTCATCTTCTTTTCCTGTAATTTTCTTTTCTACACATGAAGCAAACTCATCAAACCTAACATGAATAGATTCTTCAACTATTTTTGTTCTTTTATTAAAAATTCTATAAGCTTTACTAGTTGAAGAATAGCCAATAAAAATACCTTCATCACATTTTTCATCAAATTTTCCTAAGGAATCTTTAGAATTCAAAATAAAACATTTACAACCAAAAACTTTGAAATGAGAAACATTTGGTTGTTTACTAAATATTAATTCATAAGGAGTTAATTTTAAAATAGGGCGAAACATTACTCTATTAATTACATAACATGTCGTGCTAACCGCTTCAGCCCAAAAAGATTTTGGTAATTTAAATTCAGATAACATCGTACGGGCTAACTCTTGAAGAGTTCTATTTTTCCTTTCCACTACACCATTTTGCTGTGGTGTGCGTGGAGCGGAAAATTTATGTTTAATTCCTAACTCCGTACAAAAAGAAATAAACTTTTCATTTTCAAATTCTCCTCCATGATCCGATCGTATGCGTTTAATTTTTAACTCCAATTCATTTTGAATACGCAAACATAATTTTGAAAATTCTGAAAATGCTTCGGATTTGGAGGTTAGAAATAAAGTCCAACAAAAACGAGAATAATCATCAATCAAAACAAATGTGTATTTTCTACCTCCTAAGCTAGAAATTCCAATTGGCCCAAATAAGTCCATATGTATTAATTGAAGTGGCCTAGTGGTAGAAATAATGTTTTTACTTTTGAAAGATGATTTTGAAAATTTTCCTTTTTGGCAAGGCACACATAGTGAAGAAGATAAATTTCCATTTAGCAAAGGTAAACCTTTAATTAATTTATCTTTTGAAAGTTTTGAAATTAACTTGGCACTAGCATGTCCAAGTCGCCTATGCCATAAATCTAATTCATCATTTTTTGATAGAAAACATTTCAAAGTAGAATTTGAAAAATCAAGAAATTTAATCATATATACATTATGACATCTAGGTGCGGTAAAAACAATTTCATTTGTTTTGGAATTAATAATTTTGCACAAATTTGTAGAAGATTCAAATAAAACATTTAAACCCTTATCACATAATTGACTAATAGAAATCAAATTATTCTTTAATCCTTCTACAAATAAATCATTTGAAATTGAAAAATTTTCGTTACCCACAACACCGATGCCGATGATTTTTCCTTTTCCATTGTCACCGAATATAACAACTCCTCCTTTCTTCATCTCCAGACTAAGGAACTTCTCTTTATTGCCCGTCATGTGCTTTGAACAACCCGAGTCCAAGTACCACACGTCTTCTTTGTCCTTAGCCTGCCAACATACCTAGAAAGAAGAGGTGAGTAAAGATCTGGTTACCCAAGTGGTTCCACCCATAGTATAGGTAGAAGCCTTAGGCACCCAGATTTGTTTAATTTTAGTTTTTCCTTCCTTCCAGCAAGAGTCCGTAGTGTGACCAAATCTATTGCATTTGGCACATGTAATGTATTTAGAGGAGTATAACTTTTCTGGACTTTTACTGGATGAGGATGCAGTATTTATCAGTTCATTAATTTTAGAATTTTTAAAAGTGAATTTTCTGGACTTTTCACTGTCGCCGGCGACAGTGGTTGTCGCCGGGCGACAGCTTCCAGATGTGTATCCGATCCCAAACCTTCCAGATCCATGGCGTTGGTATCCTAAGATCATATCCAGTGATCTTCGGCCCATTCCAAATTTTTTCATGGCTAGTGTTAAGTCATGAATCTGGTTTTTCATTTGTGTATTCTCGGATACTAGATTTACGCATCTACGTTCAAAAGATTTCTTTCCCTCATGGACTTTGGAGATTGAAGATTTCAGATCTCTCTCTAAAATCTCATTCTTGTTAGTAAGAATTTTTATTGTAGAATGAGATTTGGAAAGAGATTCTTCAAGTTCATTAATTCTTCCCAAAAAGTGATCACACTCTTGGCAAGAGATATCTCTTTTTCCAATAGTCTTAATTTCCCTTAACAATTTTTTGTTTTCTTTAAGTAAAATGTCATTTTCAGATTTAAGAAGATCATTGTCTTTTAAGCTTTTTTCAAAAAATTTGCAAGTCTTTAAAAATTCAGAAAACAATTCATCATAGGTTGGAGGGGTACCTCAGTGTCGCTTTGGACACTGCATTCGTCATCAGATATGACGCTCTTTCCCATTAAGCATATGTTGGCCTCCTCTTCTTTACTTGAGTCGGAACTGCTTGCATCCTCAGAAGTAGTATCATCCCAGGTTTCCGCCTTCAACACCTTCTTCGACCCTTTGTGCTTCTTTTCTTTAAGTTCTTTCAAGTACTTTGGACACTTGCTTCGAATGTGTCCTAACTTCTTGCAGTGATAGCACTCCGGTGGCGGTCTCTCTTCCTCCTCATCGCCTTCCTTTCCTTTTTTCTTCCTAAAGGTCTCCTTCTTAAAATACTTCTTAAACGAATTCCTTCTCTCCGGATTTTTCATAAATTTTCTAAATTTTTTAACAAATAAACTTTCCTCATCTTCTTCATCCTCCTCAGAATCACTAGTTTCTTCCTTCTTTGATCTTAGAGCCAATCCCTTCTTCCTTGGCTCCATATACTCTTGTTGTTGAATTTTCAATTCAACTTCATGAGTTTTCAAGTTCCCAATGAGGCTCTCCAATTGTAAGGTCTTAAGATCATGTGACTCGGAAATTGCAGTCACTTTAGGATTGAACTTCGGGGGAAGTGATCTTAAGATTTTCCTTACCAAATCTCCATTTGAGAACACCTTTCCTAGCACCTTTGAGTCGTTCACGATTTGTGTAAATCGTGTGTACATCGTATCAATCTCTTCATCTACCTCCATTTTGAACCTTTCAAATTCAGATTCCAGTTGAAATAGTTTTGAATCCTTTACCTGCGAAGTACCTTCATGAGTGATTTCTAATAGATTCCAAATTTCAAATGCAGTATTACAAGCACAAACTCTATTAAATTCAGTGCGATCTAGTGCGCAGAATAAAGCATTCATGGCTTTTGCATTGTTCTTACATTTTAATTTATCGTTGTCATCCCACTTGTCTTTGGGCTTATCCATGGTTACATCTCCTACAACAAATGTTGGAGAAGTGTAACTAGATTCTACCATATTCCAGACTTCTATATCTAAAGCAATTAGAAAACAACGCATACGTGTTTTCCAATAATTATAGTCCGTGCCCGTAAAAAGTGGTGGCCTACTAATTCCTTGCCCCTCAACGAACGCGTGATCGTTGTGCGCCATTACTCCCGGTGGTAAAACCGTTTTGGAGTAACCTCCCTCTGATACCACTTGTTGGATCGTATAGCGCCCTTAGAGGGGGGGGGGGGGTGAATAAGGGTGTGTCTAAAATCCTCCTTCAGACCGCGCGGGTAGGCGGCCTCCTCCTTCAGACCGCGCGGGTAGGCGACCTCCTCCTTCAGACCGCGCGGGTACAACTCCAGTCACCAGCTCACCGGAGGTGATGACATCGACCCAGAGCCTATAAATAGGACCCTCGACCATGAAGAAAGGACAGGCAAGTGGGGGGACAAAACCGGCGGCTAGAAACAGTCAGACCGCACCAAGCTGCGACCTGTCCGTGCGACCTGTCCGGGCGACCTGTCCGGGCGACCTCTGCGAATAGGCCGGGCGGCCTCGGTGACTAGTCCGGGCAACCTCGGCAAACAGCCCACGCGGATTACTCTTTTCTTACCCGCAACTCTCTTGTATTTTCTCTTGTTTCCATGTACTAAGCACAACAAGCTGTAATACAGATTATTAAATAAAGGGAAAGCCCGTCGCAGGAGTGGCATTTGCCGCGGCGGGCGAAGTCTGGCCTCGCCGCAAGCTAGCGGCCCTCTCTTCTTCTCTCTCACTCAGCTCTTCATTTGCGACTCAAGTAACCAGCTGCTCGACCACTACCCCCTCTCTTTCCTCAAGGATTGAGCGTCGAGGATGTGGGGACAATTTTGGATTCAACAACAGTGAAGACAATGTTGTAGTTGGGGGGAGCATACAAGGTTTCCTGCTCAGGATAAGATGGTTCCATCCACCTCAGCAGCTGAGACATCCACTCTAATTGAGTGTGATGGTCTAGAGAATTAAGAGAGAAGCATACCTACAATTCTGTCAGCAATTTTCAAGCAACTTGTAATTGTTAAACAGCAAACCTCAACCTCTACATATTCAGATGAACATCTTCTAAGTTCAATCAAGTCACTGCTTGATGGTCAAATGTCCTCAATCATGGATTACATAGACAAATCAATTTCAGATGTGAAGGCTGAGGTGTTGGCTGAAATCAAGGTTATAAAGGAAGACAAAGCCCATCTAAACAGTCAAATGACCAAGTGGTTTGAATTGACAGGAAGCACAGTAATGACTCATGATACTATATTGAGATCTATGGACAAAAGTATTAAACTTTCATAACAAGGCATGAGTTATGTCAAGAACTATGTCAGCAAGATTGATGTGGTGATAGAGAAAGCTTCAAATCATATTGAAGAATATGTGTGGAGCACAACAACAACTATGTTAGAGATGCTGAGAAAATGAAAGAAGATCTTAATACTGATTTTGAAAATGCTTTTCAAACCTTGTCTAGCTCAATGATAACAAATTCTCAAGAACTTGAAAAGAAGATATTTGAAAAAGCCAAAAAGGGGAAGGAGAACAATGTTGAGCAAGCTCTTAAGATTCTTCAAGGAATAAGGATTGCACTCAATCTTCCTCTTCTAGACAGATTAAGACCAGAATAATTTGACTTCCAAGCTCAAGCAAGGGTTGTACAGGATGCACAACTTGCAGCTAGAAGGAAAAGAGAAGGAATAATGTTGGCTGAAGAATTCATGGCTAAGAACAGAGCTGATCAAGCCAGAGATCCAGATTATGAATATTTGAGTGATGATTCAAAGCAGATAATCATTAATGTTTGGCTAAATCATGGACAGTTGTGCAAAAATATTGACAGCATCAACTTAGCAGAGAAATGGGTAAAGCATTTGGAGAGAAATTCCCTAAGGGAAAGAATATTCAAAGAAAATCTTGTGAACAAAAACAATCCTAAAATGATGTCATCCAAGTACCTTCTAAAGCCCTCTTATACTTCAATAGGCAAAGGAACAAGAAGGGGATTGCTGAGATGACTGTTGTTGCTGCTACAAAGACTGTTGTTGAAGGCCAAGCTGGAAGCTCTAGTGCTTCCAAGAAAAGAAAAATCTGAACAGTTGTTTAATTTTCATTAGATAAAATGGTGCACTGATAATTATAATATTCTCTGTAGACACTTTATTGCTAATTAAATTGGTCTTCCATTTGATATTTGAAACTTATGGTAATAGGCAAAATGTTCTGTAAAGCTCAACTTATGATGTGTGTTGCCTATATTTGTTAACAATGAATTTGTTGTGTTCATGACTGCTTATTATGCTATCTCAAAATGTCATGATATGTTTTATCGTGTTAATGTATCTTAGCATTGTTTTATGTTCTGCCTTCTTCAAATAGGGGGAGATTGTTGGGAATATTGCCCTTCATTGTTCCTTGGATTTGAAGATGTATCACATACAATGCTAAGTGTATATTGTATTTGATAGGCCATTTTATTTCATGATTAAATACATGCTTAAGTCATTCCAAACCTTGGAATAGTTCTATGTATTTCACAGTTAAGAACTGCTGAGACAACTGAGACTCAGTTATATTGTCGCTGAGAAGAAGTCTGTCTCAGCTGTGCAGCATATAGAGTAAGCTGCTGAGAAGACTACCTGTCTTTGTGGATCCGCTAAGGCGCAGGTTATATCTACCGCTGAGACTAAAGCCTGTCTCAGCCCATCCGCTGAGATAGATTCAAATATGAACGTTATTCTGGCAGGATCTATTTTGGTGGAAGTGACAAGAAAGCAAGATAATCTCTTCTATTCTTGTCCATACTGTGATAAGGCATTCCTTAGAGCCGTTGAAGATTGCTAGAGGAATAAAAGGGATGGCTAGGTCAATGGAACAGTACGATTTTTCGAGAAGAACATTGATGAACCTGTGTTGAAAATCATCATCTTCTTTCTGTGAAGTTATCTCTCTCTCAAGTTGCAAGTAGATAAATCCAAGAGAGATAGTTTGGTCCTGCTGATTTGTTTCAGCAGAACAAGTTGATCTTCTTCCTTCTATTGAAGAAGAAGACCAGGTGGAGCAAGGACTGTAGCTGTTGTTATCCATCCCTACCTCAAGACAGCATCTGTTATGCCCTACAATAGAAGAATCAATCTGAAGTTTTATTTAAATAATCTCATGTTGTAAATTTAGAATCATCAATTTCTGTAAGAACATTATTGTTCTGAGTTGTAGGTCCTTTGTGCCTGAGCTGTAGGACATGTGTGCCTGAGATTGTAGGATTGTACTTCCATCCTGAGCTGTTGGATTTTAGAGGAAATCTGAGGTAGGACTTGAGATAAGTCTGAGGTAGGAAACTTGGAGGGTTTCTGAGCTGTAGGTTTTTGAGGACTCTGAGGTAAGGCTTCTTGATTGGCCTGAGTGTAGGGTTGCTGGCCTGAGGTAGGGTTTTGGAGAAAACTTGAGAAATCCTGAGGGATTTGTGTTGTAAGCTCATTGAGCTGAGTTATTGAAGGTGATTGTCTTGTATAACATAATGTTAGAAATGTGTAGAGGGAAAGTGGATGTACCCAGACCTTGGGGAACCACTATAAATAGTTGTGTGCTTTTGTGTGTTTTCTTCTACTTTGCTTAAATAACTTATAAGTAGAAAAAGCAAAGAAACTTATTCACCCCCCCCCCCCCTAGGTGAGTTAGACTACTGTCAGGTTAACTATAAAAAGTACCAGATCAAGCCCAATCATTGGTTCTGAACTTTCAACCTTCTCTGGTTCATGACTTGCACTCTTCTCAGGCTCTTCCACACCCTCCTCTTAAGCTCCTCCCTCAGCAAAGGTTCCAACCTCTATCAATAACATTTTGATCAACTAGGGCAGAACACTCCAGATGAGTCTCCCCCTCAACAGTCACAGTGTCTTGGGTTGGGCTCCCAAGCATGGACTCCCCCTCAACTGGATCAGCCACCTGACCAGACCTTTTTGTTAAGCCCCCCCCCCCCCCCCCCCCCCCAACAGTTGCTTCTCTTTCTTGGTCTCTTTTTCTTTTGTAGATAGTTGTAGGCTCACCCAAAGGTGCTCTCCTTTCCTCAGAAACCTCTATGGTAGCATGTTCAATTCTTGTCTCAGAACCACTGGAGCCTAGAATCTCTACCCCTTTGTCAGAGCAGGGTTTGAGATAGATGGGATAACTTCTTCCTCAGAACTGCTTGATGACCTTCTTTCATCTTCAGGATCAGCAGTCTACTCAGTTTTCTGCTTCTTCTTTCAGAACTACTTGACTATCTTGAGGTGATTTGGAGATTACCATATCCCATCTCTCCAACATCTTGGATTCCAACTTCTTTGAATAGTGCAGTGGCACTCCCATTTTCTTGTTCATAACATCTCCAAAAGAATTTAGAAGGAAAAGAGATAGAATCCTTCCAAAGGATGAGGTCTTCAGATTGCCTTTGATTCTTTGAAATAGAAGATCTCTCCAATCAGTCTTCTTGGAGAGTATGATTCTGCACAATATCTCAAACATTTCTTTTGAAATCCTGTCATGAGAACCAAGTTTACACAGCAGCATCTTCCTCACTATATCAGCCAGTAATTTTCCCTTCTTCTTGAATTCAGCTCTTTTTATGGACCCATAGGTCTTTCCATTATGGCCACGCCATGTATATCCTTCAGAGAAGTGTTCAACCGATAAACCTTCATCTTCTTCTTCTGCCTCCAGTCGGAGAAGTCTTAGAGTTTTTCCTAGGCTTTTGCCTAAGACCTTGACTTTCCTCCCAGCCACTTCGAATTTCAGAGAGGTTTTAGAGTGGTTAACTCTTACTCTCTCTCAAAGAATTCCAGAAGTTCTCTATTCATTAGGACACATGGCTCACACAGCAGGTCTCCAGCTCGGCTGCCTCCAACAACCCTATTACTGATCGAATTTCCTCTGAGCAGGAGTTGAAGCCTCCTCGCAGAAGCTTACAACCAGAGATTATTGAAACCTCTTTCTTTTCTTTATCTTTCTTTGGAGCCATTGATGCAGATTGGCGGGAACGGTCGAGTGTCGGGAATGGAGCAGGGGTTTGTCGCAGAGATGAATTGGGGCAAATGATAGCGTGATTTTGTCCTAAACATTTATCATATTTATAGTAGAGGTAGATGAAGGGGCGCGTACTTTTGCATATTGTCGATATGAAAAATTGATCATCTGACGAATCTGATTAAAAGATCCAAATGGGTTTTAAGCAACCGGGATGCATTACGATGATATGTATTGTGTCGTCGAAATATCTAGCTGACAAGCATTCTTCCCCCGACACCATAGATCTTTCTCAATTTTTCTAGATATATTCTATGTCTTTGAGATTCATGTAATGTTGTCGAGATGTCTCACAATATCGTTGATACGATTAACTCTGTATTGTTGAGAGGTCATCTATGTCGTTGAGACAATCAACAGATATTAGTCCGACTTTAGTGAGACTTCATCATTTCTTGAGGTATACCTGTAGCACTTGGCATACATGTTTTCAATGACTATTACTGGATGATAAGTAATTGAAGTTGAGTTAGAATTTACTCTAAGTTCAACATCCCCAATTGAAACTTGAGGAAGTTAAATTTAGTTTCATCTAGGGGCTTTGTGAATATATCAGCCACTTGTTTGTCTGTGGGGACAAACTCAAGGATGATATCCTCATTCTCCACATGCTCCCTAATGAAGTAATACTCTATCTCAATATGCTTAGTCCTGCTATGTGAGATAGAATTCTTAGCAATAGAGATAACACTTGAAGAGTCACAAAACAAGGGTGTTTTGGTTAACTTCAGATTGTAGTCTTGGAGTTGATGTTGGATCCACAGCAACTGAGCACAACAACTCCCAGCAGATATGTATTCTGATTCTACTGTGGAGATTACCATACTAGTTTGCTTCTTGCTGCTCCATGAAATAAGTCTTCCTACAAGGAATTGGCAAGTCCCTGAAGTGCTCTTTCTATCTTCCTTACATCCTGCATAGTCTTCATCTGAGTAACCAGTTAGTGCACAATCATTGCTCCTAGGGTACCAAAGGCCAAGATTGGGTGTACCCTTCAGGTATCTTAAGATCCTCTTGACAGAGGAGTGATGAGATTCATTGGGGTTCACCTGGTATCTAGCACAAACACATGTAGCTAACATTATGACAGACCTACTAGCAGTTAGGTAGAGCAGATATCCAATCATGCATATATACTTGGTTTCATCAAAGGGTACTCCCTTTTTCATTCTTGTCCAAAGACACATTAGATCCCATGGGAGTCTTCATGGAAGAAGCATTCTCCAATCCAAATTTCTTTACTAGCTCTCTAGTGAATTTAGTCTGTGAGATGAATATGTCATCTTCAGATTGTTTCACTTGGAAACCTAGGAAGTATTTGAGCTCTCACATACTTCTCATTTCAAACTTTCTATGCATCAAGTTAGCAAACTTTTTGCAGAGATGATCATCTGTAGAGCCAAAAAATAATATCATCCACATTGATCTGCACTAGCAAGATCTTGCCCTTTACTTCCCTTAGGAACAATGTCTTGTCAATCTTCTCCCTCCCTTGAGAACTTGTTCTCAATGAGAAAGCTCGACAAGGACTCATACCAGGATCTAGGAGCCTATTTCAATCCATACATTGCTTTTCTAAAAAAGTAAACATAATTAGGGTGTTCAGAATCAACAAAACATGAGGGTTGTTCTACACACACCTCTTCTTTGAGATCACCATTCAGAAAGGCTGACTTGACATCCATCTGGTAGACATTGAATCCTTTATGGGCTAAGTAGGCCAGAAATAATCTTATTGCTTCTAGTCTTGCAACATGAGTAAAGGTCTGGTCAAAGATTATGCCCTCCTCTTGCATGTATCCCTTTGCAACTAGCCTAACCTTATTCTTTGTAATAACTCCATTCTCATCCAATTTGTTCCTGTAGACTCATTTGGTTTCTATGATATTATGTCATTGGGGTCTAGGAACTAGTTTCCATACTTTTCATCTCTTAAATTGGGTTAATTCTTCCTGCATGGTTGCAATCCAGAATGGATCCAAGTTTGCTTACTCAAATTTCTTGGGTTCAATTTGGGAGATGAAACTCAAATACATTGCTTCATTCAAGGCCCAGCTTCTTATTTGAACTCCTTGACTGACATCCCCTATTATTTGCTCTTGTGGATGATGTCTGATGTGTCTGGTTGCAGTTGGCAGTCTTCTGAAGTTCTCTCCTGGGATTGGTTCTGCATGATGTTCTTCTTCTGATGTGTTTACACCTTCTACAACATCTTCCTCTAAGTTTGCTGCCACTGAGTAATTTTGAACTCTCACTGGAGTTTCAGCTTGATCTCCAATGGTTAACTTCTCCATCCTTTTTGATATACCTGCATCCACTAAAGAACTAGACCAGGCCTTGTGAATAAGGCTAGTCTTATCAAATACAACATGGACATATTCTTCTACTACTTTGGTATTAATGTTGTATACCCTATAGGCTTTGTTATAGGAGTTGTAGCCAACAAAAATACCTTCACTACTTTCCTCAGGAAACTTGGTTAGTTTGTATTTCTCATTATTAAGGGCATATCATTTGCTACCAAAGATTCAAAAATAGGATAAGATAGGTTTTCTGCCCTTCATAAGTTCATAGGGAGTTTTCTTGTGGTCTTTGGTTTTCTGCCCTATTGATCACATGACAGGCAGTATTGACTGTCTCTGCCCAGAAGGATTCTGGTAGAGAGGAGTCACTCAACATTATCCTGTTGGACTCTATTAAGGTTCTATTTTTCCTCTATGCAGCTCCATTTTGTTGAGGAGTTCTAGGAGAAGAGGATTCTTGGGAGATACCCAGCTCTTGGCAGAATTCTATCATGGCACCTGACTGAAATTTTGTACTATGGTCACTTTTGAATTTGACCACAGTACATCCCATTTCATTCTGAATTTGCTTGACAAAATTCTTCAAGTTATCCAAGGTATCTGACTTCTTTTAAGGAAGAGCACCCAAGTGAACCTTGAATAGTCATCAACTACTATAAGAGTATAAACTTTCCGTCCTAAGCTATGAACTGACATAGGACCAAACAGATCCATGTGCAACATGTAGAGGCACCTAGAAGAGTCTTTGTTAGTAATGCCCTTAGAGCTAGTCCTTGTTTGCTTGCCAAGTTGGCATGCATGACATGGACCTTCTTTAAAGCACTTAATGTTGGATCCATTTCTAACTAAGTCATGAGAGAAAAGCTTACCTATGGTTTTATAGTTGATGTGAGCAAGCATTTTATGCCATTGAACACAAAGAGCTTCTTTCTTATCAGCTACAAAGCACATTGTCATAGAAGAACTTAAATGAAGAAAATTAAGATAATATATGTTTCCACTCCTTGTGTCAGTCAAGATAGCCTCAAAATTCAAGGATTTCTTAACTAAGCACTTATCCTTATAGAAAATAATGGCAAAACCTAGATCACAAAGTTGACTTATTCTTATGAGATTGTGATTCAATCCCTCCACATAAGCTACCTTTGTGATGGTGACTAAGTCATTCGAAATGTTACCATATCCTCTGTCACCCCCTTTTATGAACCTCCAAATATCACTGAAGGTTTATTCTCCACTGAGGTGTAGTCCCTCAAGTAGCTCTTTACTCCAGTCATATGTTTGGAGCAACCACTGTCCCAATACCAAATGGGAGATTGGTTGGTCTTTGTACATACCTGCAAGAGAAATTACCTTACCTTAGGTACCCAATTGGATTTGGGTTTTTGGTTCCTGTTAAGAGGATAAGTTGGAAGTCCAAACCTCTGAGTGGTCTGCACTTTTTTTGCCTTAAGCACTGTTGGGTTGAACCAACAGTCCAATGAAAAATGTCCAATTTTTCCACAGCACCAGCACTCATATTTATTGTATCTTCTCTTCTGCCTCACCATTTAGGTGGGATGGTAATGTTGGTGAGCAGGAGTGAAGACATCTGGCCTACTAGGTCTTGGGTGAACCTCACAAGTGTGAGAGTGTTGTGGAGTTGATCTCACTACTTTGTGATTCACCTTCTTAATGGTTGACTTGGCAGGAACTGCCTTTCCCTTTTCCCTGGGTGTTGTTATTGTAGGTCCATGGACAAAAGGACCTGGATTCTTCATTTGAATTTCTTCATGAAGTGATTTAAAAGCACTCTGCCCAAAACCTGCTCTTCTGTTTATGATAGGGGGCTTGCATCTACTAGTAGAGCAGGCATTGGTTAGATGACCATATACATAATCCTGATCAAAAGGATTAGATGCCAGTTGCACCTTCTTAAAAGAGGGTGGGACTTCAGAAGCCTTGCCCTTGACTGTCTCTTTGCTAAAACCAACACCACCTCTGTATGGTGCAGAGAAGCTGTCAATGATTGGAAGGAAAGTCTTAGGCTTTGAGAAGTTGGTAACTATTCTCTTTTTAGCCAACAACATTTCCTCAAGATCCTTAATGACCTTTTTCTTCTGTTCTAATTCAGCATTTTTGAGTTGTGTCTTCCTTGAATTAATCCAGTTCCATGCTCATAGCAGCCAGCTTTTTAGCTGACTCCTTGAGCTCAGAATGGGTATTACTCAAGGAATATAACTCCTTAGATTAAACTCTAAGGAGCTTCTCGCTTTTCTTGAAAGCTTCCCACAAAGCTTCATATTGCTGCATCAGCTCAGAATCATCCTCATGTGGGGATTTTGAGGATGTGCTGTTGTGAGCAGACTCGCACTCTTCATCATGCACAGAATCTACAACTAATTCAAAATCATAGGAATATAAAGGGGCTCTGATATGTACCTTCCCAGGAGAGGAGTTCTCATCCCGGATGTCTTCATTTATGGCCATGAGGCCAATGAGGGCTTCCTCCTCAGATTCTGAGGAACTTGAATCAGAATCACTTAAGGTTCTGATCTTCATTGCTATGAATCCTTTTTCTGTTTTCTTCTTGTCCTTTGGATTTCTTTTATCTTCATATTTCTTAGAATTCCTCTTTTTGGAGGGGCAGTCAACTATCATGTGACATATCTTATTACAGCAAAAAGACACTATATTAGTTAAATCAAATTTATTGGGTTTAGATTTATACATGTCATCTCTTGAAGATTTAGATATGTCATGGTGACCAGATCTCTTGGAGCTAGAAGAAGATGACATGTGGTTGTCTCTTCTCCTTCTTGACATTAATTTTTTGAACTACTTGGAGAAGAGGGCTAGTTCATTATCTGTGTTGTGTGAGTCTAATGTGTTGGCATCAGAAGTCTCACTACTTTCAGACACATCCTGAAATATCGGTGTCTTGTTCTTGGTCTTTCTTAATCTTTCAGCCTTAAGGGCCATATACCTCTCTCTGGTGCTCCCTTTGAGCTTTCCTCTTCAGCTTTTCTTGTGTTAAGCTGAAGCTCATGGGACAGCAGCTTCCCATACATATTCTTGGGCTCCATGATGCCCAGATGTCCCATCTCTCTGATGGCACATATCTTGATATCTCATTCCTTAGAGAGTGATCCAAGGAATTTATCATTTAGGTCAAAGTTAGTGAACTCCCTTCCATAATTTTCAGGCCATTCATAATCTTCAAAAACCTCTCATAACAGCTTGAGATGGTTTCATTGTTGCCTTGCTTGAAGGCCTCATACTCTTGGTTCAGAAGGGACTTCCTGTCATCCCTTACTTCTTTTGTCCCCTTCATATAAACAATCAAGGAGTCTCGCATCTCCTTAGCAGATTTGCGGTGAATAATGTTTTGAAGAGTGGAGTCATCAATGGCACTTACTATGATGTTTTGTGCCCTTTTATCAAGGGCCGTCAAGGAAAGTTCATCCTTTCCCATGTCCAAGTACTTTTTTGGTACTTGCTTGGCAGGATCTATGGTTGAGGTTGTCTTGGGTATTTGAGGTCCCTCTTGAACAGTGACAATCACTCTGGGATCTGCAGCCTCCATGAACAATCTGACTCTCTCTTTCTAGATAGGGAAATTCTCTTTGGAGCACACTGGAAGTTTCATGGATCTCATCTCCTTGTGTTGATCACCTCCATCCATTATGAATAGTTCCACAACTCTAGATCTGACTGTTAAGTCGCTCTTTGATCAACCTCACTTTGATACCACTTGTTGTTTATGGAACTATCACCTAGTTGGGAGAGAATATGTGATGTAGCTATTTTATGAATTTAATCCTGAGAGCATACAGAGAAATTCACAGCACAGAAACATTCACCAAGCACATAAACAATCACCAAGCACAACACACAGAAACACCAGATTTATAGTGGTTCCCCTAGACAATGTGTCTAGAGTACTCCACTGTCCCTCTGTTTCTATCTAGTAGTGTGCTAAAATCAGCAATCTCCACCAAAACTCAGATCTCTTGCAAAGATACTACAACTCAGGCACAAGGGCCCTACAGCTCAGGCTCTCTAGGCCCTACAACTCAGATCCTTCAAGGATCCTACCTCAAGTTCCATGAACCCTACAACTCAGGCACAAAGGCCCTATAGCTCAGGCACTCCAGTCCCTACAACTCGGATCTACAAGAGATCTTACCTCAGGTTCCAGGAACCCTACATCTCAAGCACTCCGGGCCCTACAGCTCAGGCACTCCAGGCCCTACAGAAAATATATTGTGTTACAAAGTTAAAGAATACTCCATACAACTCTGAAGTGTTCTTCTGAAGCCTGATGCAAATGACTTATGTACTTGAAGAGAAAGCTTCAAGAATATTACTAATGCACGAAAACTTATCTTCTATCTTCTTCCTTCTTTCTGGAACACAGCTTATCAGTCGATGGTGCTTGACTGGAACTTGGAGAACTGAAAGCAAGCATTTATTGTTCTCAAGAAATTGTTCCTTCTTCTTACAGCTGTTGAGTGTTCCGATTCTATTCTCTTTCTTTTGTTAGGGCACACGCTTTGTCTTTTTATATGACAAGGTCTTCTAACGATCTATTCTGAGCATTCGTTAATGTCATAAGCCCATTCCTTAATGACATCCATTGATTGGTCCCTTAGACGGCGACATTAAATGCAGACAGCGCGTTTCAAAAAATCTCGGTCTGTCTCGACAATATTGGCAACATCTCGATGACAGAACTTGTTGTCTCAGCGATCCATTTGGGACTTAGACATTTCTTCAAATCTTCATAAATCTTCACCTGACAAGCAATCTCGGTGATATGAAATATCTCAGCTATATATGTAGTTACGGCGACATGAATTCTTCTCGACAATATCGTCGAGATCATCTTGTCAACATGAGGTCTTCTCGCCGAGATCGTCGAGATCATTCTGACTATTACTTCAGCTGCAAGCTGTCTCCGCGATCTCTGACTGAGTCTTCAAGACGATATAGCCACTTTATGACGATATGTCTTCTTAGTCAGATACTTTATTTAACAATTCTGAAGAACTCCAGCACGACAGTCTTTTCAACGATACCCTTACTTTCTCAGCGATAAGCCTAGACCCTTCATAAGTCTTCTTGGCGATACCGTCATGTGATACTTATTGATAAAATGATATCGTCATGTAATACTTCTTGTCATGACGATACCTTGTCTGAGTTGTTTCTTCTTGTTCTCACAACAATATCTTTGTGTGTACTTTGTCGACACAATGATATTGTCGTGTTAACCTATTGTCACGACGATTAATGACTTATTCCTTCTGATGTCTTCTGCGAGTAATCTCAACGATATATACAAACTATTTCAACGATATGTCCAATACTTCTCAACAATTTTGGACTTAGAGATATTAGAGAAGTACTGGATATACTGTCTATACTCTGCAGACATAAGAAGTAACATCAAATACATAATGCTTTTATCATTGATCTGAGCACTTCTTCAAACCAAGAACATTGTGGGGCACTATTCCCAACACAAATTATAATGGGTAAAGTCAAACCTACACCCTCCATCGCCAAGGGCATGCCTCCTTTGGCAGTTGGTCTCTGCCAAATTACAATGGGTGAGGTCAAACCTACATCCTCCATCACCAATTGCCTCCGAGCAGCGCGCTCATTTACAGCAACTGCCTCCACGTAGGGTGTTCATTTATAGCAACTGCCTCTGGGTAGCGCGTTCATTTACAGCAACTGCCTCTGGGCAGCGCGTTCATTTACAGCAACTGCATCCGGGCAGCGCGCTAATTTACAGCAACTGCCTACGAGCATCGTACTAATTTACAGCAATTGCCTCCGGGCAGAGCGCTCATTTACAGCAACTTCCTTCGGGCAGCATGCTCAACTATAGTAACTGCCTCATGACAGCGTGCTCTCAATTATAGCAACCACCTCCGAGTAGGACGTTAGCTCCGAGCAGTATGCTCGCAGCAATTTAGGACGCTGGCACCATGCGACAAGCTCACGACGATCTCTGACGCAAAACTGTAAGCTCACAACTTCTGATACCAAAGCAGAACGACAATCTAATAATTGCATGAATTACGACAATTCACCCAAACAAACACCACACTCGAAGATACGCGTCACGAAAATTCTCAGGCTCGTTTTCTACTAAAAGGACTTCCGAAAATTGGGGGCCTTTGATGGGGTTCCCCATAATGGTTTCGGTCAAACCAAAGATTCTTTAAGCATGATGTTGACCAAAGTAAACCCCACTAGCCCCGTAACCACCCAACATAGGGGTGCAAATAGTAAAATCCCCATCATGGGGTGCAAATAGTAAAATTCCACATCGTTGGGTGTAAATAGTAAAAGCCACAGTCATGGGGTGCAAATAGTAAAATCCCTCATCATGTGATGCAAATAGTAAAATCTTCTAGCATGGGGGTGTAAATAGTAAAATCCTCCAACATGGGGTGCAAATAGTAAAATCCCATATCGTGGGATGCAAATAGTAAAATCCCATATCGTGGGATATAAATAGTAAAATCTTGAATCTTGGGATGCAAATAATTAAATCTCATATCGTATGATGCAAATAGTAAAATCCTCAATCATAGGGTGTAAATACTAAAATCCCCATCATAGGGTGCAAATTGTAAAATCCTCCAACATGGGGGTGTAAATCGTAAAATCCTCCAGCATGGGGTGTAAATAGTAAAATCATACAACATGGGGGTGCAAATAGTAAAATTCCATATCATGAGATGCAAATAGTAAAATCTCATATCGTGGGATAAAAATAGTAAAGTCCTCTAATACGGTCTGCGTATAACAAATAATATGGTTATGGTGTGTGCATAACCATATCCGTCATATGAGTACGTATCACCACAAAACTATACAAATGGGTGTGTATAGTACATAAATTGGTTATGGTGTGCGGGTAACTGCATAACCACAATAACCACTGTAATTACCCATTATGGGTGGGTGTAAATATCCGAAATTATATCGAGTTGCGCGTAGTAAATTATTACGAAATATGAATATTAGTCTATATTAAATTAGCCTACAAATAGTAAAAAAAGGTGGTTATGGCCTGCGGATAACCGTATAACCACCACAACCACCTTTTGGGCCTATAAATAGGTCCTCATGGCCCTCCTTCCATTCCATCTTTCTCTCCTCCCTCCTTTCCTCCTAAGTGCAAGAGAGAGCCCCCTTGAAGATCTTCATCATCTTTGAAGACGCCTTGAAAAATATTCAAGCACTTAGAAGATCGCTCAGAGATCTCCATCTTCCTCCAAGCTTCCTTTCGAGCGCGGAGCACTCAACGATCGTCACCTCTAAGAATGGCAAACTCTGAAGAGATCCAAATGTCCAGAACGCACCCCTTGACATCCCAATCGCAAGCGGAAGGTCGCTCGGTGCTCCCCACCGCGGCTAAAAAGAAGACTTAGCTTCGAGAGTGGTGGCATGTCACCCTCCGAACGCTTCCCTCTCTCTTTCTCCCCCACAAGTTGTAACCAGGAGCGGCATGTCACCCTCGATTTCTCATTAAAGCCCTGTAAATAACCAACTGATAGTGAAGTTAGGTCGGCACCGAACCGACCACGTGGTTTTTTACCTTTTTCTAGGATTTTCTACAGTAAAAAAGATTTCTTGCTAGCCGTCTCAATTCTCTGCGGCTAATTGCGTGCTCGACCGCTTCCGATCTAAGACGGTCCATTCTAGACCGGTTTAAGAGCCTCGAGAAGACCGCAACAGTTTGGCGCTGTCTGTGGGAATGAGTTCCCAGCATTCCCAGAAGATTCAGAAGACAGTATCCCCTTCACAGCGATACTCGAAGACTGACGACAATGGCAAGAAGAGCTACCCATGATATTGAAGGATTAGCCCCTGGGGGCACGTCGATCCATTTCCTTCCCACTCACACGTCAACACATCTCTCGCGGAAGAGGTCATGAACGCACCCCATGCGACACTAGAGGAACAAATACAACAGATTGAAGAGTACCTCGCAAAGATAGAAGCGACACGAGCTCATAATTCTGTCCCCGAACAAGGCAGTTCGCCTCCGCCATCCCTGGATCATACTCCAGCAGAGGACTTCGCTTGCAAGCACCACTTCGTTGAAAAATAGTTCTCCAACACGGCCAACTCAATGCACTTAATCTATCCGGATGGAGAACCTAAAGCTCATCACCACAGCCGCCTGGAAGCGGCAACCATCAGGCACGCTATTGAAGGGCCCACTCGCGAAGAAATTTGCAATATGATTGATGAAGAACATGAACAAGCTAGGCAGTGTGTCGCTTTGACCCGCCACCCTCTCCGACATCACTCACCATTAGCGTGTGAGGTCCAGGCATATCCAGTCCCGCATGGCTTTGAGCATTCGAACAACGAGATGTTCGACGGATCTGATGATCCATTAGAGCACATCCACCACTTCGTCACAATCATGAGGATCAACAATGCCCCCGATCAACTACAATGTCAAGTGTTCCCGGCAACACTAAAGGGACAAGCTCGCACCCGGTTCTACTCTCTGAAGGAAGGAGAGATCGACAACATTGTCAATTTATCTCAACTCTTTGTCAACCAGTTCATCGCAAACCGGAGGATTGCACGGGACCCCTCTCATCTTTCAGGGATTCGTCAAGGCGAGGGTGAAACCCTCGAGGACTTTTTTTGTCGCTTCATGTCTGAAGCGCGACAGATTCCAGGAATCAACCCTCAACTTCTGCGTAGCTTTCTCTTGGGAGGGCTCCAACCCAACAAATTTTTCTCAGCACTAATGAGGGAGATGGTCTCCAGTTACACCGACCTCATATGCTGAGTCGAAGCTCAGATTACTGATAATGCTAAATCTAGTTAGTTTAATTAGGTTATTTTTAGGTTATTTACTCTTACTTTTTGCTTATTGTTGTTTACCTAAATGCAATTTTGGTTCATTTTCCTATTTTTAGTGCTAACTTAAGTTTTCTGAATTTTCAGATCAAAATGCAAAATTTCCTAAGTCACGCCCTAGGTCACGCCCGTGACCTAGGGCGTGTAAGTTGCTATTTCCAGTTAAGCTGCTGCCACCATAATTCAGAAGATCTGGTCAGACACGCCCAAAGTACACGGCCGTGACACACAAGTCACGCCCGTGACACGCAAGTCGCGCCCGTGACCAGCCCGTGAACAGCTTAGATTCGACCAGCTGACCACTGAATTGGTCACACCACTGTTACACGGGCGTGCTTCCAGTCACGCCCGTGACTGCCACGTCAGCCAGCCGCAAGCGCCCATGATCGCCGCCAGCGCCCATGATCGCCGCCAGCGCCCATGACCGGACTAACCACCGAAATGGTCACGCCCTCAGTCATGGGCGTGACCTAGGGCGTGACCCATCAAATCGCGTCAGAATCGTGCGCCGAACCTGATCCAAGCCGCAGAATTGATTAAACAATGTAACGCCCCTAGTCACGGGCGTGACTGAGGGCGTGACCGAGGCAGAAAAATTTCTATAAATTGAAATGACCTCCAAGCTTTCCCCGTTCAGTTTTTGGCAGAGAGAACTAGTGCTACTACTCTATTTTCAGTGATTTTCATGTTATTTTATTCTCTTTCTCTCTCTCTCTCTCTCTCTCTCTCTCTCTTATTTCAATGCATTTCCTTTTCTAGTTTTCATATGAATGTTTTAATGCCTTTGTAATTTCCTTTCATAGTGTATTACTAATGCTTAGTAGGCTTTCCATGCAAATGCAATCTCAGTTGAACTTTTGTTTAATAAAAATTGCATGTTTTTGTTCTCTTAAAATCTTCATCATTTCTCTCTCCTACCCCTCCACCATGAGTAACTAAATCCTCATAGTACTCGATCTTGATGATCTGAGGATGAGTTGATCAAGTTATGATCCTTTAGTCTTCTTTCACTTTCTAAAGTTTTGGGCCTTAGATTTACTCTTAATTAAAATTAAGTGGAGCTATATTATCGATGTATAGTCCACACCTTTGCTTTCATTCTTGGCTAGCCGAGAGGCCGATAGTCTGAAGTGAGCACTTAAGAGTAAAGAGAGTTACACACATTTCTCGAGAGAGAATGACGTAAATCTCCTGGATTGGAGTCAAACCCAATAGCGGGGTTCACCACTTAAAGTGAGTTTTAGGTATTCGAATACGGGACGAGAGTTCGGTCGGATTTTCCTAAACTCAGTTGGGCATATCTTTGAGAGAAGCATGTTCAAACTATAGGAACCCCCACGGTCAAGCTACCCTTACTTTATTAAGTTTTAAGTTTGCTTTTGAATTTTGATCAACTTAAGCCGAAGTAAGTCAAGATCGAGTGCTATTTCTTAATCATCGTTTAGCCGTACTTTTATACAGCTTTTATTTCAACTTAGCAGACAAAACCTTCCAAAAAATTATTAAGATAAAATAATAGTAATTCGTTTGTGTATAAGTAATCAACGGTTCTCGGATTTTAATACGACACTTGTGTTCCTATACTACAGTTCGATAGGTATACTTGCCTTCTCGGATTGCTAGTTTGGATTTTATTTCGTGCAAGCGGAATTTTAATCACCAAGTTTTTGGCGTCGTTGCCTGGGACTCGCATTTTGTTGATATTTTGAAAGAACGAATCTATTACTTTTATCACCTCTTTTTCTCTCCTCTTTCTTGAAAAACAAAATTAGTTCAAAAAAAAAAGACCTTTTCTTTTTCGAATTTCTCAATCTTATTTTCCCTTCTCTCTTTCTAGTTTATGACCCGAGCGAATCCGTCAGAACTTGTAGACTTGGACCAAGAACTTGAGCGTACTCTTCGGAGAAAATCGCAAGTTCAAGATCCTACATTCCAAGAACTGGCTGAGGATTCGGAGTCGGTTGTTAATATGGGCGAACCTAACCAAAATGAAGTCCCCAGCATGGTTGCGGCCCCTGAATGGACTATGTCCCATTATGCAAGGCCTAACCTGGAAGGGACGGAAACTAGTATAGTCCGCCCTGCCATAAATAATAATAATTTCGAACTAAAGCCCAGCATAATTCACATTGTGCAGCAATACGTGCAGTTCGGCGGATTACAAGATGAAGATCCGAACGCACATATTGCTAGCTTCCTTGAAATCTGTGACACCTTCAAAATAAATGGTGTTACGGATGATGCAATTAGGCTAAGACTCTTCCCATTTTCTTTAAGAACAAAGGCTAAGCAGTGGTTGTCGACTCTACCTAGAGGTTCTATCACCACTTGGGCCCAGTTAACCGAAAAATTTCTAACTAAGTATTTTCCACCTGCGAAAACTGCTAAGCTTAGAAATGATATTTCTTCTTTTTGCCAAATAGATTCTGAAATGCTATTTGATACCTGGGAAAGGTATAAAGAATTCTTAAGACGTTGCCCTCATCACGCTCTGCCTGTATGGTTACAAGTGCAGACGTTTTATAACGGGCTAAATCAACATACTAAGCAAATGATAGACGCCGCTTCCGGTGGTACCTTAAATAACAAAACCCCAGAAGCCGCTCTTGAACTATTTGAGGATATGGCCATGAACACCTATCAGTGGAATGTGCCAAGATCCCGCCCAAACAAACCTGCAGGTATGTACGAAGTGGATAACGTCTCCCAGCTGGCACTACAAGTGGAAATGCTTAGCAAAAAGATATCTAAAATGAATGCTCCTTCCGCACCTCAGGTTTGGGAATTTGCAAAAGCCACGTCCGAACAAGCTGATTACGTAAGCAATAGAAATGCTTATAATAATTATTCTGCTTCTAATTTTCATGCACCTGGTTTTCAATTACCGAATAATTATAATCCTGCGCTGCGTAATCACCCGAACTTTTCTTGGAGTAATCCTGCAAACACAACTCGCCCGCCTCTACAAAATGAATTTACACCACCTCCACCCCCTGTTAACTTTCAAAAACCTCCATCTTTGGAGGAGATGTTTTCAAAATATATAAGTACGAACGAAGCAACCGTCCGGAACTTAGCCGGATCCGTTAAAAATCTAGAAAACCAAATCGGGCAGCTCGCCAAAATAATATCCGAGCGACCGCCCGGGACGCTTCCCGCTAACACCGAGCCCAGCCCGAGAGAGCAAGCGAAGGCTGTAACTCTTCGGAGTGGGAAGCAAGTTTCCGGTCCGGTTAGCGAAGAGCCCGAGGCAAGATCCGCCCCTATTTTAAAAACACCACTCACTCAAACAGATTTTATCACTCCACCTCATATTTTCAAAAACAACCCCGCCCCACCTTATCCTTCTCAACTCAACAAGGAAAAATTAGATGATCAATATCATCGCTTCCTGGAAATGTTTAAGCAAATCCACATCAATTTGCCCTTCCATGAAGCGATATCACAAATGCCCAAGTACGCTAAGTACCTGAAGGATCTTCTAACTAATAAGAAAAAGCTAGAAAATCTATCGCACGTAACTTTAAATGTTGAGTGTTCCGCCGTCCTAACAAATAAATTACCGAAAAAGGCTAACGATCAGGGTAGTTTTTCTATCCTGTGCCTCTTTGGTGATCTATTTGTAAAGAACGCGTTGGCCGACTTAGGAGCAAGCATCAACTTAATGTCGTTCTTCTTGTTTAAGAAGTTAGGAGTGGGCACCCTTAGCCCCACACGTATGAGTATACAACTAGCAGATAGGACGATAAAATATCCGCTGGGAATTGTGGAGGACGTGCTCATAAAGGTAGACAAATTCATCTTCCCGGTGGATTTTGTCATTTTGGACATTGAAGAGGATGTCGAGGTTCCCCTAATCCTTGGCCGCCCCTTCCTTGCCACCTCCCGTGCTATCATTGATGTGAGTAATGGTAAGCTATTCCTCTGAGTTGGAGATGATGAAGTAACCTTCTCCATAACACCCTCTATGAAAAATACCCTAGAAAATGACGATTCGTGTTTTTTCTTAGATGTGTTAAGTGAAGACCCTTCTTTTTGTATTTCTGAAAATGGTTCTTCTTCTTTTTGTTCATCTTCAAACACCTCCACTGAAATATTACAAGAAATGAAAATGGCCATTGCTCCCGCCCCCTCAAATTTTCAAATTAAATCAAAAAATTTTGAAGAAATTACTTTTGAAAAAGAAAAGTCTTTCAAATCTTCATACGAGGAACCTCCCACATTAGAACTTAAAGAACTACCCAATCATTTAAAATATGAATTTTTAGAAAAAGACTCTAAGTTACCAGTAATAGTGTCGGCCCATTTAAGTGGATCTGAAAATGCCAAATTGCTAAAAGTTTTACAAAAGCACCGCCAAGCAATTGCTTGGCAGATTTCTGATATTAAGGGCATAAGTCTATCTTTCTGCATGCACAAAATTCTAATGGAAGATAATTCACATAATTCTATTCAACCTCAACGCCGATTAAACCCAAACATGAAAGAAGTAGTAAAGGGTGAGGTCGTGAAATTATTAGACGCAGGAATTATCTATCCAATTTCAGATAGCAAATGGGTAAGCCCCGTTCAAGTAGTTCCTAAAAAGGGAGGGATCACGGTAGTGTTAAATGACAATAAGGACTTAATCCCAACACGGACGGTGACTGGGTGGCGTATGTGTATTGATTATCGCAAATTGAACGACGCCACCCGCAAGGACCATTTCCCCTTGCCATTCATCGATCAAATCTTAGAACGATTATCCAGCCATAGCTTTTATTGTTTTCTCGATGGTCTCTCGGGCTACTTCCAAATTCCCATCTCGCCCGAGGACCAGGAGAAAACGACGTTTACTTGTCCTTTCGGCACCTTCGCCTATCGAAGAATGCCGTTTGGCTTATGTAATGCGCCGACAACATTTCAACGGTGTATGTTGGCCATTTTTGATAAGTACGTAGAAAGTGTTATGGAGGTATTTATGGACGACTTTTCCGTGTTTGGTGATTCCTTCGATTTTTGTTTAGAAAATTTAGAAAAAGTGTTAGAACGGGTTGAGGAGACCAATCTCGCCCAGAACTGGGAAAAATGCCATTTCATGGTACGGGGGGGATTGGTTTTAGGTCATAAGATATCAGCAAGAGGAATTGAGGTCGATGAAGCAAAAATAGAAGTGATCGAAAAACTGCCACCGCCAACCAACGTTAAGGCCATAAGAAGCTTTCTATGACATGTCGGTTTTTACCGGCGATTTATAAAAGATTTTTTGAAAATTACCAAACCCCTCACTCATCTTTTAGAAAAAGACACTCCATTTATTTTTGATGATACTTGCTTATCTGCCTTTCAATTAATCAAAAATAAGCTAATAAATGCGCCAATTATGATAGCTCCAATCTGGGACCTTCCATTCGAAATCATGTGCGATGCAAGTAGCTTTGCGGTGGGAGCCGTTTTAGGACAACGTATATCTAAAAACTTCCACCCTATTTTCTACGCAAGTAAAACACTTACATCCGCGCAAGAGAACTATACCACAACGGAGAAAGAATTATTAGCAGTTATTTTTGCATTCGACAAATTTCGACCTTATATTACGCTTTCAAAAATTATTGTTTTTACGGACCACTCGGCCCTCAAATATTTACTTTTTAAACCGGATGCCAAACCACGCTTACTTCGCTGGGTCTTACTCCTCCAGGAGTTCGACTTGGAAATCCGAGATAAAAAGGGGGCTGAGAATTTGGCCGCGGACCATCTTTCACGATTAGATAACCCGTTTATTGAAGATTTAAATGAACAAACTTTTAATGATTATTTTCCCGACGAGAAGTTATTATCAATCAACACTACTCCTTCTCCTTGGTTTGCAAACTTCACCAACTACTTAGTAGCTCGAGTCCTCCCAAAAGAATTTTCCTATCAGCAAAAGAAGAAATTCTTTTCTGACCTGAAGAATTATTTTTGGGAGGACCCGTATCTGTTTCGAGTTTGTGCAGACCAAGTAGTAAGGAGATGTGTTTCTTTCGAAGAAGGACAAAATATTTTCAAACACTTACACGAAGGACCGACTGGTGGGCACTATCAAGCCAATCGGACCGCTCACAAAGTGCTAAGTGCATGCTTTTATTGGCCTAGCCTTTTTAAAGATGCCCAATCTTTTGTGAGATGGTGCGATAGGTGCCAACGGGCCGGAAATATCTCAAATAAAAATGAAATGTTGCAAAATTATTTCCTCGAGTGCGAAGTTTTCGACCTTTGGGGAATTGATTTTGTAGGTCCTCTTCCTTCTAGCCATGGTAATAAATACATTTTAGTTGCGGTATACTACATGTCTCGATGGGCAGAGGCCCAAGCTCTTCCTACCAATGACTCCCGAGTCGTTATTATTTTCTTAAAAAAATTATTTTCTCGATTCGGTACTCCTAGGGCCATCGTTAGAGATAGGGGTTCGCACTTTTGTAACGCACAATTTGCAAAAACACTTTTAAAATATGGCATTACACATGAGCTTTCAACTGCTTACCACCCCCAAACTAACGACCAGGTCGAGGTAGTGAATAGAGAAATCAAACGTATTTTAGAAAAAACTATTTCCACCTCACGTAAGGACTGGTCACATAAATTAGACGATGCTCTATGGGCTTACCGAACAGCGTACAAGACCGCCATCGGTTGTACACCTTATCGGTTAGTATATGGGAAATCGTGCCATTTACCGGCCGAATTAGAACATCGTGCTTTCTGGGCCCTTAAATTTTTAAATTTTGATCCCCACTCCACCGCCGATCTTCGAAAATTCCAACTCAATGAACTCGATGAGTGGCGCTCCAATGCGTATGAAAATAATAAATTATATAAGGAACGAACGAAATGCTTTCACGATAAAAATTGAAGGCACCCGAAAACATTTAAACCAGGCGACCAAGTATTACTTTATAATTCTCGTCTACGTTTATTTCCTGGAAAGTTAAATCTAGATGGTCAGGTCCTTTTAATGTAAAGGAAGCTTATCCGTATGGAACTGTTTTGATATCACACCCAGATAGGGGTGATTTCAAGGTTAATGGGCAGCGTCTAAAACTTTATTTTTCTGGTGACAATGTTGACATGGACAATGAAAAACTTCTTTTGTCTGGACTGTAATAATTTGGATTAACTTTTGAACTATATTCTTTTAGTCGAGCTCAAACGACATTAAACAGAGGGCGCTCTTGGGAGGCAACCCAAGGTTTTTAAAATATGTTGTTTTAATTTTTCTTTGGCCCTGGGCGGCTCCAATACTCTCAACTTCGGCGATCGCCTGCTTCAACATTGCTGGTTTCAAGAAAAAATTCAAGATGATATTTCATGAAGATTCAAAGCGCCAACAAGGGGGAGCGGCATCACACATCCTTTCAAGCCCATAAATCCAGGGAAGTGCCTGTTTCAGTTTTTTAGTTTTAATTTCTTTTCTTAGTTACCCCTTCCTTCACTCTCCTTTTCCATTGAGGACAATGTCCATTGTAAGCTTGGGGGAGAATGTCTTCTTTTCTTTTCTTTTGTTTTAGTAGTCTAAATTAGATTTTGGTAAAATCAATAGTACCCCTTGCTTTATGTTTTGTTTTTCCCAAAATATTTTATATAGCCTTAGTTAATTTCAAAATTTCTAATCCTACTTTTTAATTATGTTTCACAAGTAAATTGTTGACTCATGTAGTGTTCTAATTCTAGGTAGCATGTTAATGTGAAAAGTTTTTTCTAAAATCTTGTACTTTCCTTATCGTTTTCTCTTTTATCTTCTTTACTTTCGTAAAAATTCTTCATCCACTATTTTCCTCTTCATTTTTAGATATATTTTGCAAGGTTAACTTTTGATTTGTGTAGTAAATGTGAATAATCCTAGACGCTTATTATTCTTATTTTCAGGATAAGTTCATTAGTCTTTATTTAATATCTAGGGCTTACTTTTTGAAATCCTTCAAAACTCATGCTTTAAATAAATTTAGAGAGCAATGAAAATGATTTAGGCCATTTTTTTTTAAGTTTGAGCCTTCATGCCAACCCTTAAAAAGAAACCCTTTGTTAGCCTCTTTTGAGCCTTTTCCCATGTTTTATTGTCACCTCCACTTATCAAATTTTTCACCAAAGCCAAAATTTCCAAACCTATTTGAATCACACTAACACTTTGAGTTTTATTTAAATTTCTAAAAGAGTGTGATTGGTTTATTGCATGGAGAGCTTCAAAGAAAAGAATTTGCTCAAAAAGAAGATATTTTAAACATATTTGTATTAGTTATCTTTGCCAAAATTTCAAAATAAATAAAAAATGGCTATGAAAGAGAAAGAAAGAAAATATGCTATATGCTTATAATGAAGGATTGCCTCTTATCATTCATATCGAAAATTTTATAAAACTCATGTTTATGGTTTAGTGTGATTATAACAATCACTTTTATCTTCGATTTCCATTCCAAATCATATGCCTAAACAAAACATTTCGGTCATAATAAAGTCCTCTTGATTCATGCTCCTAAATTTGCTTTAGCTAAGTAAAGAAGAAAAGTAGAATAGTTAAGTCTTGGGTATGAATTTAGATCCCTGTTCTTAGAATGATATAATTATAATTTGTCTCTTAGGGTTTAATAACAATTCAATGCACTATCTCACTTGTTACTTTGCTCAATTTTATTTTAAAACTTTTTAGTTAAAATTTTGGATGATTAATTTTTATTAGTAAAGGGTATAAAAATTAAGCTTAAATAAAGTACTTATTTTAGGTTTCCTTTTCACTATTCTCCCTACTTGGAATTTCGCAAGGTACTCGTGTTTAGCATAATTAAATCTTTTTGATTAGTCATTTTGTTTTATTAGCTAAGCATATTTCTTTGCTTGGGGACAAGCAAAGTGTAAGCTTGGGGGAATTTGATAATGCTAAATCTAGTTAGTTTAATTAGGTTATTTTTAGGTTATTTACTCTTACTTTTTGCTTATTTTTGTTTACCTAAATGCAATTTTGGTTCATTTTCCTATTTTTAGTGCTAACTTAAGTTTTCTGAATTTTCAGGTCAAAAATGCAAAATTTCCTAAGTCACGCCATAGGTCACGCCCGTGACCTAGGGCGTGTAAGTTGCTGTTTCCAGTTAAGCTGCTGCCACCATAATTCAGAAGATCTGGTCAGACACGCCCAAAGTACACGGCCGTGACACACAAGTCACGCCCATGACACGCAAGTCACGCCCGTGACCAGCCCGTGAACAGTTCAGATTCGACCAGCTGACCACCGAATTGGTAACGCCACTGTTACACGGGCATGCTTCCAGTCACGCCCGTGACTGCCACATCAGCTAGCCGCCAGCGCCCATGATCGCCGCCAGCGCCCATGACCGGACTAACCACCGAAATGGTCACGCCCTCAGTCACGGGCATGACCTAGGGCGTGACCCATCAAATCGCGTAAGAATAGTGCGCCGAACCTGATCCAAGCCGCAGAATTGATTAAACAATGTCACGCCCCTAGTCACGGGCGTGACTGAGGGCGTGACCGAGGCAGAAAAATTTCTATAAATTGAAATGACCTCCAAGCTTTCCCCATTCAGTTTTTGGCAGAGAGAACTAGTGCTACTACTCTATTTTCAGTGATTTTCATGTTATTTTATTCTCTTTCTCTCTCTCTCTCTCTCTCTTATTTCAATGCATTTCCTTTTCTAATTTTCATATGAATGTTGTAATGCCTTTGTAATTTCCTTTCATATTGTATTACTAATGCTTAGTAGGCTTTCCATGCAAATGCAATCTCAGTTGAACTTTTGTTTAATAAAAATTGCATGTTTTTGTTCTCTTAAAATCTTCATCATTTCTCTCTCCTACCCCTCCACCATGAGTAACTAAATCCTCATAGTACTCGATCTTGATGATCTGAGGATGAGTTGATCAAGTTATGATCCTTTAGTCTTCTTTCACTTTCTAAAGTTTTGGGCCTTAGATTTACTCTTAATTAAAATTAAGTGGAGCTATATTATCGATGTATAGTCCACACATTTGCTTTCATTCTTGGCTAGCCGAGAGGCTGATAGTCTGAAGTGAGCACTTAAGAGTAAAGAGAGTTACACACATTTCTCGAGAGAGAATGACGTAAATCTCCTGGATTGGAGTCAAACCCAATAGCGGGGTTCACCACTTAAAGCGAGTTTTAGGTATTCGAATACGGGACGAGAGTTCGGTCGGATTTTCCTAAACTCAGTTGGGCATATCTTCGAGAGAAGCATGTTCAAACTATAGGAACCCCCACGGTCAAGCTACCCTTACTTTATTAAGTTTTAAGTTTGCTTTTGAATTTTGATCAACTTAAGCCGAAGTAAGTCAAGATCGAGTGCTATTTCTTAATCATCGTTTAGCCGTACTTTTATCCAGCTTTTATTTCAACTTAGCACACAAAACCTTCCAAAAAATTATTAAGATAAAATAATAATAATTCGTTTGAGTATAAGTAATCAACGGTTCTCGAATTTTAATACGACACTTGTGTTCCTATACTACAGTTCGATAGGTATACTTGCCTTCTCGGATTGCTAGTTCGGATTTTATTTCGTGCAAGCGGAATTTTAATCACCAATTACGGTAGATGAGGTGATCGAAGCACACCGGCAATAGTTCAAAGAAAGTTCAAAGCGGAAGGAGCGAGACAGTAGCCCCCCCCCCCCCCTAAAGAAGAGCAATGACCATTATGGTGAGCCTCACACTCAGCAACATTAGAACCAAACTCCCGTCAACACTTCCAGGGACAACATACTTTACGCAATCCAAGATAAGGTGATGCTTCATAGGCCCAAGTCGATCGCTCCAAACAAAGGAGACCAATCACAACACTCTAAGTTCCACCTCGGACGTGGGCACGACACAGAAGATTGTACCAAGCTAAGAAGGAAATCGAGCGTCTTCTTCGACAAGGGCTTCTGATAAGGTTCTTGCGAAGAAAAACATTAAATCAGTTGACTCCACTCGATCCGGCGAGAGATCGGTCGCCCGCTTGCCAAGAAAGACTGTGGGAAACCCCTATAAGTAATCACACCAGGAGAAAGCTCCCTCCCCATTCACTGAGTTGTACTTACGCCTCCTCTCTGTCATGTCAGCTTTATCAGCGCTCCATGAAGACGTTTGATTGAACTACCGCACATTATTTCTGCGAATTGCTTTTCTGACTTCATTTACTTCATATGTTTCAGATAATAAAGTTGCAATATGTAAGGTCGTCAGACCTCCGCCTGCCATCGACAAGGGCATGCCCCCTTGGAGGATGGTCCCTGCCAAATTATAATGGGTAAGGTCAAACCTACACCCGACATCGCCAAGGGTCTGCCCCTTTGGCGGCCAGTCCCTGCCAAATTACAATGGGTAAGGTCAAACCTACACCCGCCATCGCCAAGGGCTTGCCCCTTTTTGCGGTCGGTCCCTACCAAATTACAATGGGTAAGGTCAAACCTACACCCGCCATCGCCAAGGGTCTGCCCCCTTTGGCGGTCAATCCCTGCCAAATTATAATGGGTAAGGTCAAACCTACACCCGCCATCGCCAAGGGCCTGCCCCCTTTGGCGGGCAGTCCCTGCCAAATTATAATGGTAAGGTCAAACCTACACCCGTCATCGCCAAGGGCATGCCCCTTTGGCGGTAGGTCCCTGTCAAATTACAATGAGTAAGTTCAAACCTACATCTGTCATTACCAACTGCCTTCGGGCAGCACACTTATTTATAGCAAACGCCTCCGTGCATGATGCTCATTTACAACAACTTCCTCCGGGAAGCGAGCTCATTTATAGCAACTGCCTCCGGGCAGCGCGCTCATTTACAGCAATTGCCTCCGATCAGCGCGCTCATTTATAGCAACTACCTCCGGGCAGCGCGCTCATTTACAGCAACTGCCTTCGAGCACCGCGCTCATTTACATCAACTGCCTTCGGGCACCGCGCTCATTTACAGCAACTGCCTCCGGGCACCGAGCTCATTTACAACAATTGTCTCTGAGCAGCGCGCTCATTTACAACAACTGACTTCGGGCAGCATGCTCAACTATAGCAACTGCCTCGCGACAGAGCGCTCTCAATTATTGCAACCACCTCTAGGTAGGACGTTAGCGCAGAGTAGTATGCTCGCAGCAATCTCAGACGCTAGCACCATGTGACAAGCTCAGGATGATCTCCGATGCAAAACAACAAGCTAACAACTTCTGAAACCAAAGCAGAACAACAAGCTAATAACTGTGTGAGTTACGACAATTCACCGAAACAAACACAACACTCGAAGATACCCGCCAGGAAAATTCCCGGGCTCGTTTTCTACCAAAACGGCTCCGAAAATGGGAGGCATTTGATGGGGTTCCCCATAATGGTTTCGGTCAAACCAAAGATTCTTTAAGCACGATCTTAACCAAAGTAAACCCCACTAGCCCCGTAACCACCCAACATAAGGGTGCAAATAGTAAAATCCTCATCATGGGATGCAAATAGTAAAATACCCCTTCGTGGGGTGCAAATAGTAAAATCCCCAATCATGGGGTACAAATAATAAAATCCCCTATCATGGAGTGCAAATAGTAAAATCCTCCAACATTTGGGTGTAAATACTAAAAACCTACAACATGATAGTGTAAATAGTAAAATCTCATATCGTAGGATGCAAATAGTAAAATCTCATATTGTGGGATGCAAATAGTAACATCCTCAATCGTGGGATGCAAATAGTAAAATCCTAAATCATGGGGTGCAAATAGTAAAATCCCCAATCATGGGGTGCAAGTAGTAAAATCCTCCAACATGGGGGTGTAAATCGTAAAATCCTCCAGCATGGGGGTGTAAATAGTAAAATCCTCCAACATAGGGGTGCAAATAGTAAAATCCCATATCGTGGGATGCAAATAGTAAAATCTCATATCTTGTGATAAAAATAGTAAAATCCTCCAATATGGTTTACATATAGCAAATAATATGGTTATGGTGTGTGCATAACCATATCCGTCATATGAGTACGTATCACCACAAAACTATACAAATGGGTGTGCGTATAACACATAAATTGGTTATGGTGTGCGGGTAGCCGCATAACCACCATAACCAATGTAACCACCAATTATGGGTGGGTGTAAATATCCAAAATTATATCGACTTGCGCTTAGTAAATTATTATGAAATATGTGTATTACTCTATATTAAATTAGCCTACAAATAGTAAAATGGGTGGTTATGGCCTGCGGATAACCGTGTAACCACCATAACCACCTCTGGGGCCTATAAATAGGACCTCGGGCCCCTCCTTCCATTCCATCTTTCTCTCCTCCCTCCTTTCCTCCTAAGTGCAAGAGAGAGCCCCCTTAAAGATCTTCATCATCTTCGAAGATGCCCTTGAAGAATCTTCAAGCACTTCGAAGATCGCTCAGAGATCTTCATCTTCCTCCAAGCTTCCTTTTGAGCTCGGAGCACTCAACGGTCATCACCTCCAAGAACGACAAGCTTCAAGTTTTAGGCACCGTCATCGAACTCCGAAGAGATCCAAAGTCCAAAGCGCACCCCTTGATATCCCAAGCGAAAGTTGAAGGTCGTTCGAGCCCCAGAGTGCGGTGCTCCCCACCGCGGCTAAGAAGAAGACTTAGATTCGAGAGCGGTGGCCTGTCACCCTCCGAACGCTTCCCTCTCTCATTCTCCCCTACAAGTTGTAACGAGGAGCGGTCTGTCACCCTTGATTTCTCATCAAAGCCCTGTAAAGAATCAACTGATAGTGAAGTTAGGTCGGGACCGAACCGACCACGTAGTTTTTTATCTCTGTCTAGGGTTTTCCACGGTAAAAAAGATTTCTTGTCAACCGTCTCAATTCTTTGTGACTGATGTGAAATTTTTCTTAGATCTAGGAGTGAGCAGGAATTGTATAACTAAAAGTTCAAGCCAATCAACCAGAAGCACATGAAACAAACACAATCTTTATTGATCAAGCAAAGTTCTTCATTACAGGGCGAGGTATACATGGCGAGACATGATTTCGCCAGTACACAAAAACAGAAGAGAAAAATAGCTGAAAGGAAAACCAGCGGTCTGCCAACTGAGACCGCCTGACCGCTCGACCTGATAGTCCGCCCGGCTAGAAAACAAGACCGCCCGACCTGCCTGCCTGCGCCTTGAACAACACCAACTGAGAACCTCGCGAACTCCCGAACTCTACTGATCCTCCCGAACTCCAGCAACCCGCACTGCAAGCCGCGAGACCGCCCGAACACCTTTAGAAGAGAAGGTGACCGCTGCTTCTTGAGCTGCCAAGGCCGAAGCCTTTTATTCCGCTTCCGTGGTTGAGACAGACACGGAATCCTGCTTCTTGCTGCACCATGATATAGCCGTGGGCCCGCCATGAAGACGTATCCATACGTCGACTTCTGATCATCCGAATCTCCCCCGTAATCAGCATTCATGTACCCATGCACCTCGAAGCCCGCATCCCTCCTGTAATGGAGACCCATATCCGAAGTCGCCTTGACATACTTCAATATATTCTTGGCCGCTAGAAGATGAGGCATCTGTGGTTCCGCCATATAACGGCTCACCCTGCCAACTGCATATGCAATATCCTGCCTAGTAATCGTCAGATAAATCAAGCTCCCAACCAGAGCCCGGAACACCAGCGGATCTTCCAAAATCCTCCCCTCATCCTTGCGAAGTTTCATGGCCTTCTCCAGAGGTGTAGAGATGCACTTCCCTTCCTTCATGCTGAACCGCTCCACGATTCGCTCTGCATATCCAGCCTGGGACACCAGCACTCCACTTCCCTTCCTCTGCACTTCGAGTCCAAGGAAATGGTGAAGCTCACCTAAGTCCTTCATCTCAAACCTGATGGAAAGCTCAGCCCGAAGCTTTGCTACTTCCTCCTTCGAATTCCCCGTCACGATCATATCGTCGACGTAAAGCAGCACGATGACTTGAAGCTCCCCGCATTTCTTGACGAACAAGCTTGAGTCTGAGTCTGAAGCACCAAACCCGCAAAATAAGATATATTATGCTATCTTTCCATACCACGCCCTCAGCGCTTGCTTCAACCCATACAGGGCCTTCTTCAACTTGCAGACATAGTCAGGAAAATCTTCAGATACGAAGCCTGGCGGCTGGACCATAAAGATGTCCTTGTCAATCTCGTTGTACAAGAACGCATTCTTTACATCGAGCTGTCAAATCTCCCACCCCCAACATGCCGCCAAGGCAATCACAACCCGAACTGAAGTCATTTTTGCCACCGGACTGAATGTCTCTTCATAGTCTTCACCGCATTGTTGCGAGAACCCCCGAGCCACAAGGCGAGCCTTGTATCGCTCGATACTACCACCCGCCTTCTTCTTGAGCTTGTAGACCCACTTGCATGTCATAGGGGTGATACCCTTGGTCCTGGGCACCAGAGACCAAGTCTCATTCTTTTCAAGAGCACTCATCTCTTCCTGCATAGCTGAATCCCACTGTTCCACACCTTTGGCCTTTTAAAAGCTCGACGGATCCCTCTCATCCAAGGGACCAGCAAAGAAACACGAGACAAAGCTCACCATGTTTCCTCCTATATAGCGATCAGGGGCAATGATTGTTCGCTTCAATCTCCGCAACGCCTTCCCCTGACTCGCGGTATCTTCAGCTGCTTCTTCCTTAGCTCCCCTTCCAGATGTACTCGGAGCATCGCTCCCCCTGCTTCCTGATCCAGAAGCCTCCGCCTCAGAACTAGATATTGATGGACCACCTGGTGACACAGGCAGCTCCACCTGAAGATTTTCCACAGCTTTCTCCGGCTCCTCCACCCTGCTTTCTGGTAGCTCAACACCAGAACTTCCCTTGTAAGACGTCACCTCGTCGAACACGACGTTGCGAGATACAATAAATCTCCGCGTCTCCGGGTCCATGCACTTCCAGCCCTTCTTCCGATCATCATAACCCACAAAGACTAGCTTCCTTGCTTTCGCATCTAGCTTCATCCGAAGCGCATCTGTAACGTGCACATAGCAGGTGGAACCAAACAACCGAAGGTGCGCCACGCTTGGTTTTTCCTTGAACATTAATTCATGCGGGGTCTTCATATTGATGGGACTAAGAGGCATCCTGTTGATGACGTAGGCAGCACAAGACATTCCCTCCGCCCAGAAGGACTTTGGGATACTCTTGGCATGCAGCCAACACTTGCAGGTCTCCGTCAGATGACGGATCTTCTACTCTACAACTCCGTTTTGTTGTGCAGTATGCACACAAGTAAGCTCCCTCTGGATGCCTGCCTTCCTGCAAAAAGTAGAGAACTCACCAAAGGTGAACTCCCCTCCATTGTCAGTCCTCAGCTTCTTAAACCGCAGGCCAAGCCGACCCTCCACAAGCACCTTGAACTCCACGAACTTGGCAAATGCCTCCGTCTTCTCCTTCAAGAAATATACCCAGACATATCTGGTGTAGTCATCGATCAACACCAGTATATACCTGCTGCCTCCGAGGCTTGGGGTAGCAGTCGGTCTCATCAAGTCACCGTGGATGCACTCCAACGCCACACTACTCCTTGTCTGCGACTTATCAAATGGCAGTCGATGAGACTTGCCGAACTGACATCCCGTGCAAACGTGACCGTCACCGTAGGAAGATAGACTAGGCAGGCCCTTGACCAGACCTTTCATCGCCATAGCCTTCAGCTTATCCATCCCTACATGCCCCAACTTCTCGTGCAATATGACAGCACTATCATTCGTCCTCATCTTGTCGACATAAGAACTTGTCGATAAAACGAACAAGTCTTTTGCCCTTCTCCCGACATGAACGACCTCGGTCTTCACCGCCTCAACATTTCTTAGAAACTTCACTTCTGTTGGGCCGAACAGAACGTGATACCCAGCGTCTACAGCATTGGTCACGGAGAAGAGGTTTTTCCTCATTCCGGGCACATGATAGACACTCTTCAACGTAAGCGGCCCTCTATCACTGCCCAAGGAAACAACCCCCACCTTCTCGATGCTATGCACGGTATTATCAGCAGTAATAATGGCATCATTACCTGAGTACAGCTGCGCTGAAGTAAGCTTCGACTCATCCCGGGTGAGGTGATGACCACACCCCGAGTCCACGATCCAGTCCTCCTGATAGTTGATAGGAGCCGCAGCTCCAACAGAAGCCGAGAAGGCTCCTCCCCATCCTCCATCATTCTGTCTGGCCTCAGCTTCCTCCTTTCCTGCAGCAGCATGCCCCGGCTGAAGATTCACCCAGCAATCTTTCCTTATATGACCAAGCTTCCCGCATCTGAAGCACTTGGGTCCTTCTCCCTTCTTCTTCCCTTCAGCCTTAGGAGCATAGCCCCTCTCCTGTTGTCCAGAAGTTAAAGGCCCATTGCCTCCTCCAGCGGTCTTCTTCTTATCCCACATCTTCTTCTTCCCCGTGAAGAGAACCTCGCCATCTCCCCCAGACACTGACGCCCCCACCATCTGCCTTGCCAGACTTTCCTGCGAAGCAAGCAGATTTTCCAGCTCCAGCAGAGACGGCTGATTTGCCCAACCCTGCACCGACGTCACAAAGGCAACATATTCCTTCCGCAAGCCACAGATGATGTGCCTCTTCAGCTTCGCCTAAGAAATTGGCTCATCAGGATCCAGTGCTGAAATCTCGGCGCACAAGTTCTTCATCTTCAAGAAAAACGTAGAGATAGAAAGATCTCCTTGAGCCGATCTGACTAGCTCATTCTCCAGAAACTGTAGCTTCGCTACATTATTCTTATTAAACAGCCCATCCAGGGCTCTCCAGATCTCTGCAGCTGATCCACACCCCAAGATGTGATCAAACAGGTCAGGTGATATTGCCCTCTTCAGAGCGAACTCTATTTTGGCATTGATTCGCCTCCAGTTCCTCACCTCATGACCATTGTCCCCAATCAGGATAACTTCCTCCGTGCTCTCTCCTCCAACCACCTCCCAGAGGTCCTCACCCAGAAGATAACTTTGCATACACGACTTCCACTTCTTAAAGTTAGTCGATGTAAGCATCTCAATTCCAAGACCCCTTGCTTCCATGGCTCTACCACGGGTTCCTTCTTCACAAAGGCGATGGCAAATTTTAGTTATTCACTACTCCATCCACTCCAACCTAGCTCTGATACCATGTGAAATTTTCCATAGATCTAGGAGTGAGCAGGAATTGTATAACTAAAAGTTCAAGCCAATCAACCAAAAGCACATGAAATAAACACAATCTTTATTGATCAAGCAAAGTTCTTCATTACAGGGCGAGGTATACATGGCGAGACATGATTTCGCCAGTACACAAAAACAGAAGAGAAAAACAGCTGAAAGGAAAACCAGCGGTCTGCCAACTGAGACCGCCTGACCGCTCGACCTGACAGTCCGCCCGGCTAGAAAACAAGACCGCCCGACCTGCCTGCCTGCGCCTTGAACAACACCAACTGAGAACCTCGCGAACTCCCAAACTCCATTGATCCTCCCGAACTCTAGCAACCTGCACTGCAAGCCGCGAGACCGCCCGAACACCTTCAAAAGAGAAGGTGACCACTGTTACCCGCACAATCCGCAGAAGCTGCACAAAACAAGTTCGATCAGCTAACCGGCCAGTCACAAAAAAGAGACCGCAAGAACAGGACGCGAGCTCAGCTTACACTTGGTGCTATATTTTTGCTGCTACAGTGGCTCCTATTTATAGGCGTGAGACCTGATCCAGTCACCACCTATGAGATAGGATCACCACCCCTTGATCGTGTGACTAGACCGATCAACCCACGCGGTCAGCAAAAGATCCTCCTACTTAGTGAGCTCGCCGACTTCAACAGAAGCCGCGCGATCATGACAACTCCCCTGATCATGACGCTCACCACCTGTGTTCTCCACCCGACCTCCTCCAGAGACCGCAAACACACCAGACCGACTAGGGCAACAGCCCGCCAAGTCGACCAAACACCTGTGACCGCATATACCAGCTGATCGCTGAAGGACCAGCCATGTGAACACAAATCAGAGACCGCGCGACTAAGAAGACTTTAGTCCACGCACACCACAAAGAAACCGGACAGCCACCAGACCGGGCTGCCCCCATCACGCGATCACAAGCACCAGACTACGCGGTCACATCGAACAGAAGACAGCTCGCCACGCGGTCACGCGACCAGACCGCGCGGCCTCACCTCTGCACCCTTGGACAGAAGAATGGCGGTCACGCCGAATAACCCGCAGCTAGACCAGAGAGGTCAGACCGCCAGAGGAGACCGCAAGATCGTGCGGTCAGACCAGACCGCGCGGTCTCCCCCCAGACCGCCAACTTCATAAACTTCCACTTCAACATTTTCAACAACTGATTGCAGGCTCTGTAACATCCCCCAAACAACTAGACCCCCTAAGTTGGTTTTGTCATGACTAGGTCATGACAAAACCATAGGAAGAGCTTAAGACCATGTGAGCTTGGATGAGAAGGAGAAATCCCAGTGGTCTGCATATAGCAGTTTTCAGATACCAAGCCTAGGGTTGGACTTTAGGGCCTTTCCTTGAATCTTGACTCCGCCATTGTATCCCTAACACATTAGGGGTCTCCTTGGAGCACTAGGGACCCATTAGGGTCAACAAAAGGGGCCAAATTGACCAAAGTCAAGCCTAACCTTAAATTGGTCAAACTAGCTCAATTAGGGCCAATTGGACATCACCTTGCAAAATTGACTCCGCCTACACCTTCCTAACCCTTAAGGGAGGCCATTGGAGCCTAAGCAACCCATTGGGTCAACCCAATTGGTCAATTTGACTAAAGTCAACATTATACTAAATTAGGTCAAAATAACCCAATTTCCCCAAATTATACCCAATCCATTTGGGCTAGACCCAATTGAGGTGGTCCACCACAAAATGGGATTGAGTGCTACTGAAGTGGACATTCAATTTCAGGAAATTTGGCCAGGAGATAGAAGGCCCTAATTTGGAAGAGAGAGAAAGAAGGGGGAGTTAATGGAGAGGAAGAGGAAACCTTCCATCTCCTCCAATAATGGCACCATTCATCTCCCCTTGGGGAGAGGAGAAGTTTTCA
The DNA here is from genome assembly GCA_033032865.1 of Dactylorhiza incarnata. Lineage (NCBI taxonomy): Eukaryota > Viridiplantae > Streptophyta > Magnoliopsida > Asparagales > Orchidaceae > Dactylorhiza > Dactylorhiza incarnata. The sequence continues at coordinate 37,151,035 of JAWHQI010000002.1, read as the reverse complement.
ACCCTTCCCCGACCACATTGATGCCCAAATTCACTCCCCCAAGTATAACCGATGCATTCACTAATGGCCATTAATGGCAATCCGAGTAACTCCTCCCACTTAGCCTCAATTGACCCCTTTAACATCTTCAGTGGTTGGAAAGGAGTGAAACCCCCCTCTTCCCCGAATAAATCGAGCACCGGAAGCTAGGATTGACATGGCGCCGAAAGATCCACCTCCGGCCAAGGAGACTTGCCGGAATATGCGCCACCAAGCCCCCGCACAGGTCCGATCCGCCTCCTCTCCCTTAGTGCTAGATCTTTTCATAATTTGGTGCATGATCCGAGCTCAATTGGGCTCGGATCGTGCTTCCGAAAGGGCTCGGTTTGAGCTCTTTATCCCCTCCTCTAAAACCCGATTCTGACCACCTCAGGCCGGCCAACCACCCCCTATCGCTAGCCACCACCTCAATGGAGGTGGTGGTGGCATTGGCTGGCCGTGAAGAGGCACAGGTGGCCGGGAAATCATCCCGCAAGGAAGCCCAGGACGGTCTGTCGCGCGCCGTCCGTCCAACGGGGACGATGACTAAGAGCCATCGGATTTGCGGTGATCAGCTATTCGTATTTAAATGATTATGTTATATACTTATTTCATTAATTCATCGAACGGAGTAGAAGAAATTTGAGTTCGTCGAACTGATGTTTGAGTTCGTCGAACTGAACCCGGAATTAATTCGTCGAACGGAGTAGAAGAAATTTGAGTTCGTTGAACTGATGTGTGAGTTTGACGAACTGAACCCGAAATTAATTAGTCGAACGGAATTAATTCAGCGAACTGAATCTGGAGTAAATGATTAGGTTATAACCTTATTTCATTAATTCGTCGTATGGAGTATAAGAAGTTTTGAGTCCGTCGAACTAATGGTTGAGTCCGTCGAACTAATGGTTGAGTTCGTCGAACTGAACCCGGAGTTCGTCGAACTGAACCCGGAGTTCGTCGAACGGAACTCATTTGTCGAACACACTCTAGTGTTCGTCGAACTGATAGTAGAGTTCATCGAACTGAACCCAAAGTTCGTCGAACGGAATTCATTTGACGAACACACTCTGGAGATCGTCGAACTGATAGTTGAGTTCGACGAACTGAACACGGAGTTCGTCGAACAGAGTTAATTCGCCGAACTGAATTAATTCATCGAATTGAATTAATTCGTCGAACGAAGATCGGATTTCGTCGAGCGCACTAAAGCACGGCGTTCATCGAACGCATATCATATTTCATCGAACGCAGATCATATTTCGTCGAACGCAGAGACTTGTTCCAACACATTTTGTCATACTTCCTGCAGTATTTCATTTTAATTATTAAGAATACTAGAACCCCTCAAATGAAAAAGTGGTCAACAACAAAGTTGTAGACCTTGGAGTCTAGTTTATTTTAAATTTGATTTCACCCCAAAAGAAGTTCTGTAGCTCTCTGTAGGTCCATTATGGTGGGACTGGTCCCTAGTGTAGGACAGCCACCATTTCTTAAATAACTTTTGATTGGGTTATGGGATTGACTTGAAAATTGAAACATAAGCTATTTACACCTACCCAAACCTCACACCAAAAGATGGGAATTTTAGGAGAACCTTTTTCTAAGGTTTTTGTAATAATTTCATAAATTAAATATTAATTAATTATTGGGTCAAATGACCTCCAATGCCCTCCAAATTCTGGTGGGTACTTCTTAGGGTTATCACATGACCCTGGTAGAAATCTCATCCCAATTGGGACTGATTTGGTTGGGTAATTTTTCAACCCAAATTAGGTCAAATTGGGTCAAAGTTAGGGCATGGTGTTTATCTTGTGGTATGGTGGTCAGAACTCATCACCATGAGTTGAAACCTTGGCCACTGGTTTAGGATCACCTAGAACACCTTCATGAGTAAGATGGGGTGGTGTAAAGGTGGATATGCCCTAGAACCCTAGTTTTACCCCTTGGCGTGTAGATAGAGCTTGTGAAGGACATGTGGTCAAAAGCTATAGAATGGCCATGGAACCTAGGAGATATGTTCATGGGATATATTTATGCCCTAGGGAATTTTGAGAGAATTTTAGGAGAATTTACTCCCCCTAAATTAGGTCATAGCCTCTTTAGGTGAACTTCTTATAAGAGATATTTACATGCACATATGATCTTGGATGGTGATGAAACCTTGGTAGTGCCTTTATAATCATATGATGGACCTCTAGTAATTTTTGTGAAATTTGTTAGATGATTTACCAGTACTTCATTTATAAGGCACTTATTTTACCATAATCTTAAGAAATATAATTAAGGGTCCAAAACTCTCTGGAAAAATGTGCAACTTGGTGAAAGGACATTTCAGAGCACTAGGAATCTTTGTAATTTTTAGTTAATTTTTGGAGGTTGTTATCAGTAGGCTACTTCACAATATGCTCATATTAGGATTTCTTTGGAATATTTATTTAAGTGGTTAAAATACCTTTATAAATTCTAAAATTTGGCTTGAGAACTTTTCTGATCAATATAAATGTCTGGTAATGTTCCCATAATTTTTGGACAAATATTATTGGTGGTTGCTTCTTTAATTTCCAATTTTAGTTAAATGTTCAATATTATAATTAGAGGATAATTCCTGATTGTAAAATTGTGACACTCTGGATTTACTGTTATTTTGGCATGATAGGTTTATCCTAATTTTATGGAAGCCATATCATAATAATACCTTACACTTCAAGTTCATTTTCATACTTGGCAAATATTGGAGAAATTAAAATAAATGCTAAAATGTTAAGGAAAATTATGAATCTCTGGAGTTAGTCTTATAATGCCATGATAGCCCTCTAGTAATAATCTTGTGTCATGAGGATGAACATTTGGAGTACACCTACTCATTAGCTTCATATAGTTAGTTTGGTCTGCGTATAGTAAAACTGTAAAACCTGAGAACTTTATGGATCATTAGGAGGGAATGGAAGGTAGAGGTTGTACCTAGACTGGTTGAGAGAGAAGATTGAAGGTCACCAAAAGGAGTTTAGGTGATGAGGGTGTGCTTGGGAGTTAAGGGTAAAGTTGTGCTCGGGATTGACGGAAGATCGTCTTTCCCTTAGCCTGTCATAAAATGCTTAGGGGTAATTCAAGAGAAATGACAAGAAGGGTATTCTTACTGGTAGCTACCAATAATATTAAGTGTCTTGAGAAAGGGAGCTTTGGGGTGTCATCCCATTATAGTTCCTAGTATCGTAGCGAGCCCCTTACAGGGTAATCCTCGGGAAGTCCAAGGTTAACCATAAATTGTAAGGATTAGTTGATGTACAAGATTAACTTAATAATACACACACCCACACCTCGTAGTTACGGGAGGTTAGTTGGTTTGGTTGTATGAGCGGTAGGCTCGGTGGTTGAAGCAGCAGATTAGTTAGTCTGGTGAGCTTGTGACTCAGTAATGCTTGATGGTACGGATGGGTTGGTCCAGCGAGCCGTTGGTCCGGAAGGTTATGATGTCGGGCAGGTTAGCCCAGGGAGTTTATGGCTCGGGATATAGTAGAACATGTTTGCATGTGCATGAAGGTGGTGGGTCTTCGGTATTGGATGGTCGTTCACACCGACGTCAATACGTTGACTCGACAAATGTGGAATTTGCACTTAGCAATAAAAGTCTGGTGGTCCAGCCAGTAAGAGTACGCAGATGCTCCGCGGTTTTGCATTGAGGCGTACGATAGGTCTATGTTAGGTAGTGTGAATACCAACCTAGAGGTGGGCGAGGCCCAACCCACCGCTTCTATTTGCCACTACGGGGGTATCCTGGGAGTTTTGCTAGCTCCAAAAAGGGGGGAACTAAAGGTCTGTGCGCATAGAGTCGAAGTGTGTGAGTTGCACTTGTGTGAACATAACATTTAACTGCATAACTTTGCATGTCATGGCATAAACATTGCATTTCAACTCTTACCCCTATCGTATAAGTTGGTTATAGGACTTCTTATACGATAGGCCCTGCTAAACGACCCCTTGGTCTATAGGTTTGCTGGGCATTCCTATAAATCAATGGTTACTTTCTATTATATACATGTCTTTACTTACTGCACTTTACTTATTCTTTACCTGCTCTTACTATGCTCTTTTATTGCTTTAATTATATATATACATGTGTAGTGTAGACATTCCCTGTACCCCTGTCACCTGCTATTGTTATACCCATTGTTGTCCTCCGCTTCATCCTTCCCGCACGGTGCCTAGGAGTCACCGGGGGAGGGGTGGGGGTTGGCTTAGTCCTTTTTGACTAACTGTCGGCGGACCTTATCATTTTAGGAGACCACGGAGACGGAGCAGCACCAGAGGCAGGTGCAGATGGAGGCGGGGCAGTCTAGCACAGGAGCACCAATGTCGGGATCCGTGAGTGTTACTACTAGTTGATTTGCTTCCGCGATTGTTTATGTAGTGAGGATTTGATGTATCGGGCAGGATCCCTTGTTATTTTTGTCTTTGATTTCAGTTATGATTATGTGGACATCTCTTTATGATGGTTTATTTATATGTGATGTGGACTTGGCTTCTATAAGTTTGTTTAAGCTTAACTTTTCTGTGATCAATAAGGCTGGTAGGATCGGCGTTTTGTAGTGGCGACCTTCCTGAGTGAGGGTGTCACCGCAAAGCGGCGGTTCTGGGCATAAGACCCCGGGTTTGAAAAAGAAAAAAATGGGGACTTACAAAGTGGTATCAGAGCTAACCTCGATCCGGAGAAAAAAAAAAGAAGTCCACAAACCATGGGCCACCCAGCGCGAGCTTAGTTTGAGGACAAACTAGCAGCGGAAGCAATGGTGTGCCCATAAGGGAAATCACATGAAAAGTCCACTTCTAACTGAATATTCTCTAGCTAAGTCCCTTACAAGTGTAATTTTCTTGTGTAGCCCGCGACGAACTCTACACCGCAGCATGGAGTTCCACCGACTCCAAGCGTCATCCCACCACTACCAGCTCCTACTCTGTTTCAGCAGACGGAGATGGGAAAAACACTGACTACTATTCTGGAGACATTTAGGGCACAACAGGCACCGGCTCCTCAGCAAAACCCTGGGGCCAACTAGCTGAGCGTCTTCCGAGGTCTCTCCCCCCCCCCCCCATCATACCTCGAGACGGAGGTAGTTGTGAGGACTGAGGAGTGGGTTGACATCGTGGAGGAGATGCTGACAGGGATTCAGTGCCCGGCAGATATGGAGGTGTCACTGGTGGTCTTGTGCTTAGAGTCCCATGCAAAGAGATGATAGAAGAGGTTCCTGGACATAGCATATGCGGGGCTAGAGGCTACGGATTTTTTCTTGGGATGAGTTCAAGGCAGCACTGCTGGAGCATTTTGTGCCGCAGTCTGCAAGAGACGAGCTGAAAGACAGATTTCTGTAGTTGAGGCAGGGGAGCAGGATAGTTCTGGAGTATCACCGGGAGTTTACCCACCAATCCTGGTTTGCAGTTTCATATCAGCTGGACTGTGAAATTTTTTCGAATCTTTATGAAGGGAGTAGGAGTTAGTCAACTTAGAGTTCACAAGCCAAACAACCAGAAGCAAATGGAGGCAAACAAGTAATCTTTATTGATAGCAACTTCAAATTACAAGGCAAGGCATGCTTGGCGAGACATGATTTCGCCAGCACAAACACCAAAGGAAAACAATACAAGTTGAAGATAACTTGAGACCGCGCGGTCTCCCTTGCGACCTTAGCAACTCGCCAGACCACAACCCGCTGCCGATGTCAGAACAACACCAGACCGCTGATCAGACCGCACCCCTCCTTCCGAACTCCTGATTCTCCCGAACTCCAGCAACACAACTCCAAGCCGCAGACCGCCCGAACACTTTCAGAGGAAGAGGTAATCGCTGCTGCCAGCACTATCCGCAGAAGCTGCACAATAAGAGTTCAATCAGCAGACCGCCCGGTCACACAAATAGAGACCGCAGGAAAGAAGAGAACTCAGCTTACACTTGGTGTGTCTATCTATTATTGTTGCCGATGGGTCCTATTTATAGGCGTGAGACCTGATCAAGTCACCACCCTATGAGATAGGATCACCACCTTCCAGACCGCGCGACCTTACCGGTCACACCGCGCGATCAACAACAGTTCTCCTACTTCATTTTAGGTGAGCTCGCCAGCTTCAACCAAACCATGAGAGACCGCCACTCTCATAGTGAGATCGCGACTCCTCAAGGAGATCGCCAGACCGCCATGAAGCTGCTCACCACCTGTGTTCGCCAGAGACCGCGAGCACAGCCAGTTCGCCATCAGACTGCGAACTCCTATTCGCATGCCGGACTCCTCCTGAGACCGCGAATAGCGTCCAGCTCGCATACCAGTCTCCTCCTGAGACCGCGAACTGAACCCGCGCGACTAAGACCCTTAGTCCGTGAATACCACCAGAAAGCCCGGTCAGCCACCAGACCGCATTCTGGAGAAAAAAACTGGAATAGGTTGTGCAGTCACACCAGACTGCCACAGCCTTGAGGAAGACAACCCGCCACACGGTTAGAGACAAACCGCGCACACTTGAAGATGAACAACCTGCCACGCGGTCAGAGACAGACCGCGCGGCCTTCATCTTCAGCCACCTTGGACCAGATACCAGCGATCAAGCCAGGAGGCCGCAGCTAGGCTAAGACAAGCCAGACTGCAGAGGCAAACCGCCAAGTCGTGCGGTCAAGCCAGACCGCCTGACCTCCTCCCAGACTGCCCAGGACCAAAAGTCCTCTAACTTCCACTTCAACAATTTCAACACTCCCCCTTGAAGTGGGAAGTTGAAACTAGCCCCAGTAGGCTCCTTAGCCGTGTGAACGGCCCCTTCGCCAGCGCCTTTGTGAAGATGTCCGCCACGTTGTCCGCACTCCGCACAAGCTCGACCGAAAGAGATCCCTCCAGCACCTTCTCTCGTATGAAGTGATGCTCGATCTCGATATGCTTGGTCCTCGCGTGACAAACTGGATTGGTAACCAGTTTGAGAGCACTCTCATTGTCACCGCGAAGCAGAGTCGGCCCCCGAACCTCCTTGTGGACGTCTCCCACCAACCTCCTAAGCCAGATGGCTTCCTGAGCTGCCAAGGTCGAAGCCTTGTATTCCGCTTCCGTGGTGGAGACCGACACGGAATCCTGCTTCTTGCTGCACCATGATATAGTTGTAGGTCCCGCCATGAAGACGAATCCAGATGTCGACTTCCGATCATCCGAATCTCCCCCATAGTCAGCATCCATGTACCCGTGCACCTCGAACCCCGCATCCCTCCTGTATAGGAGACCCATGTCCGAGGTCGCCTTGACATACTTCAGAATGTTCTTGGCTTCTAGTAGATGAGGTACTCGTGGCTCCGCCATATATCGACTCACTCTGCCAACTGCATATGCAATGTCTGGCCTCATGATCGTCAGATAGATCAAGCTCCCAACCAGAGCTCGGAACACCAACGGATCTTGCATAATCCTCCCCTCATCCTTGCGAAGTTTTGTGGCCTTCTCCAGAGGTGTGGAAGTGCACTTCCCTTCCTTCATGCCGAATCGTTCCACGATTCGCTCTGCATATCCTGCCTGGGACACCAGCACTCCACTCTCCTTCCTCTGCACCTTGAGTCCAAGGAAATGACGAAGCTCACCTAAGTCCTTCATCTCGAACCTGATAGACAGCTCGGCTCGAAGCTGCGCTACCTCCTCCTTCGAGTTCCCCGTCACGATCATATCGTCGACGTATAGTAGCACGATGACTTGAAGCTCCCCGCTCTTGTTGACGAACAAGCTTGAGTCTGAGTCTGAAGCACCAAATCCACAAAATAAGAGATATTCTGCGATCTTCCCGTACCATGCCCTCGGCGCTTGCTTCAACCCATACAGGGCCTTCTTTAGCTTGCAGACATGCTCCGGAAAATCTTCAGACACAAAGCCAGGTGGCTGGACCATGAAGATGTCCTTGTCAATCTCGTCATACAAGAAGGCGTTCTTGACGTCGAGCTGCCAAATCTCCCATCCACTGAACGCCACCAAGGCAATGATAAATCGAATTGAAGTCATTTTTGCCACCGGACTGAAAGTCTCCTCGTAGTCTTCACTGTATTGCTGCGAGAACCCCCAAGCTACAAGGCGAGCCTTGTACCGCTCTATACTGCCGTCAGCTTTCTTCTTAATCTTGTAAACCCACTTGCATGTAACAGGAGTGGTGCCCTTGGGCTTGGGCACAAGAGACCAGGTCTCATTCTTCTCGAGAGCTGCCATCTCTTCTTGCATTGCAATGTCCCACTCCTTCACACCTCTGGCCTTCTCAAAGCTCGACGGCTCCCTCTCATCCAAGGGACCAGCAAAGAAACATGTGACGAAGCTCACTGCGTTTCCTCCTGTATTGCGATCAAGGACAACAATCGCTCGCTTCGACCTCCTCAGCTCCTTCCCCTGAACCGCATTATCTTCAGCTGCTTCTTCCCTAGCTCCTCTTCCAGACGTGTTAGGAGCATCGCTCCCCCTGCTCCCTGAACCAGAAGCCCCCGTCTCGGAACTAGAAGGAGATGGACCACCCGGTGACACAGGTAGCTCCACCTGAAGATCCTCCACAGCTTTCTCCGGCACCTCCACCCTGCTCTCTGGTAGCTCCACATCAGAAGACCCCTTGTAAGATGTCACCTCATCGAACACGACGTCGTGAGATACCACAAATCTCCACGTCTCCGGGTCCATGCACTTCCAGCCTTTCTTCCGCTCATCGTATCCCACGAAGACTAGCTTCCTTGCTTTCGCATCTAGCTTCGTCTGAAGATCATCTGGAACATGCACGTAGCAGGTGGAACCAAACACCCTAAGGTGTGCCACGCTTGGCTTCTCCTTGAACATCATCTCATGCGGAGTCAACATGTTGATGGGACTCAAAGGCATCATGTTGATGACGTAGGCAGCACAAGACATTCCCTCCGCCCAGAAGGACTTTGGGATACTCTTGGCATGCAGCCAACACTTGCAGGTCTCCGTCAGATGACGGATCTTCCGCTCTGCAACTCTGTTCTGTTGTGGAGTATGTGCACAAGTGAGCTCTCTCTGGATGCCTGCCTTCCTGCAAAAAGTAGAGAACTCACTGGAGGTGAACTCCCCTCCGTTGTCAGTCCTCAGCTTCTTCACCCGCAGTCCTAGCCGACCCTCCACGAGCTCCTTGAACTCCACAAACTTGGCAAACGCCTCCGCCTTCTCCTTCAGGAAATATACCCAGACATATCTGGTGTAATCATCCATCAACACCAACATATATCTGCTGCCTCCGAGGCTTGGGGTAGCAGTAGGTCCCATTAAGTCACGGTGGATGCACTCCAACGGCACACTACTCCTTGTCTGCGACTTGTCAAACGGTAGTCGATGAGACTTGCCGAACTGACATCCCGCGAAAACATGACCTTCACCGTAGGAAGATAGACTTGGCAGGCCCTTGACCAGACCTCTCACCGCCATTGCTTTCAGCTTGTCCATCCCTACGTGCCCCAACCTCTCATGCCATATATCGGCACCATCATTCGTCTTCATCTTGTCGACGTAGGAACTAGTCGATAAAACAAACAAGTCCTTTGCCAAGGAAACAACCCCCACCTTCTCTACTGGATGCACAGTATTATCAGCAGTAATGATTGCATTGTTACCTGTATAGGGCTGTGCAGAAGAAAGCTTGGTCTCGTCTCCGGTGAGGTGATGACCACACCCTGAGTCCACGATCCAGTCCTCCAGATAGTTGATAGGAGTCGAAGCTCCAACAGAAGCCAAGAAGGCTCCTCCCCAACCTCCTTGAATGTGCCTGGCCTCAGCTTCCTCCTTCTCCGCAGCATGCCCAGCTTGGGTGACCACCTTGCAATCCTTCCTGATGTGGCCATACTTGTCATACTTGAAGCACTTCGGACCTTCACCCTTCTTCTTCCCGTCAGCCTTGGGAGCATACCCCCTTTCCTGCTGCCCAGAAGTTGAAGGCCCATTGCCTCCTCCAGCGATCTTCTTCTTCTTATCCCACTTCTTCTTCTTCCCCGAGAAGAGCACCTCGCCATCTCCCCCAGCTACCGACACCCTCGCCATCTGCCTTGCTAAACTTTCTTGCGATGCAAGCAAGTTCTCCAGCTCCAACAGAGACGGCTGATTTGCCCATCCCTGCACCGACGTCACAAAGACAACATATTCCTTCCGCAAGCCGCGGATGATGTGCCTCTTCAGCTTCGCCTCAGAGATAGGCTCATCAGGATCCAATGCTGAGATTTTGGCGCACAAGTTCTTCATCTTCAGAAAGAAAGTGGAGATAGACAGATCACCCTGAGCCGACCTTGCTAGCTCATTCTCCAAGAACTGTAGCCTCGCTACAATCTTCTTATTAAACAGCCCATCCAGGGCTCTCCAGATCTCCGCAGCTGATCCACATCCCAGAATGTGATCAAACAGATCAGGTGAAATTTCTCTCTTCAGAGTGAACTCTGCCTTCACATTCGTCCTCCTCCAAGTTCTCACCTCAGCCCCATTATCCCCTTCCGGGACAACTTCCTGCGTCTGATCTCCTCCAACTACCTCCCAGAGGTCCTCACCTAGAAGATAGCTTTGCAAACACGACTTCCACTTCTTGAAGTTAGTCGAGTTGAGCATCTCAATTCCAAGACACCTCGCTTCCATTGCTCTACCACTGGTTCCTTCTTCACAAAGGCGATGGCTACTCTAAGTTGCTCACAGCTCAATCCACTCCAACCTAGCTCTGATACCATGTGAAATTTTTTTGAATCTTTATGAAGGGAGCAGGAGTTAGTCAACTTAGAGTTCACAAGCCAAACAACCAGAAGCAAATGGAGGCAAACAAGTAATCTTTATTAATAGCAACTTCAAATTACAAGGCAAGACATGCTTGGCGAGACATGATTTCGCCAGCACAAACACCAAAGGAAAACAATACAAGTTGAAGATAACTTGATACCGCGCGGTCTCCCTTGCGACCTCAGCAACTCGCCAGACCACAACCCGCTGCCGATCTCAGAACAACACCAGACCGCTGATCAGACCGCACCCCTCCTTCCGAACTCCTGATTCTCCCAAACTCCAGCAACACAACTCCAAGCTGCAGACAGCCCGAACACTTTCAGAGGAAGAGGTGATCGTTGCTGCCCGCACTATCCGCAGAAGCTGCACAATAAGAGTTCAATCAGCAGACCGCCCGGTCACACAAATAGAGACCGCAGGAAAGAAGAGAACTCAGCTTACACTTGGTGTGTCTATCTATTATTGCTGCCGATGGGTCCTATTTATAGGCGTGAGACCTGATCCAGTCACCACCCTATGAGATAGGATCACCACCCTCCAGACCGCGCGACCTTACCGGTCACACCGCGCGATCAGCAACAGTACTCCTGCTTCATTTTAGGTGAGCTCGCCAGCTTGTCACACCAGACTGCCACAGCCTTGAGGAAGACAACCCGCCACGCGGTTAAAGACAAATCGCGCACACTTGAAGATGAACAACTTGCCACGCGGTCAGAGACAGACCGCGCGGCCTTCATCTTCAGCCGCCTTGGACCAGATACCAGCGATCAAGCCAGGAGACCGCAGCTAGGCTAAGATAAGCCAGACCGCAGAGGGAAACCGCCAAGTCGTGCGGTCAAGCCAGACCGCCCGACCTCCTCCCAGACCGCCCAGGACCAAAAGTCCTATAACTTCCACTTCAACAATTTCAACATGGACGACGCAGGATACGCAAAGATGTTCTACAAGGGCCTTCGTGATGAACTGAGGCAGTCCCTCCTCTTCGTCTCCGACGGTAGTATGACTAAGATCTTGGAGATGGCCAAGAAACTAGAAGCCGACCAGCACCTTGTTCGAGGAAGGAAGAGGCTAGCAGAAGAACAGGGATGGGGAGGCAGAAGGGACCAGCCGAGAGGTCGAGATGATGGGGAAGGAAGGATGGAGGTCCGACCCTGCTAGGAGCAGAGACAGGAGCAGAGGGAGACGGTAGTGTTGGCTCCTCAGCCTCTACAGATGCGGGAGATGCCAAGGATTGGAGGAGGTGGTCCACCTCTGGAGTGTTACCACTGCCACCAGACCGGCCATATCAGGAGAAACTGCCCTCAGAGGAATGCACCACCAGCACTACAGGCTGCCCCTTAGGGCCAACATTTTGGGGGACGAGGTCGTGGACGAGGCCGTGGATTTCAGGGCGGAGATCAGAGGCAGAACATGGATCAGATGTACTCGTCTGCGACAAGCCCGCATACACTTTATTCGATACGGGTGCCTCTCACTCGTTCGTCTCGGAAGAGTTCATAGATGATCTATTCCAAGTACAACACTTCGAAGGAATCTACAGGAGAGTGTGATTCCCGGATGGATCGGAAGTTCTAACAAATGCAAAGTGCAACATGAATGTGGAGATTGGAGGGAAGCTGTTCGAAGTGCCGGCAACGCTTTTGAAGATGAAGGACTTCGATCTGATCTTAGGCATGACCTGGCTACATGGGAACCATGCAAAGATTGACTGCCCGACAAGGAGGATCGTTCTAAAGCATGAAGATGGTGAAGTAGTGATCGAAGGTACCAAATCTGCCTCTCGTATCTTTTTATCATCAGTTCAGGCCGTCAAGGCCAACCTGCAGGGAGATGAGGTATATCATGTGCTCTTCGAGGCGACAGAAGTCAAAGACTCGGTGTCAAATATCCCGGTCGTGCGGGATTTTGCTGACATATTTCTGGAGAAGCTACCCGGACTACCTCCGCACAGTGAGAAGGATTTTTAAATCCAACTGGTGTCGGGGGCTAAGCCGATATCTAGGGCCCCTACCGGATGGACCTGAAGGAGTTGGTAGAGTTTCGGATCCAGCTGCAGGAGCTGGTGGAAGCAGGGTTCATTAGGCCGAGTTCCTCACCTTGGGGAGCTCTGGTGTTGTTCGCAAAGAAGAAGGATGGGACGCTCAGATTGTGCATCGACTACAGAGCCCTGAACTGGCTGACGGTTCGGAATATGTACCCGTTACCAAGGATCGACGAGCTGTTTGACCAGCTGGAGGGAGCCCACTGTTTCTCGAAGCTGTATTTGAGATCAGGGTATTATCAGTTGCGGATCCAGGAGGAGGATATCCCAAAGACGGCTTTCAGCAGCCGATACGGATTACATGAGTTCACGGTGATACCTTTCGGACTCACAAATGCACCTTCAGCATTTATGAGCCTGATGAACCGGGTGTTCGAGCCTTATCTCAACATTTTCGTCATTATGTTCATCGACGACATCCTCATCTATTCAAGGACGGAGGAGGAGCATGCACGACATTTGGCACTAACCTTGGAGAAGCTTCGGGAGTATCGTCTGTATGCGAAGTTCAGCAAGTGCCACATTTGGCTAAAGGAGGTGGCCTTCCTTGTCCACACCATCAGTGGAGATAGTCTAGCAGTGGACCCAGCAAAGATCCAGGCAGTACGGGATTGGCTGCCGTTGAAGACGGCCACCGATGTGAGGAGTTTCTTGGGACTTGCCGGCTACTACCGGAAGTTCGTGCAGGGGTTTTCACAGATAGCCCTCCCGTTCACATCCCTGACAAAAAGGATGCTGCCTTTACATGGACGCCACAGTGTGAGGCAGCCTTCTAGGAGCTGAAGGGTCGACTTACTACGGCCCCCATCCTTGCCCTTCCGTCGGGGAGGGAAGGATTTCAGGTTTACACGGATGCGTTATACCACGGGATGGGTGCCGTTCTAATGCAGAACGGGCACGTGATAGCATACACCTCCCGTCAGTTGAAGAATCACGAGCGGAATTACCCGGTGCAAGACTTGGAGATGGGAGCAGTTGTTTTCTCTCTAAAGATCTGGCGACACTATCTCTACGGTGTCCACTGCGACATATTCTCAGATCACAAGAATCTGAAGTACGTAGATACGCAGAAGGAGCTAAACATCCGGCAGAGGCGATGGGTGGAGTTCTTATCAGATTATCAGTACATGATGCATTACCACCCAAGGAAGGCGAACGTAGTAGAGGATGCTCTGAGCAGGAGAGCTACCACGTCAGGAGCAGAGCCCAAGCTGATGGCCATGGAGCTAGTAAGGATGTTCGAAGACATGCAGATCTCTTTAGTATCCGAGGACGATCCGGAACTATACGAGGAGTATTTAGCGGCGGTGAGTACCACTTATGACATTCGAGACCGCATCAGGGATGGGCAGAGACAGGATGCCAAGCTAGAGCCGATTTTCAGAGCCTTGGAGGCAGGCTCAGCTGGAGACTACTCGTTGAAGGATGGCCTGTTGAGTTTTAGAGGTCGAGTGTATATACGGGCAGGGAGCCAGATTCGGGAGGACATTATGTTGGAACCATAGCTTTTGATTTGAGTTAGGATCCATCCTTTTGTTAAATCTAATAATTTAGATCAATCTAAATTAACACAAATTAAATATGATGCGATCGAATCGGAGAATATACTTAAGCAAATAACATAAGTTCTCTACGTTCGACAAATGTCGAACGACGCTCGACAAATAGCCAGACAGCGCTCGACAAATATTCATCAGAACAGCGTTCGACAAATAGCGAACGACGCTCGACGAATCCAGTCAGAACAATTGGAGCGGGCAGGCATTCTCTGAATGGCACTCGACAAACTCAATCCAGCCAGACTTAGCAGGTCGACGAGATAAATCAAGATCGACAAAATATCTTATCTGCAGAGAATTGCTCAGCACATCAAAAGGCGCTCGACAAATGCCGTTCAGTGCTCGACAAAATTCTAGCCAGAGCTCGACTAATATTTTATTGGGCTATCTTTCTTTATAATATTTAATCTAGCCGTTGCAGCATTAAAAGCATATTGCCGTTTCTGTATTGTCAAATCGGCAACTCCTCTTTCCAAGGAACAAAATTAAAGAGATTTTATCTCTTTCCATTTTTCCCGAGCAAGGATTCAAAAGCTTTCTCCAGACTATATATTCATGAGAAGAGCAGAAAGAAATATACATATATAGGAGAGACAGAGAAGAAAATACATAGAAGCAAATCTATTTTTCTTGCTAATATTCTCTTGCAGATCTCACACATCCTGAGACAACAATCACGACCAATTGCTCAGGATCATCACTGCAAAAGAAGGAAGAAGCATTTGAACAATCAAAAGGAAGAGACCTCTAGAACTGTCATTCATCTATACCAGACAGGGGGAGCTCTTCAGCATCTGATCCTTTCAACACCATATCAGGATCATCAAGAGTCTTCTTATACAGAGAAGAACAATTTAATTTCGGCTTTTATTTTTCCTCTCTTTACCCCATCCTGTACAGGGTTATAACTCCCTTCAAAAGTTAACTCTCGGTGACAGGGCACCTTAGCAAAAACCTGCAGTTTGGTTAGAGCACCTTATCAACAGCTCACCTGGTGTGAGGGCACCTTATCAACAACCTCATAGTGGATTCCTACCAAAGGGTGGAAGAGTAGATGTACCCAGTTGAGGGGAACTACTATATATCCTGTGTCATCTGGATTGTGCTTCTTGTTTGTTTGCCTTATTTCTTTTTGCTGTTTATTATTTATGCACTTCAACTGTTTGTGTATATTACTCCTACAGCAATCAGCACTCTTATATACTTATATATCATTATTTTGGAAGTAAACTTAAACAAGATCTTTTAATAAGAAGAATAAGAACTAAAACACTCCACTTTCAATTGGTATCAGAGGGTGTTGATCTCTTTACAGGCTAACACCTGGATCACAAAGATCACTTTAGTTCTTTCATATGTTCAACACAGTTTTTCAAAATGGCTCCATCAGTTTTCTCTATTACAGATCCACCTTTATGTAACTTGGATAGATTTGAGCTATGGCAAATTAGAATTAAATTATATATGAATGTCATAGATGAGAACATTTACAAATCTATTTTGACAGGACTTCCCCTCATGTCATCAAAGGCAGTTACACCTGCATTACCTAGTTCCATGGTTATCAAGTCTCCTTCGAGAGCAATGAAAGGGCATATTTACAAAAGAAAACGTGGCAACAGAGAGACTGATGTCACTGCCCGTGTTTGCAAAATGAAGCCAGATAAATTCAAAGCTGGTACTAATGATGGGCGGACTGATAAACATAAAGAACCTTCCCCATCTACAGAACCTTCTTCATCCTCAGAAGCAGATGCCAAAGCCATATAGATCTTGGCTCAGTCAGTGTCAAAGGACATTCTTCAAAAGCTTGAAGACTGCACCTCTGCAAGAGGAATCTGGACCTCCCTCTCCAGGATGGTAAATAAACCTTCTTTTATCTCTTCAACTAATTGTATTTTTGATGCAGAACCATCAACAAACCTAAGTGAAGAAGAAGAAGAAGAAGAACTTAGAGCTAGAGCTTTCTGCATGATGGCCATAAATGGGTCATATCACAATCCAGATGCAGAAGCAGAAGTAGAAAAGGTAAATGAGGTAATATCAATTCAAAACCCTACCTCTAAAAATTACAAATCCTCTTTTAAAATAACTTTTACCAATTTAATAAAATTTAACATAAAAATAAAGAAGTCAACAAATATAAATCATTTGATTTCCGAACATAACAAACCTAAAGAAGAACAAAATGACCTTTTAAAACATAAACATGAACATTTTTTTAAAGAAAAACAAATTGATTATGTTCAACAATTTCAAGAAAAATTTTCAAATTTATATTTTAATGAAATAAAAAGGCTAAAACTGCTAAACCTTTCAACTCTAATAAAATTCAAAGAAGTTTTCTAATTAATTTCTCACCATTAAACTCCATCCCAATTCAAACAGCAAATCTAAAATTTACATGGATTGTTTCCATCATAAAAACTATGTTAAGACAACTTTTTATTCTTACAGACTTCTCCAAGTCAGTTTGAGCATTCTACTGTAGCTGCATTGATCAGTATTGATCATAACACTGAGTGTGAGTCTCTTCTGATAAGGGGATTCTATGAGAAAGAAAATGTCTGCAATGTTTTTATAATCTAAAGCATTCCTTAAAATCCATTAACAGCTGTAGCAATTCAAGAAATTAAAAACATATTAACTCAAATCTAGATAATTTAAAGAGTCTACAGAAGAAAATTGAAAACTAAAACCAAGTGAGAGAGAAAAGGAGAACATCAGAGAAGCCAAGTGAGAGAGAAAATGAGAAACACAAATCTCAAACAAAACTTAAATCTGTATAAAAGCTGCTGCAACTGAAAATTCTAAAAACCATTTTAAGATTACCAAGTCACTAGTTTTGATTTGATCCCAACTCAAATAGGGGGAGATTGTTGGAACCATAGCTTTTGATTTGAGTTAGGATCCATCCTTTTGTTAAATCTAATAATTTAGATCAATCTAAATTAACACAAATTAAATATCATGCGATCGAATCGGAGAATATACTTAAGCAAATAACATAAGTTCTCTACGTTCGACAAATGTCGAACGACGCTCGACAAATAGCCAGACAGCGCTCGACAAATATTCATCAGAACAGCGTTCGACAAATAGTGAACGGCGCTCGACGAATCCAGTCAGAACAATTGGAGCGGGCAGGCATTCTCTGAATGGCACTCGACAAACTCAATCCAGCCATACTTAGCAGGTCGACGAGATAAATCAAGATCGACAAAATATCTTATTTGCAGAGAATTGCTCAGCACATCAAAAGGCGCTCGACAAATGTCGTTCAGTGCTCGACAAAATTCTAGCCAGAGCTCGACTAACATTTTATTGGGCTATCTTTCTTTATAATATTTAATCTAGCCGTTGCAGCATTAAAAGCATATTGCCGTTTCTGTATTGTCAAATCGGCAACTCCTCTTTCCAAGGAAATAAATTAAAGAGATTTTATCTCTTTCCATTTTTCCCGAGCAAGGATTCAAAAGCTTTCTCCACACTATATATTCATGAGAAGAGCAGAAAGAAATATACAGATATAGGAGAGACAGAAAAGAAAATACATAGAAGCAAATCTATTTTTTTTGCTAATATTCTCTTGCAGATCTCATACATCCTGAGACAACAATCACGACCAATTGCTCAGGATCATCACTGCAAAAGAAGGAAGAAGCATTTGAACAATCAAAAGGAAGAGACCTCCAGAACTGTCATTCATCTATACCAGACAGGGGGAGCTCTTCATCATCTGATCCTTTCAACACCATATCAGGATCATCAAGAGTCTTCTTATACAGAGAAGAACAATTTAATTTCTGCTTTTATTTTTCCTCTCTTTACCCCATCCTGTACAGGGTTATAACTCCCTTCAAAAGTTAACTCTCGGTGACAGGGCACCTTAGCAAAAACCTGCAGTTTGGTTAGAGCACCTTATCAACAGCTCACCTGGTGTGAGGGCACCTTATCAACAACCTCATAGTGGATTCCTACCAGTGGGTGGAAGAGTAGATGTACCCAGTTGAGGGGAACTACTATATATCCTGTGTCATCTGGATTGTGCTTCTTGTTTGTTTGCCTTATTTCTTTTTGCTGTTTATTATTTATGCACTTCAACTGTTTGTGTATATTACTCCTACAGCAATCAGCACTCTTATATACTTATATATCATTATTTTGGAAGTAAAACTTAATCAAGATCTTTTAATAAGAAGAATAAGAACTAAAACACTCCACTTTCACATTATGACAAAGGCTCATTGCAGTAGATATTCCGTGCACCCGGGTATCACCAAGATGACAGCGGATCTGAAGAGGACTATGCACTGGCTGGGTATGAAGAAGGACATCACCTATTTTGTGACTCACTGCAAGTCTTGCCAACTCATGAAGGCTGAGTGCCGGAACCCAGCCGGGCTAGCCGCTCCCGGTACCAGAGTGGAAGTTCGACGACATCGCTATGGACTTTATACACGGTCTTCCCCAATCTCGTGCGGGAAATGACTCGATTTGGGTGATCGACGACAGATTGACGAAGGTGGCCAGGTTCATTCCAGTCAGGAAGGACGATTTGGTCGGTGTTTTGGTACGGAGGTTCGTAGAGTAGTTTGTTCGATATCATGGCGTGCTGAGGACAATCGTGTCGGATCGAGATGGACGATTTACGTCGAGGGAATGGAGAGCAGTGCAGGCCTACCTAGGCACCCGGTTGAATTTTAGTACAGCTTTCCACCCCCAGACAGACGGGCAAATGGAGCGTACCAATCGGACCCTGGAGGATCTTCTACGTCTTTGCATTCTGGACCGCGGGGAGCCATGGGAGAGACGGTTACCGTTAGTCGAGTTCTCGTACAACAACAGTCACCAGGCTAGCATAGGCAGGGCACCTTACGAGGCATTATACGGACAGAGGTGCAGGACACCATTGTCTTGGATTCAGGATTAGGATCCCAAGGCATTTGGCTCATAGTTCGTGGAGGACACGAAGGTTCAGGTAAGGCTGATTTGAGACAGGATGTTGGAGGCCCAGAGCAGGAAGGCCAAGTATTACGATGCGCGGCATCGTATGGTAGAGTTCCAGGTGGGAGACCGGGTCTTCTTGAAGATACGTCTGATGCATGGAGTCTCACGGGTTCGCGGGCAGAAGAAGCTCAGTCCGAGATATATGGGGCCTTACAAGATCCTGGAGCGGATCGATCCCCTGGCTTACAGACTGGAGCTACCGCTGGAGTTAGAGGGACTGCGCGACATTTTCCACGTCTACTCACTTAGGAGGGCTCTACTACGGTCAGAGCAACAGATATCTACTACGGAGGGGCCAGTAACTACTGATCGATCGGTTCGCCTGGAGCCGGTTCGGATAGACGACACGGAGTTGCGAGTCTTGCGGCGCAAGAAGGTTCCGCTGGCCAAGGTCCTATGGAGGAATCATGGGCAAGAGGAGCATATCTGGGAACCACTGGACCTGATGCAGCAAAAGTACCCGGAGCTCTTTACGACAGGTATAATTTAATTGTTCTGGGATGTTACATTTTCTTCCTTGTAGTAGAAACCCCACAGGCTTAACCTGAATTTCGAGGACGAAATTTTTATTTTTATGTATTGGGATTTGTAACATCCCCCAAACAACTAGACCCCCTAAGTTGTTTTTGTCATGACTAGGTCATGACAAAACCATAGGAAGACCTTAAGACCATGTGAGCTTGGATGAGAAGGAGAAATCTCAGTGGTCTGCATATAGCAGTTTTCAAATACCTAGCCTAGGGTTGGACTTTAGGGCCTTTCCTTGAACCTTGACTCCAACATAGTATCACTAACCCATTAGGGGTCTCCTTGGAGCACTAGGGACCAATTGGGGTCAACAAAAGGGGCCAAATTGACCAAAGACAACCATAACCTTAAATTGGTCAAACTAGCTCAATTAGGGCCAATTGGCCCTCACCTTGCCAAATTGACTCCACCTACACCTTCCTAACCCTTAAGGGAGGCCATTGGAGTCTAAGCAACCCATTGGGGTCAACCCAATTGGTCAATTTGACCAAAGTCAACCTTGTACTAAATTAGGTCAAAATAACCCAATTTCCCCAAATTAAACCCAATCCATTTGGGCTAGACCCAATTGAGGTGGTCCACCACCAAATGGGATTGAGTGCTACTGAAGTGGACATTCAATTTCAGGAAATTCGGCCAGGAGAGAGAATGCCCTAATTTGGAAGAGAGAGAAAGAAGGGGGAGTTAATGGAGAGGAAGAGGAAACCTTCCATCTCCTCCAATAATGGCACCATTCATCTCCCCTTGGGGAGAGGAGAAGTTTTCAACCCTTCCCCGGCCACATTGATGCCCAAATTTGCTCCCCCAAGTATAACCGATGCATTCATTAATGGCCATTAATGGCAATCCGAGTAACACCTCCCCCTTAGCCTCAATTGACCCCTTTAACATCTTCAGAGGTTGGAAAGGAGTGAAACCCCCCTCTTCCCCGAAGAAATCGAGCACCGGAAGCTAGGATTGACATGGCGCCGAAAGCTCCACCTCCGGCCATGGCGACTCGCCGGAATACGCACCACCAATCCCCCACACAGGTCCGATCCGCCTCCTCTCCCTTAGTGCTAGATCTTTTCATAATTAGGGGCTTGATCCGAGCTCAATTGGGCTCGGATCGTGCTTCCGAAAGGGCTCGGTTCGAGCTCTTTTTCCCCTCCTCTAAAACCCGATTCCGACCACCTCCGGTCGGCCAACCACCCCCTATCGCCGGCCACCACCTCAACGGAGGTGGTGGTGGCATTGGCTAGCCGGGAAGCGGCACAGGTGGCCGGGAAATCATCCCGCAAGGAAGCCCAGGACAGGCTGTCGCGCATCGTCCGTCCAACGGGGACAATGACTAAGAGCTGTCGGATTTGCCGTGATAAGCTATTCATATTTAAATGATTATGTTATATACTTATTTCATTAATTCGTCGAACGGAGTAGAAGAAATTTGAGTTCGTCGAACTGATGTTTGAGTTCGTCGAACTGAACTCGGAATTAATTCGTCGAACGGAGTAGAAGAAATTTGAGTTCGTCGAACTGATGTTTGAGTTCATCGAACTGAACCCGAAATTAATTTGTCGAACAGAATCAATTCAGCGAACTGAATTCGGAGTAAATGATTAGGTTATAACCTTATTTCATTAATTTGTCGTACGGAGTAGAAGAAGTTTTGAGTCCGTCGAACTGATGGTTGAGTTCGTCGAACTGAACCCGGAGTTCGTCGAACGGAACTCATTTGTCGAACACACTCTAGTGTTCGTCGAACTGATAGTAGAGTTTGTTGAACTGAACCCGGAGTTCGTCGAATGGAATTCGTTTGACGAACACACTCTGGAGATCGTCGAACTGATAGTTGAGTTCGACGAACTGAACACGGAGTTCGTCGAATGGAGTTAATTCGCCGAACTGAATTAATTCATCGAACTGGATTAATTCGTCGAATGAAAATCGGATTTCGTCAAGCGCACCGAAGTACGGCGTTCGTCGAACGCAGATCATATTTCGTCGAACGCAGATCATATTTCGTCGAACGCAGAGACTTGTTCCAACACATTTTGTCATACTACATGTAGTATTTTCTTTTAATTATTAAAAATACTAGAACCCCTAAATTGAAAAGGTTGTCATAACCAAAGTTGTAGCCCTTGGAGTCTAGTTTATTTTAAAATTAATTACACCCCAAAAGGAGTTCTGTAGCTCCCTGTAGGTCCATTATGGTGGGACTGATCCCAAGTGTAGGACAGCCACCATTTCTTGAATAACTTTTGATTGGGTTATGAGATTGACTTGAAAATTGAAACATAGGCTATTTACACCTACCCACACCTCACACCCAAAGATGGGAATTTTAGGAGAACCTTTTTCTAAGGTTTTTGTAATAATTTCATAAATTAAAACTAATTAATT
The DNA here is from genome assembly GCA_033032865.1 of Dactylorhiza incarnata. Taxonomy (NCBI): domain Eukaryota; kingdom Viridiplantae; phylum Streptophyta; class Magnoliopsida; order Asparagales; family Orchidaceae; genus Dactylorhiza; species Dactylorhiza incarnata. The sequence goes on along the minus strand of JAWHQI010000002.1, from coordinate 37,128,737 downwards.
ATTGGGTCAAATGACCTCCAATGCCCTCCAAATTCTGGTGGGTACTTCTTAGGGTTATCACATGACCCTGGTAAAAATCTCAGTTCAATTGGGACTGATTTTGTTGGGTGATTTGTCAACCCAAGTTAGGTCAAATTGGGTCAATGTTAGGGCATGGGGTTTATCTTGGGGTATGTTGGTCAGAACTCATCACCATGAGTTGAAACCTTGGCCACTGGTTTAGGATCGCCTAAAACACCTTCATGAGGATGGGGTGGTGTAGAGGTGGATATGCCCTAGAACCCTAGTTTTACCCCTTGGGGTGCAGATAGAGCTTGTGAAGGACATGTGGTCAAAAGCTATAGAATGGCCATGGAACCTAGGAGATATGTTCATGGGATATATTTATGCCCTAGGGAATTTTGAGAGAATTTTAGGAGAATTTATTCCCCCTAAATTAGGTCATAACCCCTTTAGGTGAATTTCTTTTAAGAGATATTTGCATGCACATATGATCTTGGATGGTGATGAAACCTTGGTAGTGCCTTTATAATTATATGATGGACCTCTGGTAATTTTTGTGAAATTTGTTAGATGATTTAACCAGTACTTCATTTATAAGGCACTTATTTTATCTTAATCTTAAGAAATATAATTAAGGGTCCAAAACTCTCTCGAAAAATGTGCAACTTGGTGAAAGGATATTTCAGAGCACTAGGAATCTTTGTAATTTTTATTTAATTTTTGGAGGTTGTTATCAGTAGGCTACTTCACAACATACTCATATTAGGATTTCTTTGGAATATTTATTTAAGTGGTTAATATGCCTTTATAAATTCTAAAATTTGGCTTGAGAACTTTTCTGATCAATATAAATGTCTGGTAATGTTCCCATAATTTTTGGACAAATATTGTTGGTGGTTGCTTCTTTAATTTCCAATTTTTGTTAAATGTTCAATATTATAATTAGAGGACAATTCCTGATTGTAAAATTGTGACACTCTAGATTTACTGTTATTTTGGCATGATAGGTTTATCCTAATTTTATGGAAGCCATATCATAATAATACCTTACACTTCATGTTCATTTTCAAACTTGGCAAATATTGGAGAAATTAAAATAAATGCTAAAATGTTAAGGAAAATTATGAATCTCTGGAGTTAGTCTTATAATGCCATGATAGCCCTCCAGTAATAATCTTGTGTCATGAGGATGAACATTTGGAGTACACCTACTCATTAGCTTCATATAGTTAGTTTGGTCTGCGTATAGTAAAACTGTAAAACCTGAGAACTTTATGGATCATTAGGAGGGAATGGAAGGTAGAGGTTGTACCTAGACTGGTTGAGAGAGAAGATTGAAGGTCACCAAAAGGAGTTTAGGTGATGAGGGTGTGCTTGGGAGTTAAGGGTAAAGTTGTGATCGGGATTGACGAAAGATCGTCTTTCCCTTAGCCTGTCATAAAATGCTTAGGGGTAATTCAAGAGAAATGACAAGAAGGGTATTCTTACGGGTAGCTACCAATAACATTAAGTGTCTTGAGAAATGGAGCTTTGGGGTGTCATCCCATTATAGTTCCTAGTACCGCAGCGAGCCCCTTACAGGGTAATCCTCGGGAAATCCAAGGTTAACCATAAATTGTAGGGATAAGTTGATGTACAAAATTAACTTAATAATACGCACACCCACACCCCGTAGTTACGGGAGGTTAGTTAGTTTAGTTGTACGAGTGGTAGGCTCCGTGGTTGAAGCAGCGGATTAGTTTGTCCGGTGAGCTTGTGACTCAGTAATGCTTGATGGTACGGACGGGTTGGTCCGGCGAGCCATTGGCCCGGAAGGTTATGATGTCGGGTAGGTTAGCCCGGGGAGTTTATGGCTCGGGATATAGTAGAACATGTTTGCATGTGCATGAAGGTGGTGGGTCTTCGGTATTGGACTGTCGTTCACACCGACGTCAATACGTTGACTCGGCAAGTATGGAATTTGCATTTAGCCATAAAAGTCTGGTGGTCCAGCCAGTAAGAGTACGCAGATGCTCCGCGGTTTTGTGTTGAGGCGCACGATAGGTTTAGGTTAGGTAGTGTGAATACCAACCTAGAGGTGGACGAGGCCCAACCCACCGCTTCCGTTTGCCACTACTGGGGTATCCTTGGAGTTTTGCTAGCTCCAAAAAGGGGGAACTAAAGGTTTGTGCGCATAGAGTCGAAGTGTATGAGTTGTACTTTTTTATGAGTTATTACGCGCCTTTTGAAAATACGCCTTGTTCAACACTAAAATTGTAGATCTCGACGAGATCTATAACCTTTGTGTTGAACCCTAAACCCTAAATGCATGTACAAGGCGTATTTCCAAAAATTCGCTATAATTACGCACATATTTCAATCAGGGCGGCAATACGTCTTGTGCGTGCATTTTTAGGAAAAGTGTTTAACACAAAAGTTGTAGATCTCAAAAGTTGATCACTTTTCCTAAAAATGCATGTACAAGACGTATTTCTAAAAGGCGAGTAATAACTCATACAAAAAAGTGCGGATATCCAAAACTGTAGTGCGGATAACAATCACCTAAAAAAATAGAGGGCTCTCTCTCCTCATTCCCCATCCTAAGCCACCTCCCTTATTTCCAATCCCTCGATCGTCTCTCTTCCCCGATCTCCCACCCACTCTCCTCGCCGGGAGCAAAAAGGCACTCTTCCTCCACCAAACTGAACACCCCATCCGTCTATCCCCTTCAATCTCAAAGCGGCGGTAGGGCATCACCTCTTCTGAACGACCATCGCCACGCCTCCTTCCTCCCGCTTGACATTTCCACGCTCTGCAAGGGCATCACCTCTTCTGAACGGACATTGCCTCTTTTGAACGATCATCGTCATGCCGCCTGCAATGGAGAAGAGGGAGGGGGAAGGGAGGAATCCTCTAGGGCATTCGTTCGGTGTTTAGGGTTCCACGTAGTCAAGCTTCTGTTGTTCATTAGGCGACTTACAGTTCTGCCATCTGCTTCTGAAGGTTAGCCGACATGAGATTTACTGTTCCAGTCAGTCAATCTCTGGCGACGGGAATCCCCCAACAACTGCAGTCTGAAGCTTAGCCGACGTGATCTTTCTCCCTGTTTTGTCATACAGCTGCAGTGGCCGACGATCAATAAGGTGTGATCTCTAATCCATCTCAAGCTGTCTATGCTTACATTACGTTTGTTTGTATAAAATTCTTCTTATTCCATTTCATGCACTCAACATGTTCGATGAATTGACGTAGAGCTGTTTTTAGGCACCATTCTTCAATAGCAAACTTTTGTGATGATTTATTTTATGTTATATTCATTGATATGAATATCTGATTAGAATTCCAATCGTAAATCAAAGTCTTCTATAATTTTGTCTGCTTTTCCATTAAATTCCATTTCACCAAAGCAAAATCTAATTATAATTTTCATCGATATGATTCCCTGATTAGAATTTCAATCATAAATCAAAGTTTTCTATAAGCCTTTCTCTGCTTTTCCATTAAATGCCATTCCGACAAAGCAATATTTAACTCAACTGATCCTGATAATTCATCAAATTAATAAATTCAACTTGAAATATTATTGAGAATATCTTCATCAACCCTGTATGATCAGTCCAAAGCAATTTCATCTTCATGATTGGAAAAGTTGGATTGAGTTTATCACAACATGAAAATGGAAGGAGTGGGAAGGAGGAGGACAAAGCTCTCCAATATTTTACCAGAGAGAAGGATGTTTCATCCAGAAAATACAAGTGCTCGCGTATACAAAAAGTACCATCCCTACAATAAAAAATGTGCTCTCCACATCGCTCGCAAACCCCCATGCGCACGACAAACAAGCGACGGGTGGAATATTGCGCTCAGGGGTTTGCTAGTGGCGGGAGTGAAAATGTGCTCTCCACATCGCTCGCAAACCCCCATGCGCATGACAAACAAGCGACGGGTGGAATATTACGCTCAGGGGTTTGCGAGTGGCGGGAGTGTCGTCGCGTCGGGGTAATGCCTTGGTCGGGGTAATGTCGTGGTCAGGGTAATGCCGTGGTCAGGGTACTGTGTGTGTGTGTGTGTGTGTGTGTGTGTGTGTGTGTGTGTGTGTGTGTGTGTGTGTGTGTGTGTGTGTGTGTGTGTGTGTGTGTGTGTGTGTGTGTGTGTGTGTGTGTGTGTGTGTGTGTGTGTGTGTGTGTGTGTGTGTGTGTGTGTGTGTGTGTGTGTGTGTGTGTGTGTGTGTGTGTGTGTGTGTGTGTGTGTGTGTGTGTGTGTGTGTGTGTGTGTGTGTGTGTGTGTGTGTGTGTGTGTGTGTGTGTGTGTGTGTCTGTGTGTCTGTGTGTGTGTGTGTGTGTGTGTGTGTGTGTGTGTGTGTGTGTGTGTCTGTGTCTGTGTCTGTGTCTGTGTCTGTGTCTGTGTGTCTGTGTGTGTGTCTGTGTGTGTGTGTGTGTCTGTGTGTCTGTGTGTGTGTTTGTGTGTGTGTGTCTGTGTGGTCAGCGTGCTGTGTGTCTGTGTGTGTGTCTGTGTGGTCAGCGTAATGTGTTTGTGTGTGGTCAGGGTACTGTGTGTGTGTGTGTGGTCAGGGTACTGTGTGTGTGTGTGGTCAGGGTACTGTGTGTGTGTGTGGTCAGGGTACTGTATGTGTGTGTGGTCAGGGTACTGTGTGTGTGTGTGTGGTCAGGGTACTGTGTGTGTGTGGTCAGGGTACTGTGTGTGTGGTCAGGGTACTGTGTGTATGTGTGTGTGTGGTCATGGTACTGTATGTGTGTGTGTGTGTGGTCAGGGCACTGTATGTGTGTGTGTGTGGTCAGGGTACTGTATGTGTGTGTGTAGTCAGGGTACTGTGTGTGTGTGTGGTCAGGGTACTGTGTGTGTGTGTGTGGTCAGGGTACTGTGTGTGTGTGTGGTCAGGGTACTGTGTGTGTGTGTGTGTGGTCAGGGTACTGTGTGTGTGTGTGGTCAGGGTACTGTGTGTGTGTGTGGTCAGGGTACTGTGTGTGTGTGTGTGGTCAGGGTACTGTGTGTGTGTGTGTGTGTGTGTGTGTGTGTGTGTGTGTGTGTGTGTGTGTGTGTGTGTGTGTGTTTGGAATGGCTAACTGCAGGCCAAAAAAGAATTCTTGAAGAAGACCTGATGGGCGAGCCCAGGCTATCCTAGGTTGGCTCACCGGGGTGGCGAGTGCTCGGTAGAGTTGGAACCCATGACTCTCCTCGAGCTGGGGGGCGAGTGCTCGCTAGGGGCAAGTGCTCGCTAGGGGCGAGTGCTCGCTAGGGGGCGAGTGCTCGCTAGGGGTGAGTGCGAGCTAGGGGCGAGTGCGAGCTGAGGCTTGATGAATTCACTTGGCAACACGGGGTTGTACACAATCCCCGCTCTTTGCGAATTTGCCTCAAGCTCGGAAAGATAGTTCAGCCCTGTACATTTGGCGAGTGCCTTCATTTTGAGGAGAATCTCTCGGTGGCCCCCACTGGCTTGGGGGAACGAGCCCACCATGTCCATTCCCCATATCGCAAAGGTCCATGGCGTCGTGATGGTCCTGAGCCTCTAAGCTAGTAGGAGTTGAAGTGGGTGAAGAGTTGACATTTCTGGCACTTCTTTGAATACTCCGCCGAGTCCTGCCTGATTGTGGGCCAAAAGTAACCTTGTCTTAGCACCCTTTTCTCCAAGGTCCTACTCCTAGAAAGACTTCCGCATTCTCCGGAGTGGACCTCCTCTAGAACCCTTGGAACTTCCTCCTCGGAGACACACCTTGCGAGGAGACCGTACAGAGTCTTCCTATACAGGGCCCCCTTGTGAAGAACGTAGTAGGCGGACTTGTACCTGAATCGCCGCTTATCCGGGACCTTTTCCGGGAACTTACTCGAGGTCAGGAAAATAATGAAAGGCTCCATCCGCGTGGGTCGCCGATCGATCTCCATCAACTCGCCTTCTTCGATGGATGGCCGGAACAATTCTGTCACTGTCCCTCCTACACGAGGACTGTGCTTCGCCAAATGATCTGCCTGAGTATTTTGCTCCCTTGGTACATGCCGAATGGAGAAGGTTCAGAACAGCCCAATGAGCCTTTTGACCTTCGTCAGGTACCGTTGGAGAGTTGGCTCCCTAGTCTCAAATTCTCCCTTGATCTACGACGCTACCACCATGGAATCCGTGGATACCTTCACGTCCTGGATTCCCAGCCCCCTTGCCAAACGGAGCCCTATTATCACTGCCTCGTACTCGGCTTGGTTGTTGGTAAGTGGAAAACAGATGTATATTGCTTGCTCAATCTTCATCCCATGCAGACTTACCAAGATCACTCCCCCTCCTAGGGAGTACCTTCCTGATGCCTCGTACACCAGCATCTCCCTAGCCAAGTGCTTGGAGGACTGGGAGCCTTCCACCTCAACTATATACTTCGTCAAGAAGTCGGCCACAGCCTGCGCCTTCATCGATAATCGGGGTACGAAGGAAATTTCAAACTCGCTCAGCTCCACCGACCACTTTTTCAATCTTCCTGAATGCTCCACCCCCTCCATGATATTGCGGAGGGGGTGGTCGATCACTAATTTGATTGAATGCGTCTGGAAATACGGCCGAAGCTTTCTGACTGAGATAATCAGGGCGAACGCCAACTTCTCGAGGATGGGGTATTTGAGCTCGGCTTTCTTCAAGACCCTGCTTACGTAGTAGACAGGGAGCTACTTCCCACCCTCTTCCCGAACCAGGACCGAGCTCACCGCCTCAGCTCCCACTCCCAGGTAAAGAGTCAGGTCCTCCCCCACCATGGGTCCTTGGAGTAGGGGTGTCTGTGTGAGCCGCCTCTTTAACTGTTGGAAAGCCTCTTCGCACTCCAAGGTCCATTCAAACTTCTGACTTCCCCTCAACACCTTGAAGAAGGGCGAGAACTTCTCCCTCTCCCGGGAGAGGAACCTGCTCAACCCTGTCAACTTCCCTATCAGCTGCTGGACCTCATTTGCATTCTGAGGGGACACCAAGTCCAGAATCCCCCTCACCTTATCGGGGTTGGGTTCTACTCCTGCAGGGGTGAGGAGGTGACCTAGAAACTTTCCCCTCCCTGCCCCAAAGACACACTTCAGAGGGTTAAGCCTCATTTTGAATTTCTGCAGGGTGGCGAAGGTCTCGGCCAGGTCCTGAAGGTGAGACACAACGTCCCTGCTTTTCACCATTAGGTCATCTACATAGACCTCCAATTTTCTACCTTTTTGCTCCTTGAACACCTGATCCATCATTCGTTGGTACGTGGCTCCCGCATTCCTCAACCCGAAGGGCATCATTTTGTAATAATAGCACCGGTCATCCGTGATGAAGGAAACATCCTTAACATCCGGCGGGTGCATTCGGATCTGATGGTATCCTGAAAAGGCATCTAGAAAACTCATCACAGGGAAACCTACGGTTGAGTCTACCATCGCGTCGATTCGAGGCAAATGATAACAATCCTTGAGGCACGTTTTATTCAACAATGAAAAACCAATACACATCCTCCACCTCCCATCTCCTCCTCTTCCAACACCTTGAAGTTGTTGTTGCCCCATCGGGGCTCTCCTCTCCCCTCTCATTTCCAAGAACTCGGGGTAGGTGGTCGTTGCATAACCTTCCTCTAGGTGGAAGTCAAAATACGGCAATGCCACTCTCCCCCTTTCTGCCCCTCCTGGGCGATTTCTCCTTCCTCTTCTTCTTCCTCGGCGTATCATCATTGCATGCTGGGGCGGGGACTGGAAAGGCCTCAGACCCGGCTGCCACCCATGGGGGTTGAACCATCCCTGACCCCCTTGAAATTGCCCCCCTCTTCCTTGGAAAGTCTCCCCACCCTGGGCGAATCCTCTTCCCTGGCCCTGATGATGTCCCCCTGGCGGCCTCCACACCGGTCGGTTGACGGGTGGGTGATACCTTCCTCCCGGCTCCTGCCCCCAGTGGTCCTTGGAACCCTTGCCTCCTCCCTTCTCTTTACTTCGTGCGGTTGGGGTCCACCTCCCTCTTTTTCCTCTTCTCCGGACCACTTGGCCAACTTTGCCACGAAGATGGCGTTGGTCGCCTCCCCCTCGATCTCTCGCCCCGCCCGCTCGATCAATTCTTCGTATGATAGAGGGGGATCTCAGGCAAGTCCCATCTTGAACAGCCCTTGTCGCAGTCCAAGGGTGAAGGCCAGCTGCAAGGTGTGCCCCGGCACCTCGTGGACCAAGAGGACCTCTTCCTGGAACCGATCCATGTAGCTTCCCGATGATTCTTTGGCCTTCTGTTGGATTAGAAAGAGAGCCTCGACCCCTTTCTTCCTCTTCTTCGATGTGGCGAACCGCAGCAGGAAACTCCGGCGGAGATCCTCGAAGTTGTACATAGTCCCGGAAGGGAGCTGGTGGAACTAGTCCCTGGTCTTTCCCTTGAGGGAGATGGAGAACAGCTTGCACTTGAAGGCGTTTGTCATCTGCCTGATGGAGACGACATCTTCGAACCAGTGGAGATGCTGGAGGGGATCATCTCTGCACGTGTAGTGGGACATGGCGGGCACCGTGAATCCCTCCGGAATAGGGATTGAGAGAATCAGCTCACAGAACGGACACCCTGACCCTGCCTGGCGAGCCGGGAGCACTCGCCTGGTATCCTCGCCTGGCTAGCGAGCACTCGGCGGGCTGGGAAACAGCACTCACGCGTGAATGGCTCGCTCACCCTCTCCTACCTGCACCTCCTTCTCGGGTCTCCCGTCGGGTGCATCCTCGCCTAGAGCTAGCGGGGCGAGTACTGGAACCGCGGCGGTCGAGCACTCACCCGGCAGCGATAAGGTTATTCGCAGGGTCTCCAGAATTGGCTTCCTGAATTCGTCGAAGTCGCTCTTTCTCACGAACTCGCCTGAGGATGGGGAGCCCCCAAGGTCGCCTCCTTGACCTTCACTTCCCGTCATTAAATCTTACTCGGGATTTTCTAAGCAAACAATGGTCCACGCTCACCGCACCAAAAATGTTAAACCAAGAAACAACAGTTCAACTATTGAGCCTAAAAACCACGGCTCGAGGAGTTCGGACTGATGTATTTTGCTCTTACTTCTCCCGAGTTCAATCTTCAGACCGGGCATTGAGGACTAGAAAGCTCACTCACAATGCGTAGAAAACTAGAAACAGACTCCCGAGTTACAACGAGGAGGTCCCGCCACTAACCCGAACGATCTAGAGAACCTCCCCTCCCAAACCAGTTGCTGAGCATGGCACCTTAGAGAGTGCCAGGGAGTTCTTCCCACCAACCCGGAAACCACGGTGAGCAGCAAGTCGGATCTCTGTAACAGACCAAAGCTAACCAGTGGAGAGAGAAACGAGTGAGAGATCCACTCCAAAGGTGTTATTGGGGGTCTATTTATAGTTTTCTTAAAACAGTCTGCGAATAGCGGAATCTCACCTCTTAATTTTACTAAATGTAGCCTAAAATGGTCTGCCAACAGCGGAATCCGACGGTTTGGAATTACTAATTGCAGGTCAAAAAAGAATTCTTGAAGAAGATGGCATCCATCTGATGGGCGAGCCAACGTTGTCCTAGGTCGGCTCGCCGGGGTGGCGAGTGCTCGGTAGAGCTGGGACTCGTCACTCGCCTCCAGCTGGGGGTGAGTGGTCGCTAGGGGCGAGTGCGAGCTGAGGTGCTCCATTCGTCCGACCGTCTCACACAGCCCCGATTATGCTCCAGACCGTCTGATGGCTTGATGAATCCACTCGGCAAACACGGGTTGTACAGTGCCCTATACGAAGTCGCAACTCTCGCTGCTCGCGGTTTCCCTCTCAGTCGTCGTTTCCCTCTCAGTCGAGGCCGATCCTCCTTGTTCTAGTAGGCAACTTTGACAAGTTGTATATATAGTTCTCGCTGATCTCAATGCTCGTACTGTTTGCGTCATTATATTTTAAAAATGTGCACATTTCCCCTGATTTCTAATCTAATCATTACTGCATTTAGCTATTATTCCTTATTTGTGTTCTTTTTTGGTTATGATACAAAAGTTTGGTTAAAGGATACTTCCTTGAACAAAGTTACTGATCTTCTTTTTTACCATTGACGGAAGCACTTATATATATATATTATATATGTATACGCACACATGAGCAGTTCCGTACGGGCTTTGCACGTGCTCGCTGACTCTTAGCGGGCTGCGCCCGCATTCGAGCGGGTTGTGCATGCATATGATAGTACCCGACCGGCGACGACGAGCTTCCCCCGCAACTTATACATATGAGTACTCAAAATGACTTTAAAAAAATATACATCAATATTTTATAATTATTTTTTTCAAAAACATTTATATTTTAACAAAAAATCATTTTAAAGTAAGTTATTATATTTCAAAATTAGTTTTTAGAGGCATAATGATTAGAGAAATACTTAGGTGAGTATCTCGCACCTAGTTCTAGGTGAGGGGGAAATACAGCCGTATGATCTTAGATTTGACGGTAGGGAAAATACTGACATTATTTATTATTCATAAATACAGCAATATTTAGAGTTATCAATGGCTGAGATGCACTCTTCTCACCGTGATCTAGGTGCGAGATACTCACCTAAAAATTTTTCTAATGATTACCTATCATAGTAGGTGTAGGAGGTCTACTAAAAAGTTATTGAATTTTATGAATTTCCATCATTATTTTTATTATAAGGATATGATGTAATTACACAAATAGTTATTGCATTTTATGAATTTTCATTTTTTTATGATATATGTTAAGTCATTGAAGTAAAAGAATGAGGATATATTTGGCAATTTTGAATGTTGCACCAAAGGTTATATAGAAGATATCTATATATATATATATATAACCTCATTTTTTAACTACTATATAGAAGAAGTTGTCTTTGGTGCAACATTCAAAATTGCAAAATATATCCTCATTTTTTACTCCAATAACTTAACATATATTATGAAAAAAGGGGAATTCATAAAATATAAATGATATTTATGTAATTACATCATATCCTTATAATAAAAATAACGATGGAAATTCATAAAATCCAAAAGTTTTTAATAAACCTCCTAGACCTACTATGGTAGGTTATCATTAGGCCTACAAAAATTAATTTCAAAATATAATGAGTTACTTTAAAATGATTTTTTGTTAAAATATAAATATTTTTGAAAAAAATAATTATAAAATATTGATGTATATTTTTTACGGTCATTTTGAGTACTCATATGTATATGTTGCGGGCGAAGCCGGTCGGGGGTGGGCGAAGCCCGCCGTCGCCAGCCGGGTACTGTCAAATGCGGGCGCAGCCCGCTCGAATGCGGGCGCAGTCCGCTAAGAGTCAGCGAGCACAGGAGAAGCCCGTGAGCTGACTCTTAGCGGGTTGCGCCCGCATTCGAGCGGGTTGTGCCTGCAAACGACAGTAACCGATCGGCAATGACGGGCTTCGCCCGCAACATATGTTGGATCTTGTGGCGCCCTTAGAGGGGGGGGTGAATAAGAGCCTTTTTAAATTACGATTTTTACTTAAGAATTTTTAAAACAAATTTTACTTTTCTAAAAAATTACTTATATAAATTTCAACCAATGTAATTTTTAAATTAATTCAAACACAAATTTCTAAGTTAAAGATTAAGCAACCATATTTGCAATTAAAGAAAAAGTCATAATTTTATAATCATGAAATTCACATACAAATAAAATGATCTTAACAATGCTTAAGATCAAGGCACAAATATGATAATAAAACTTTTACAATTTGTGTTTACCAATCCTTCTCCCAAGGATCGGAAGGCTATCACTTGTCTCTCCCTAGACCAAGCCCAAGCCTATCCTCTAGATCTTCCCAAGATCTAGACGTAGCACAAAAGGCCACGATTTCCCACCAAGCCACGCAAGGACTTGGACGCTCCGCACAAGGAAGCGATTTTCCCCTAAGCCACGCAAGGACTTAGACGCTCCGCACAAGGAAGCGATTTTCCCTACCAATACAAAGTAAAATGTATATAAATGAAAATACAAGATAAAATAAGAACTCCCTAGAAATTCAGATCTCTGAAAGGAAGGTTGAAGCCTCGAGATGATCGTTGATGTAGAAGCGCGTCCGATCTCGTCTTCAATTTCAAACCTTCTCAGCATAAATGGGAGTTCATGAGGTTCTGGAGCTCTCTGGATGGAATGCACTCAGGAAGGGACTTAGAATCTTCAAAGCTCTGAATACACGAACAAAAGGAGCCAATTTATAGAATTTCGCTGTCGCCTGGGCGACATCAGCTGTCGGAAATTTCCGACAGCGCAAAACTGCCGGTCGTGGTGCTGTCGTGGGCAGTTGTTGTAACCTCCGAGTTGTCGCCTGGGCGACATCGATGTCGGATTTCCGACAGCTCAAAACTGCCTTTCGTCGTGCAGCCGTGGGGGAAGTAGTTGTAACTTCTCTGCTGTCGCCTGGGCGACATCAGCTGTCGCCTGGGCGACATCAGCTGTCGCCTAGGCGACATCAGCTGTCTCCTGGGCGACAGCTCCTCTTCATTTTTGCCGTCCAAAACTACTCCAGACTGTAGATTGAGTCGTTCTCATCTCCGAAATGGGGTGGTACGTTCTGTAACTCTTCCTGGATTGAAAGTTATGGCCATTTTAAGATCAGCACACAAAACTCATCCAACCTGAGACTTGTCGTTCTCGGATCATGCCCATGAACGAGGACTTGTCTCCTCATTGAACCTGTACAACCTGGCCACTATAAACACACAAAAGACTAGATCAAATACATCATGGTATTTGTTATTCTCAAACCAAGAGATGCGGAAAGCAAGCTCCAACAATCTCCCCCTTTTGATAATAACAAATACCCATATGAGAAATTAGTGAGTTTATAGATAAGTGTGATAAAAGATATGCATGAATAAAAGGTTTACCGCGTGATAGATTTTACTCCCCCTAAATATCTATGTCACTAGATTTCTCATTTTATTCTCCCCCTTTTGTTATTACCAAAAGTGGGTTGTCATGATCGAGCAATATCACTCCCTCTACATAGATGCTTTCCATGAAAACTTTTTAATATACTCCCCCTAAATTGTATTCTCCCCCTAAATGTATGCTCCCCCTAAATGTTATAATTAATTGCAATGGTGCATTCTGAAAAATTGAGATTAGTAAGAGATTTCTTGAATTTATATTTCTCCCCTTTTTTGATATTATCAAAAGTTATTTTGAAATAAAGAATGAATAATTATGAAGAAATAATAAATATGGGAGTATATAAGAGTAATAGATTTTATGTCGAGAAGAAAAATAGGATGCAATCAAAAGCTTGTTAAATACTACTTGTTGAGAAAAATATAGGCATGATGTAACATAAAGTAGTAAGCATCATAGCTAACATGATAAAGTAAGCATTCTATTTTAAGATACCACTTGCTTAAAGGAAAACACAGTTTTAAAAATAATAAGCACTCTTAAACATAAACATCATTTTAGAAGATAAAATCATATAAAGGATAATGAGTTTTAAATTTGAAAAGTTGATGTTTGAGTTAAAGATTGAAGAGATGCTATTCTATTAAGATAAAAAAAATTGCAAGCATGATTTCATAATATCAAGAAAAGATACACAAACTACAATGTAATAAAATTTTCATTTCAAGTAAACATAAACATTGTAGCGGTCATGCTTTGTTATCTAGTGCATTTACTTAAGTTTGAAGAGATTTGAGTAGATGAGCATTAGGATCCAATTCTCATGAGTAGAAGTTTTATGAAAGATAATGATGTGTACAAAGCAGTGTTTTGATAAAGTATACAAGTGAATCAATCAAAAACACATGACATATATAATGAAATAACACAACATTAAAATACACAAATAATATTACTTCCACACTATTTCACTGCACATTATCAAGGTGCTCTGCACACACAATGCTTATTAAGACTTATCAGGGTGCAAAGTAGTGCTTGGGGGATCACTTTTATACTTTTTAGCTTTATTTTCAAAAAATTTGTAATCCGGTGTACTAAAGAGAAGTGGTGTAGAAATTGTTTGCTACAAGACACTTTACAATTCTTAGCCAAGGTGCTCAACCTCACAATGCTCATTAAGACTTATCAGGAGGGTGAGTAGTGCTTGGTGGAGTTTTCCTTGTCATTTATTATTTGCTTTTTAGTTTAGTGACTAAGGACTCCGAATTCACTTGTTTTGCAAACATAGCATTGTAAACCACATTTCTCTAAAGAATAAGTGCATGAAAGAAAAAGAATTGTAATAACCAATTCAATGTTGTATAGGTAATCTATTTAGGCATTTTAATTATTTATGTTATTACACTACACAATCATGTAAGAATAAGATTGTAAACACATGTAGATTATCAAAAATAAGTGAGTGAATGAATCATTATCAAACATAATACATTACTCATACTTAGAGGCATGTTAAACATTTCTACACATATTTATCTACAATCAATTTCATTGCACATAACAAGATAATTCTCAAGGCATGACAAATACAAAACAATGTTTTTAAGAAACTTGAAAGTTAAATTAAACATTGTATTTAATCTTTAATTGATATAATTAATCATCCATCCTTGACAATGGCAATGAATAGCAATCAGTTTTTTTTTTAAATAAATTTTTGAATTTTTTTTTATATATGCACAAAACAATAAACACACATAAAGAAAAACATATTTTTGTTCTTTGAAATTGTTTTGTAATTTTGTATTAGTTTTTTTGTATATATATATATTCTCTGGAACTCATAGAAGTCTTTAATAGCCGTTTCAGTAAATGATATTCTATGCCAGAGAAATAAACAAAAATAATGTATGAGAAAATACACATATATATTTTTTTTAAACGAAATAAAATTTTGTTTTAAAAGGAATAAAAAGATAAACATTTTACAAACACACAAAATATTAAAATAATACCAGAAATAATTCAAAACAAAAAAAAATATTTTGGAGCAAAGGAGCTAACGCCAGGCATTAACTTCTTAACGCCAAAACAGAACTGCATTTCTTGATGTTTTGAAAAATATTTTTCTCAATTCATTTGTATTATAAAGAGACCTTCCTTCAGTTGAAATTTCAGAGTATATTGATTAGATTTGAAGGCTCTTTTAGCATGTATTTGGTGATTTTTCAAATACTTGTGTTTTGTAAAATCATTAAAGCTCGAACTATTAAAATATGCAAACACATGATGCAATGTTAGAATAAATAAAAAAAATATGCATGATTTATGTATAAAGAGTGAGATAATGTTCATGCAATAAATATAATATAAGTATATCTAAGATCAAGTTACCTTAACTACATGACTACACTCTAGCCCCGTACTAAGTGACGGATGGGCATAAGGAGCTGCACACATGCCGTAGGTTGGGGTGTTAATCCCATATGCATACAAAAGACGACGCTCAACCTAACACTCTTTCCCCCCAGTGCCTCTCAAGGCCCCACTTGAACCCTCCCCGGTTAAGGACAAGACATGACTTAGAGGTTAGGTCTCTAATGCACACAATCCTACGCCCTCGCTATTGTGAGACACATGTCATAGGTTTATTGATTATAGACATACTAAGCGTGTAAGCCTTACATATATTAACTGTGTTATAATTTCATGATTAGTTTTGGATTTACAATTTTATCGAAGATTGTTGATTTTAAATCCATTTAGAAAAGTTTTATTCATGCAAATAACTACAAAGGAAAATAAGATTTTCATATTTTAATGATATAATTTACTTTAGCATTGCAAGATATAACTAGCATGAGCATTGATTTCTATCTATGGTACGTGATAATGCTAGTGTGATGAATTAGGACAACATGGTGCAAAGCTAAGTAAAGATGGACAAATATAAGATTGAGTTGCATGTATTCAAACATAGAGTTTTGAATTTTCATAGACCTAGAAAGAAGTGACAATTCTATTTAATTTCATCTTGTTGATATCAAGTTAATTCATAGGTCTAAAGATAATGAGATTCATGCAAACAATAAAGATGCACATCACACACACAAAACAAGATATGAAACTATAATACCAATGCAATCATATATTTCATAATTCCTAAGGTTGATAGAATTAGTTGATTTAAGATAGGTCTTGATGGATCATGAATTATGATATATGATTATAGTGAATTTTAGCATAGGATATTAATAGATCATGGTGGTGATTGTGAAATCATATTTATCATTTTTGAAAATTTTCTTTTGATTTTAATTTTTAGAAATTAGACTAAACAAATACAAGGTATTTGACAATAATGATAGTAAAAATAATTTTTCAGAGAAATCAGAATTTTTTTTTTTAGGAAAATATGTTACCGCCAGCGTTAGTGATAACGCCTGGCGTTAGCAACAAAGTTACTATATTTGATTTAAAACACATTGTTTTTGATATTATTTGATTCTGATTTTTCTCGATTATGATTTTCAATATATGGGCTATTATATGCAGCAATGAAAAATAGACAAATATGCAATTAGTTGCACATTTAATATTTTAGCCTAAGACCCCTAAAAATCCATTTAAATCCAATTTTGAAAGTAATTTCATTAGTCTTGATAATATCATTTAGAAAACTTAGCATTCAATTTATAATGATAATATAAGACATTTATAGGCAAAGGATTTAAAAAGGATAAAACAAAAAGAAAAGATAGATCACTTAAAAAATTATGACTTTATGTTTAATTTAATTCAATTTTGATTTGATAAACATTAGGCTTAAAATGTAAAAGTCATATTTCATAATATATCTAAGTGACCTTAGCGTGTTGGCTCAAAAATAAGAAAACAAACAAAAGAAAAAACAATTAAGCATATCATGAAGTAGAGAATTGATATTTCATTTTTAATTGTTTCTACTTCATGCAAATGATAGGATACTAATGAATAAGAAATTTAGGTATCCAAAGGGGACCATGAGGGATGGTTCCTTTGGGTACCCAAATACGACATGATGATTTTTTAGGAGACAAGGATAAATGAGCCCTTCCTATTAAAGTTGATGTGTCATTTTTCTTTAAGGGTCTCCATTCATACCTTGGTTGTTTATCTTTAAAATTCATATTATGATTATGTGACATCTTTATATGATTGTATTTGTTTGAAAAATAATTCATTTGAGATTTATGCTTATTCAAATTATTTTTCAAAATAGATTGATGTTGATAATCATAATGAATTTTATTATATGGATTCTTTGAAAATTTATAAGAGTGATTGTCTTTCTTTAGAATTGAATGTTGAAAGAGTGAGTTACAAAATGTTTTAAATTATTGGTCCTTATTTAGATGATTTTCATTTCCACTCTTTCTTATAGACCTACTCTTATAATATGAAGTTAAGCTTTTAGACTTTTGAAAATTTGATAAACTAGAAAAAAGAGATTTTTCATTATATGAAAATTTTTGAATAAACATTTTTAATGATTCTAGTTTATCCTTTAAATTATCATTTTCTTTTATCAATTTTTCATTATGTTCTTTTGAAATTAAAAGTCCTTTTTCTAAAACCTTGAGTTCTTCTTTAAAAGAATTATAATCAAAACAAGGTTTAGCATTTTCAATTAAAGAGCATGAACAAGAATTTGAAACATCAATATAAGATTCTACTTTAGTGTTTGCTTTTAAAGTTTTATTTTCTAAACGTAATTTGGAATTAGCATGTTTCAACTTTGAAATTTTACGTTTAGCAAATTTAAGCACACGAAATGTAGAAATAGAATTAGTTACTAAAAGAGAAGATTTAGATTTTCTTACCTTGCTATAGTTTCCGTCTTCTCTTTTGCTTGATGTTTTGCCATCAACTGAGTCCAATATTGTGACGTTGTCTTCTTCATCTTTCTCTTCCAAACAAGAGTGTCCATCATCCTTTCCGCTTGATGCGCATTCTATGGATCCATCCTTTGTGTAGCTTTCTTGAATATTTGCATAAGCTTGCATATTCTCCGGTTCTTGTGAATGTTCCGTACCTGTAGAAGGAGAATCATAAGTTCTTTCAAGAAAACTCCAAATTTCATATGCGGTAGGTAAAGTATAAATAAGTTTGAAAATATTTTGGTCTAACGCATAAAATATACTATTCATAGATTTTGCATTTAAAATAATTTCGTTTCTAGTTAGTACGCTAGATGGCTTTTTAATAGTAATATTCCAAACTTTTTCATCTAAGGCCTTAAGAAAATTTTCATTAATATTTTCCACCCTTTAAAATTTTTGCCCATAAATAAAGGTGGTGATAATATTTTTTCATTTATATTAAAATTTTCCCCACTAGTAGAAGCGAGACCATGATCAAGAGACGCCATTATTTCCGGTTGTTAAGCCGATTTAGAATAACCTCGCTCTGATACCAATTGTTGGATCTTGTGGCGCCCTTAGAGGGGGGGTGAATAAGGGCCTTTTTAAATTACGATTTTTACTTAAGAATTTTTAAAACAAATTTTACTTTTCTAAAAAATTACTTATATAAATTTCAACCAATGTAATTTTTAAATTAATTCAAACACAAATTTCTAAGTTAAAGATTAAGCAACCATATTTGCAATTAAAGAAAAAGTCATAATTTTATAATCATGAAATTCACATACAAATAAAATGATCTTAACAATGCTTAAGATCAAGGCACAAATATGATAATAAAACTTTTACAATTTGTGTTTACCAATCCTTCTCCCAAGGATCGGAAGGCTATCACTTGTCTCTCCCTAGACCAAGCCCAAGCATATCCTCTAGATCTTCCCAAGATCTAGACGTAGCACACAAGGCCACGATTTCCCACCAAGCCACGCAAGGACTTGGACGCTCCGCACAAGGAAGCGATTTTCCCCTAAGCCACGCAAGGACTTAGACGCTCCGCACAAGGAAGCGATTTTCCCTACCAATACAAAGTAAAATGTATATAAATGAAAATACAAGATAAAATAAGAACTCCCTAGAAATTCAGATCTCTGAAAGGAAGGTTGAAGCCTCGAGATGATCGTTGATGTAGAAGCGCGTCCGATCTCGTCTTCAATTTCAAACCTTCTCAGCATAAATGGGAGTTCATGAGGTTCTGGAGCTCTCTGGATGGAATGCACTCAGGAAGGGACTTAGAATCTTCAAAGCTCTGAATACACGAACAAAAGGAGCCAATTTATAGAATTTCGCTGTCGCCTGGGCGACATCAGCTGTCGGAAATTTCCGACAGCGCAAAACTGCTGGTCGTGGTGCTGTCGTGGGCAGTTGTTGTAACCTCCGAGCTGTCGCCTGGGCGACAGTGATGTCGGATTTCCGACAGCTCAAAACTGCCTTTCGTCGTGCTGTCGTGGGGGAAGTAGTTGTAACTTCTCTGCTATCGCCTGGGCGACATCAGCTGTCGCCTGGGCGACATCAGCTGTCGCTTGGGCGACATCAGCTGTCGCCTGGGCGACATCAGCTGTCGCCTGGGCGACATCAGCTGTCGCTTGGGCGACATCAGCTATCGCCTGGGCGACAGCTCCTCTTCATTTTTACCGTCCGAAACTACTCCAGATTGTAGATTGAGTCGTTCTCATCTCCGAAATGGGGTGGCACATTCTGTAACTCTTCCTGGATTGAAAGTTATGGCCATTTTAAGATCAGCACACAAAACTCATCCAACCTGAGACTTGTCGTTCTCGGATCATGCCCATGAACGAGGACTTATCTCCTCATTGAACCTGTACAACCTGGCCACTATAAACACACAAAAGACTAGATCAAATACATCATGGTATTTGTAATTCTCAAACCAAGAGATGCGGAAAGCAAGCTCCAACAACATATACATATGAGTACTCAAATGACCGTAAAAAAAATATACACCAATATTTTATAATTATTTTTTGCAAAAATATTTATATTTTAACAAAAAATTATTTTAAAGTAAACCATTATATTTCGAAATAATTTTTTGGAGGCCTAATGATAACCTACCATAGTAGGTCAATGAGGTCTATTAAAAAGCTTTTGGATTTTATGAATTTTCATCATTATTTTTTTATAGGGATACGATGTAATTACACGAATAGTTATTATATTTTATGAATTTTCATTTTTTTATAATATATGCTTAATCATTGAGTAAAAAAATGCGGATATATTTGGCAATTTTGAATGTTGCACCAAAGGAAATTTTTATATATAGTAGTTAAAGATATATATATGCACACACACGAGTACCCGACACGGGGCTCTGCCCCTACGGCCAAGCGCGACAGTACCCGGCCGGCAACGGTGGGCTTCGCCCGCCCCCGGCGCGATGTTGTCGGGCAGCCTTCGGCCACATCCAGGCGGGTTTGCTCGTGTCCGCACGGGCTTCGCCCATGCTCGATGTGTCTGCGAATTGCGCCCGCAACATATACATATGAGTACTCGAAATGACCGTAAAAAAATATACATCAATATTACAATATTTATTTTGTAAAAAAAATACGTATATACTTAAAAAAGGATCTCTCTCTCTCTCTCTCTCTCTCTCTCTCTCTCTCTCTCTCTCTCTCTCTCTTGTGACCGCACTCTCTCCTCTCTTTCTCTCTCTCCCTCTCTCTCCTCTCTTTCAAAATAATATTTTTTATTGAAAGGGTAATTTGAGAAGTCCTAATGTTTAATCAAATGCATCTTTTTCCTTTTAATATAGTATAAATATATTGCTTTAACAATGCCTTTGCATTCATGTTTGTTGTTTTTTAAAATTCTATGTAAGATCCTCACATTAGCTTTACTTAGGGAGGCCCTCCAACGTGAAATTTTTTTGGGGTAGGGGTAGCGTATATTTCATAGACACAAGTGAATTTTGGGCCGCCAGATTGATTATCGGACGACTGGATTTCAAAGAACAAAAAGGTGTTACCTCCGGATTTTCAAAAACAATAATGTCTGGCCGGATGATTTCGAAAAAAATCCTATTTTTTAGGCAAATAAGATATTAAAATGTTTATAAAAAAATGTTAATTAAGAATCTATATTTTTTTTTACGTGAAATACAACAATAGATAAGCGAAAAATTCATTTTTTAAAGCCGCGCATATATAACTGATATACGCTTGGCGTAGGTAAAAATTGCTCTCCAACATGAGTAATAAGACGCTTTTGTTTCTTAATTGTCAATTAAATCTCATACCACTTATACTCACTATACCTCAACTAAGTTGCAATTTTGTCCTTTCATAAATGTATTATGCCCTTATTTATTCATCCGTATCTCCGAAAAATACGATACTTTTAGGCTTTACTTTGTTTTTGCCTCTTTACTTTACTTTTGTCTCTTTACTTTACTTTTGTCTTTTTTCTGTTCTTATTTTTCTTAATTTTCAATTAAGTCTCGTATGCTTACAATGGTGTGAAAAATTCCCAACCACATCACAACAAATCAATGAAACTGTGTGATCTACGCTTATACTGTTGTGAAAAAATCTCAACCACATCCCCCCAAATCAAACCCTATTCTCAGTCCTTTGTGTAGCCCTCAACGAGCAATGATATACATATCACAGTATCTGTGAAAGTGATTACAACAATTTTTTTTTCGCATTTATATGAACTTTAATGCATCAATTGCCTCATGGGCAGCAGATGGCCTACCTAAATAACTCTTAGGCCCCGTTCGGATCATCGGAATTGGGGGTTTGGAATTGGCATTCATTTGCCAATTCCAATTTATGTTGTTCGGCAGGCCTAAAAATTAGGCAGAATCGGAATTGGCTTGAATTCCATCGGAAATGGATATAGGTTCTTTTTCTTGAGCGTCATTTCCGACCTCCCGACCTCTTCTTTCACGATTCCCGCACTGCTGCCCTCGTCTTCGTTCGCGATTCCCGCTCTGCCTCCCTGCTCGCCCTGCGATTCCATTCTCCTCGTCGTCGTTAGCTGACTCACGACTCCTGTACTGTCATTTCTTCTCCGGCGAGCCCACCATACGCCGCTTGCGCCTCACTTTTCCGTCGTCGTTCTCCCTCGCCGGCAACAGGTTATAACATTTTTTCTGCCCTAGATTTCTTGCCCTAGATTCTTTCTTGCCCTAGATTTTTTTTGCCCTAGATTTCTTCTCCCTCGCCGGCAGTATGAATGTGTATGTGTGTAGCGTGTGTGTGCTTTTTATGTGTGTGGTGTATGTGTGTGGTGTTTGTGAATGTGTATGTGTGTGGTTTGTGTAGGATTTATTTGTATGGGTGTATGTGTGTGGTGTGTGTGTGTATGAATGTGTATGTGTGTAGTGTGTGTGTGTATGAATGTGTATGTGTGTAGTGTGTGTGTGTGTGTATGAATGTGTATGTGTGTAGTGTGTGTGTATTTTTTTTATGTGTGTATGTATGAATGTGTATGTGGTGTGGTGTGTGTATTTTTTGGGTGTGTGTGTGGTGTGGTATGTGTATGTGTGTGAATTTGTATGGGTGTATGTGTGTGGTGTGTGTGTGTATGAATGTGTATGTGTGTGGTGTGAATTTTTTTTGTTGGGTGTGTGTGTGTTTGTAACTTTGTATGAATGTGTATGTGGTGTGGTGTGTGTATTTTGTGTGTGTGTGTGTGGTCTGTGTGTGTGTGTGTGTGAATGCGTATGTGCATGTGTGTGGTTTGTGTGGTTGATAGAGCTACTGGAGCTCATGCTGCTACTGCATCAGAGTCAATGAACGAGATCCACATTGATGATTCGGTGGAAGACAATGTGGTAGAGGAGGTCGAGCCACATACCCAGAAGAAGAAAACATCTGCGATAGATATTATTGCGGATGTTGTTTCTGCAATAGCGAGGAACATGGAGCATGAGAACAGTTTGCCTTCTCAGCCACCGCCTCTGATCTCAAAGGCAGACATGATATATGCAGTCATTGCAGCTATTACAAATCTGAATGAGGCTGAGGTCATACAGGCTATCGATATGCTGAGTGTTGACGACACGAAGAGCGACATGTTCATCGCTTTACCGGTGCCAATTAGGAGGACCTGGCTCCGCTTACATTTACTCAATTGATTATATATGAACTTATGTTTTGTATGCTGCAGACTTTTTTATGCTGTGGACTTATGTTTTGTATGTTGTTAATGCGGACTTCAATTTTAATTCTGATATTTTAATTCTATTTAAAATTTAATGTTATGAATTTATAATTTCAATTCCGTCCATTGAATTCCGACATACAACCGAACAGCGGAATTATCAATTCCAATTCTGATGACAAAATTCATGCAGTTAGCCGAACAGCAGAATTGGAATTGACTTCAATTCCAATTCCTGCTTGAATCAGAATTGACTTCAATTCCAATTCCTGCATCTCATTTCCTGCGAAACGAACGGTGCCTTAGTTGTAACCCCGATCATAATCACAAACACGGCGCCTAATGACATGACAAATTGAGTGAAACCTCCCCCACTTTGTTCTCAGTCCAAATTATAATCGCAAAACTCCTGATCTCCCTATAACCAAAGCGAAGCTTTGTTTCCCGTCATCGCCTGCCTATGCTACATAATCCTACCGTCAAATGTTGTCGCCTGCCAAATGATGTCGCCCATCAAATGATGCTGCCCACCGAATATCGTCGCTCACCGAGTGTCTCCACCCGCCGCCCGTCGAGTGTCGCCACCCGCTGAGTGTCGCCGCCCGTCGAGTGTCGCCGCCCGTCGAGTGTCGCCGCCCGCCTAGTGTCGCCGCCCGCCAAGTGTCAATGTCCAATGAGTGTCGTCGCTAGACGAATGTTGTCGCACTCGACGAGGGGGTGTGGTTTCGGCCGCCTCCCCGCAAGGCTGGGGGGGCTTGGCCGCACCCCGGCATGGGGGGTGCGGCTAGGCCGCACCCCTTTGGTTGCGGTTTGGCCGCACCCCCTATTATGGGGGGTGCGGTTAGGTCGCACCCCCACTTTTGTGGGGTGCGGTTTGGTCACACCCCACCATGGTGAGGTGTGGTCTTGATTGCGCCTGGTGCTGATGGGGCGTGAACTGTGCGCAACGGATTCCTCCACTCTCATAATCATGGGTTGGATTTTGACCCTACTAACTCCACCTCTTCTTAGTGGAGCCTCCTCTAAAAGCACCACGAAAGTGCCTATAAATCTATGGGTGCACATCATAAGCCCCCCAAACCTTCAGAATCTGAATTACTGCGTGGAGGAGTTCGAATGTTTTGATTTTTCTGCGACAATTCCGATTATTGCCATCTTTGCGATATCTTGGGTCATTGTCGTTGTTGGAGGGTGAGTGTGAGGTTGCTTTCGTTTCCTGTTCACTAGGTACTTCTTGCTACATACAGCGTTGCGGTGGCACTTTTGCGTTCTGCGACCCCATTATTTTGGTTATCGTCGAAGCATTGGTTGGCGGGGACAGACCCCGGGATGGCCGCTGAAGAGCGTGTGTGTTCAAACTGCTGACAACCGTAAGAGGGGCAGACCCTTACGACGTTGGGACCTTACTGTGGGGAGAAGGGCTGACCTTCAATCGATGGCAATGCGAAGTCCTAGGGGCAGGCCCCCAAAATGATCGGTGAAGAGCATATGTATTCAAACTATTGACGACCTTAAGAGGGGCAGGCCCTTACGACGTTGGGACCTTACTGCGGGGAGAAGGGCTGACCTTCGATCGGCGGCAGTGCGAAGTCCCAGGGGCAGTGCCCCAAAATGGCCGGTGAAGAGCATATGCGTTCAATCCGTTGATGACCGTAAGAGAGGCTGACTTTTACGACGGCAGGACCTTACCGCGAGGAGAAGGGCTGACCTTCCATCGGCGACAATATGAAGTCCCAGGGGCAGGGTGTAACGGCCCAAAAGATGAAGTGACGCAAATAAATAATATAAAACTCAATAATTATTATATACATTCCCTATGATGAAAAAGTAAATCAGTGCCAACTCGGGTTTCTTTGAAGTTGAGTATGAGTTTCTATTAACGCTTTGGAGCATTCGCGATTTTTAGCGGAATATGAGTTTTTCTATATGGGCAAACTATACGAGTGACAAACTTTATAAATAAATATATATAGATATGGTATAGTAGTAAAGATTTGGGATGATTGTGCTAGACCGGCTTGTTTGAGTCGGAGTTTCATATAGTAACTGCTAATGTTAATTGAAAAGGGGTGCACCTTGGTGTGCCGATAGAGGAGCTTGAAGTTGATTTGGTTTGCGAATAGCTGAAATGTGTGTGCTAATAGCACATTTTGGAAGCTGGTATTGGTGTGCTCTTAGAGGCTTTATGTAATGTGGACTAAATTTATGTGGGCTTGGCTTAAGTGGGCTGCGATTAAGGGAAAGGTTGAACTTGTTATAAGCGGTGGAGATATAATTTATATAGCATTGGTTCGTTCTTTTTATCAGAATCGACCGATCTTTCTTCTTTCTCCTTCTCCCTCGACGGTGTTCCGATAGGTCTCGGCGCCGATTTTCTCCTTCCATCTATGTTTCTCCTCTTAATCGCTCAGAAAAAGCCGTAGAAATTCGTGGCTGCTCAAGGTTTCTTAACATGCGGCTTTGGTTGAGCGGGAGCTTTGTCGGATTAGGATATTTGGGATACAAAGACATTGGGGGTTTGCTCTCTTAACTCACTGTGAGCTTCCTTGTCCCCTTTTCTTTTATTTAATTTGTATTGATGCTAGATTCCTGGAGAGAAATAGGGCAGCAAAAGAAATAGGGCTGTTTTGGTTGGTCGATTTGTTTTGGTATGGGAGAAGAGGTTTACTGTTGCTTTTAGTTCTGCAGCTGCTGCTCTCCTGCAGTTGTTTCTTCTTGTGCTGTTACTGCCCTCTTATAGTATTTCTGAGCTTGGTCGGCTGCACCTAATTTCCCTTTTTTCCTCTTGTTGGCCGACTGGTATGGCTTCTCTTAGCAGTCTTGTTTCACTGTTTTGGGGAGAGAAGCAGTCCAACTGCTGCTGGATTCTTCTTTATTTGATATAAATGCTATTGGGTTTACCATACCTATACATGCTTTAATTTGTGGCTTTTAGGTGGCTGGAAAATGGGCTATTAAATGTGTGGTTCTAGTGGATTTGGGGGGTTTTTGCTGGAGAGAATGTTGCCGGCTGTTTGGAAATTCTGGCGGTTTCTATTATGTTATATGTTATATATTTCACTAGAGAAACTATAGTTTTCTTTATATTGGCCGGTTACTGATTGAGTTAGCGGAAGGAACTTTTGGGGAAATGAGATAACCAGCAATTGTTATTGAAAACAATAAGTATATAGTAGATGGTTACTTGGTTAATAAAGAGTGGTGAATGGGATTGAGTTTGAAAATTATTATGCATGTGTCTCTTTTATAGTTATGCAACCTAAAGGGCCGGGTAAGTAGCTACCAAATGATGTCATCATAATAGTTAATATTGTAACTATAGCGAGGTGCAACCCCGATTTAAATGACCCTGATGACATGATGCTTATACAGATACCACGGAGGATGGCACCTCAAAATAGACATGACAATGCTATGAACATTGATACTGATGGTGAGAGCTACCTGTTTCATTTATGCTTTATGGCTTTACTTTCTTTTAATATGCACACTCTTTTTATACTGAATGTTACATGCATAGTTGATATCACTGATATTTAATATCGCTTTAATGTATGGCCCCTTAAAGGCAAACATGCGAATAAATTCTGAGGGGATATATAAAAATGAATAACTCACTTAATGTAAACGTGTCGACACGAGGTTATATTACGGGCGAATGAACTGCTAGCACATGAATGAAATCTCACAGAAGAATTGCCAAACCAGTCGGCCGAAAGGCATAAACGCGTGTTGTACGTACTGGTGAGGACATTGATGACCCTTCGGGGTGGGCCCAAAGAATGAAACATGACATGAATGAAACATGTACACTGAATATGGATTCAATCGCCCCTAATATATCCTAAGAAATGAAACATACATAGAAATAATGAAATATACTGATATACTGATATTCTGTTACATAGAAATACTGATATACTGTTATACTGATACACTGAGATAGAAATATTGATATAAGAAATAATTGCTTACGTTGATACATGGATACATTGTTTTAATGTTACATTGCTACATAGATTGTTATGATCCTATACTGCTCCTACTGTTTTATTGGTACTAACATGTTTCTACAGTTACATACTAAGTTTACTACTGAGACAGACAACTGGTTAGCATAAAAAACATGTTTTCAAATGCGTGAATTTTACTTTACTTAATTACAGCAATGAAAGAGGTTTATCCTCACTTAGTCATATTCGTATGACTAAGCCCGTCGTCAAATTTTGTAGGTAACGGGCGTGACTTTGGATACGCAAAAGAAAAAAGAACTGATATGGTAGAACAGGAAAATATTCAACAACTAATACAAGGTACGAAAGTAAATTTATTATTATATGTTTTTATTTTGTATTTACTAGCCGCACTTCAACCTGGGACACATGTATGAACATATCTGAGATACAAATGTATGTGGGGTCCAAATGGGGGCCTCATAATTTGGTATCAGAGCCAGGTTTTGATGAAGTTCGGTTGTAGTGAGTACTGAATAAGGACACATGATATGTCGGTGAGAAGATCGTTCATAAAAAAAAACTAGTAATTGGGAATTTGCGTAAATCGAAGTAAAGAATTCACGAACAGATAGAAAGTAAATGAAATGTACACGAACATAAAGCGACACGAATCCAAGTCAACCTAATTGTTTTCATGAAAAGAAATGTCTTCGTAGTGTTAGCAATAGAGAGATGAATATGATATATATAGAATAGTTGAAAGATGAAATTGCTTCGAACAAAAAGATCAATGTACATCGTTGTATAAAGCGAAGATGGAGACATGTAAAATGGTTGAATACGTAATGAAGGGTGTACAAATAGCGGGCTCTAAGTTTCTAAAAAGAGACAAATGGTTACTTATTACCATGAAGACACTGTTAAACAATTGTAGAAAAGTTTAATAATGATATTCACTGTGAAAGCTTTGAAACGTTGTGCAATAGCGAGAGGAAGTAATGGTAAATGAAACGAATTGACATGGTAAGTCTATTTTCATCTTGTATTATAAGATATACATAGTTTTGAAATAACGGATTACGCAAACATGAAAAACGAAATATGGTTACAAATGCAATTGTTTCCAAAGTATATCGTTTCAATATTATTTAAGCGATACATTATATTATGAGCTATAAAAGAAACCGAGATGAAAGTAAAGAAGAAACGACAAAAGAAATTTGCAAACGAAAACCGCGTGAATATGCAAATATGATGCTAAGTAAAAATGAAAGCCACTGACATTCCATATATTGTTAGAACGAGGGAATGATAGTATACGTAATTAGAAGATACATAGTCGAAGTAGCGAGGTAGGAACTCGACGCAGGATATTGCTATAAAAAAAACTGAAAGTCATCATGGTGAGCGAGTGACTAGTAAAGAATAGAGGAAGTACAGGAAATTGCTAAACGAAATTGAAAATGTGATAATTAAGTATGTGAAGAAGATGAGATAAAAGCCAATTTGACCACAATGTGCATGTCATGTTGATAGTATAATATAGTTTACTTGTGGTAATAAATCATAAGGTACACCATCAATGTTCTGTTAACGTGAATGCAATAAGAAAGTGTTGTACGACAATGTTTTACTGAATAATGTACTGTAAAGTGAGAAATGAAGATATATTAGAGAATTCGTGGAAATAATAAAGTCCTAATTGTGCTTCGGGTGTCGAGTAATAGGACATGAGAAGTAAATGAAATTGCTACCAGACAATGAAAATGTGATAAACAAGGTATGTAAAGAAGGTGAGATAAACGTTAAGTTGAGTACGTAGACATACAATAGGTCTTATTGAAGGAGATTTTACAATTCAAAAATTTGCAATGAACGAGAATAATAAAGACTGATGATATGGGTGTTGGTAAAATGGTAACGTAAGAAATTGCAATGTACATATGATATACGTATAAAGATAAAACTCCAAACAGTAAAAGAATATGCACTGTAAGTTTATCTGTAGCTTATAGGACGACATAGTTTTGAAAACGTGTTACACAAGCATGTGCAAAGAAAACGAAATACGAATACAATTGCAATAAATTTTAGAAACATTTTACGGTAAATGAAACAAGAACTTTGTGGATTTAAATTAAAAATGGACTAGTGTTATGTTTAGATGGAATGACAATTATCAATACATATTTTAGAACTAAATGGAAATGTCGTTGAAGAAAAAGCTACGGAAGAATGATTCGATCCATAAGATGGAGCTACTAATATAGTGCTTACGATAAAAAGAAAATAGATGTGATGTCTAATGTAACACCCTGCCAGTAAGAAAAGTATAACAGCAGGTCCGGCCGGGACCCCACGCCATACAAACCACACTAGCTAGGAGTTAAAAGGTGATAACCAGAAATTAACAACTGCACGAGAGTACAAAACGTAAGTGGAAGCATTAATTAAACCATTTCATTTAGAATTGTCCACTATCATAGGAATGAAACCAGAATAAAGAGTTACGGCCTTAAGGCCTTACATTTACCCAATGCACAAAGCTCCATAAAGCATACATCGGCACGCAGGCCGGCAATACATGAAAAACAGGAAAAAGGCTGGCCTTCGAGGGCCAACGCAGCAAAAGGGCCATCGCCCGCTATTTCCCGCTAGGCTCACCTGCACCTGCATAAGAACATTCCACCAAGCGGTGGCAAACAAAGTAACGGTCAGCACAGCTGACCAAATTATAACGACCCCACCCCTTTCCCGGGGTGGCGGAGCTTCTACCCTGCAAGCAAGCCATACTAGCACAAGTACTAATATAAAGAAAGTGCAACTACACAAGGTGAGGTTTCAAGCACAATCAATCTTCTAGGTTGAGCATCAAGAGAAGGGAACCTAGGTATGCACATGATGTTGGTTGGGTTCACCCGAAGGTTCCCCACAACCGCCTAAGCAATGGCATGAGGCTAACATAACATCCATTTCACAAAACACTCCACCGTAAGGGCCATCGCCTTAGGTGGGGAATAGAGCTTTTGGTCGGACTAGGTAAGACACCTTCCACGACCTCTCCCATGATCACACGGCTCTCATGAGGTAGGGACCTCATACTGATCTGCATGGAAACGGGTTCGGTTTAGCTTTGCCCGTGCTCTAATCGTCGCGATCTATCGCACGACGCGGGTACGGCTTCACCTCGGCCAGTAAGGGTTTAGCACTTTCAAGTGCTACACTAAATATACGCTACGCACCTAACTCCCTTCACAAGGATCTAGGCTTCACGAATACTCAACAAGGGAGGTACATACGCTCCGCATCAATTTCGTGGTGGAGGTTTGCCTTCATCCAAATCTCAAAGCATGGGGCTTTCGTTAGGATCTTCACAAGACGCTACACTTAATTCCCGCAATACTAAAGATGATTTCACGGAGTCATTCTCCGGCACGCATTCTAGGCCTAACCTAAATGCAACGTCGCAAATCAAGCATCACCGATTCGGGCTCGCGGCCACGAATAGGCTTCACACAAAATGCCTAAATCCGCACAACTACCGGATTTTCTACATGCAATAATGCCGGGGACGGACACAATCTACCCGGAGTTCCGAAGAACTTGAGGGAATCCTACACTTCACCCATTTGGTGAAAGAGATACCTCATGCAAGCATAGAAAGAGGAATGAAAGGAAAAATACAAGTCCAAAGTTCTGGAGGAAGAATCGTTACCCTAGACGCGTTCTTTTTCGCCATGGATCCGAGATTCTACACAGAGAGAAATGACCGCACCAGGCTGCACTCTCCAAATCTGGAAACGGCTCGCGAAACGGAGCTCCGGAGCTCCGTCAATGGCGGGATCTTCCTTCTTCTTCCTTGGCTCCTTCTTTCTCTAGGGTTGGAGAGAGAAAGGCTATGGAATTATGAGGGTTTAATCCCTCTCCAAAGCCCTAAGACCCCCAAGCAACAAATCCCAGCCGTTGGATCAATTTCCAAGAAATTTGATCGGTCGGATCGGCTTCTCCGCTCAAAATCGCGGAGCAGAATAAACAGGGCGCACGATCACAGGCGCACGATCACTGGTCGTGCGCTAAGAGGAGAAATGGCCGTGCGCTAAGAGGAGACAGAACTCCAATTTCTTGCGAATATGCGCACGATTGCTGGCGCACGATCACTGGTCGTGCGCGAAGAGGCCACTGATCGTGCGCTAAGAGCAGACAGGGAAAATTTAGCCTGCTTCAAGCGCAGCACTACCACTCCGCCTACTTCGCTGAACTACTATTTTTGGGGTGTTACAACTCCACCCCCCTTAAAAGAATTTCGTCCCGAAATTCAGAAAACAGTAATAGCATGAATTACAGTTATAATTTACCTGAGAGAAATAGCTCGGGGTACTCCGCAAGCATCGTTTGCTCTCTCTCCCAAGAGAGCTCCTCTCGGCCGCAATTATCCCACCGGACTTTTACCATCCGAATGTACTTGTTCCGCAGCTGCTTTACTTCGGTATCTTCGATGCGTAAGGGCTTGACTTTCGTCGACAACCCACTATCAACCGGCACTTTGCTGACCGCAACGATATGAGTAGGCTCTTGCACTGCCTTCCTCAACACTGAAATGTGAAACACGTCGTGCAGACCGCTCAGCTCTGCAGATAGTGCAAGCTGATAAGCCGCATCACCAACACGTTCCACGATCTCAAACGGTCCTAAGTACCTTGGACTGAGCTTTTTCAAGTGTCGGATCCTTGATACCCCTTTGAACGGTTTGATCTTCAAGTAAACCCGGTCACCGACGGCGAACTCTAGGTTCCTATGCTTGGCGTTGAAATATTTTGCTTGCCTATCCTGGGCAATCAATAGCCTTTCACATATAGTTCGGATCGTCGAAGTTGCTTCTTCAACATCCTTTCGCTTCAATAGCTTAGTATCGCCCGTTTCCGCCCAAGACAACGGCGTACGACACTTCTTACCATAGAGGGCCTCGAAGGGAGCCATCTTTATACTGGCTTGGTAGCTATTATTGTAGGCGAACTCGATCATATAGACATGATCTTCCCACTTCTTCCCAAAGTCTAGAGCGCACATTCGGAGCATATCCTCCATAGTCCTGTTGGTTCTCTCGGTCTGTCCATCCGTTTGCGGGTGGAAGCTCCCGTGCTGAACTTCAATTTCGTGCCCAACAGTTCATGGATAAGCCTCCAATCTTTCGATGTGAAACGCCCGTCACGATCGCTGACGATGCTACGAGGGACACCGTGCAGTCTCACAATACTATCAACATAGAGCTTCGCTAGCTTTTTTATAGAATCATCCTTCCGGTTCGGAATGAAGTGTGATACCTTTGTCAAACGGTCCACGATCACCCAGATGGCGTCGTTTCCATGTTGCGATCTCGACAATCCGTGCACGAAATCCATCGAAATATCATCAAACTTCCATTCCGGAATCGGCAAGGACTTCAGAAACCCACCGGGACGTTGACATTCCGCTTTCACCAACGCGCAAGTATGACACTTGGCCACGTAAAGGGCAATGTCTTTCTTCATACCCGGCCACCAGAAAAGTTTCTTCATATCCATATACATTTTAGTGCTCCCCGGGTGGATCGAGTACTTGGTATGATGAGCCTCGTACATCAATTCCGCCCGTAGAGTGCCAACGTTTGGGATGCACAACCTTTCCTGTTTCCACATAAGGTCGTCTTCGAAGGAGAAATCAGCGTTTAAACCCCTCAACGGTTTCCGCTTTATAGCGTTTCATGCTCTCGTCCAGCTCCAATGTTTGTCGAACTCGGTCGGCAAGGTCGTATTGAACCTCCGTCCAGTTCAAGCATGCTGAAGTAGACGTTCTCCTATCAATGCAAATGATCTCCATTTCTTCCAGCTCACGGATTAGACGCTCATCATGCATCAAAATCCAATTTGCTTGTGCGGGAGCCCGGCGACTCAACGCGTCCGCAACTACATTTCCTTTACCGGGAGTATATTTGATGTCGAAGGTGTAGTCCTCAAGGAACTCCATCCACCTCCTTTGACGCATATTCAACTCCCTTTGATCTAGCAAGTACTTGAGGCTCTTGTGGTTGGTAAAGATATCGATCTTCACGCCATATAGATAGTGCCTCCAAAGTTTGAGGGCGAAAACCACGGCCGCTAGCTCCAAATCATGGACCGGGTAATTCCTCTCATGAACCTTCAGTTGTCGGGAGCCGTAGGCAATTACCTTCCCGAACTGCACTAGGACACAACCCAAACCACTTCCTGAGGCGTCGCTATAAATTTCGTAGCCTTCCGTACCTTGTGGCGAGCATAGAATGGGCGTCGTGGTCAGTCGACTCTTCAGCTCTTCAAAAGCTCATGCGCACTCGGGCGACCAAACGAACTTATGATCCTTCCTAGTCAGTTTTGTGAGAGGAAGTGCGATTCTCGAGAAGTTTTCCACAAAGCGCCTATAATAGCCGGCAAGTCCTAAGAAACTTCGGACTTCCGCTACGTTTTTGAACAAAGGCCACGCTCGGATCGCTTCTATCTTCGACGGATCAACAGCAATTCCTTCTCCACTAACGACATGACCAAGGAATGTTACTGACGGTAACCAAAACTCGCACTTGGAGAATTTGGCATATAGCTGACTCCTCCTCAAGGTGCTCAGAACTGCGTGCAGATGCCCTACATGCTCCTCTTCCGACTGAGAGTATACCAAAATGTCGTCGATGAAGACGATCACAAATTGATCCAAATACTCTCGGAATGTCCTGTTCATTAAGTCCATGAATACCGACGGTGCATTAGACAGACCGAACGGCATCACCGTGAACTCGTAGTGCCCAAAACGGGTACTGAACGCTGTTTTTGGAATGTCACATTCCCTTATTCGCAGTTGATAATAGCCGGACCTTAGGTCCAGCTTGGAGTAAACCGTCGACCCAACCAGTTGGTCGAATAAATCATCGATTCTTGGAATCGGATATCGGTTCTTCTCGGTCAACTTGTTTAGCTCTCGATAATCGATACATAGACGCAAGCTCCCGTCCTTCTTTTTCATAAAGAGGACCGGTGCACTCCAAGGCGATGAGCTTGGACGTACGTAGCCTTGCTCTAGCAGCTCTTGCAATTGGACCTTCAACTCTGCCAATTCCCTTGGCGCTATTCGGTACGGTGAGCGGGCCACAGGTTTGGCACCTGGCACCAACTCGATACAGAAATCGATCTCTCGCTGAGGCGGAGCCCCAGGGAGTTCGTTAGGAAACACGTCGGCGTACTCCGCTACAACTGGGACATCACATAACCTGGGCTTTGGCTCCGAAGCCTCCAACAAGGTGAAGAACAACTCGGCGCCTTTTCTCACCGCCTTAACCACCTAGAGAGCAGACATCAGCGTCTTGCTCGCTCCTCGCATACCGACGAACGTGGTTTCACCTTCGGTGTTCCTTCCCAGAGTGATCTCCTTTGTACTGTAATCTATGCATGCTCGCTGCTCCGAGAGACAGTCCATGCCAAAGATCACATCGAATTCGGCTAGCGGTAATAACGATGCTTCCAAATCGAAATCCTGATTTCCGATCCGCACCTTCACACGGCTCTTCCTATCCGCACTCATTCGAGATCCATTGGGTAGCACTACTTCCAATCTATCCTCTACGAAGGTAGACGGCACTCCGATTCGCACCACGAAGTCCTCAGACAGAAAAGAGTGCGATGCACCCACATCAAATAGAGCTCTCGCCGGATAGTTGAAAATTAGGACGAAACCTAATTGTACACAAATAAAGCATATAGTCGTACAATAGTATGAATTATATATATAGCTGTAAAAGCTAACTTCTAATTCGTACCTGTGACGACATCAGTTTGTCGTATAGCTTCTAGTTGGCCAAGCGAATAGACTCTCGGCTGAGTCGGAATGTGCTAGGAAGCCGAAGACTCCGCAGCTTTGCCCTTTTCCACAGCACGAGGATAATCCACCGCTCGATTTCCAGCCTTTGGGGGACCACTTCGACACACCGCAGCTTTGTGTCCCACCTTCCCGCAGGTGAAACACGTAATAGGACCCCGCGCGGTCGTGGCTCCCGAAACATTTGAAGGAGCTGGTTCCGCCTGTTTGAACTTCCTTTTGTTCCTTCTGAACTCTGACTTGGACTGAGAGGTCGGCGCATGAAACTCAGGTTTCTTTACAACACCCCTTGCTTGTACCCTCTTCATGTCCAACTCTAAAGATCTGGCAGTTTGCACCATCACTTGGAAGCCAAACGTCATAGGGCCTGCGAGGAGCAGCCTCAACTCGTCCCGAAGCCCTTTATAGAACTTATTTGTCTTTGTCTCCTCATCCTCCACCAAGGACCCCGCACAGCGACTCAGTCTGGTAAACTCATGCAAGTAATCGTCAACGGAGCGATCACCTTGTGTCAGCCTCAAGAACTGGTTTTGTAACGCAATGCGCTGGGCAGAGGGGATAAACCTCTGGAGGAACGACTTTGAAAACTCAGCCATTGTGATTTCAGTAATATCTGTACCGCAGAACTTATGCAGCTCCTGCTCTTCCCACCACAGCACAGCCTCTCCATCAAGAAGGAAAGTGGCTAAGGTGACCATCATGGCTTCGTCCGTCGCTGTCGCCCTTAGAGTTCTTCTAACTCTTGACAACCAGTCTTCTGCCACCGTTGGGGACTCAGATCCCGAGAAGGTAGGAGGATTAAATCTCAGGAAGTGCTTTAATTGTTGGTCATGCGCTCGCCCCACGGCTACTTGCGCAACTTGACGTTCCACCCTCGGCGCTACCGCAGGTTCCACTGCAGCTACTGGCACAGGGGCCTCAACCCTCGGTTCCACCGCAGGTTCCACTGCAGGTTCGATCACCGGGGCCGCATCTGTAGTAGGCGTAGCAGGCTGCGCAAGCCTTTGCGGTTGAGCATTGATCATCGCGAAGACCGCTTCTGCGACCATTCTGATCATCTCAGCCGAAGTAGTGGTCGCTGGCACTTCAGCCGACCCACTACTTTCAGCGGTGTTACGGGGTCGAGACTGCCCCACATCACTTCTAGTCACCTATAATCATGCAAGGCACAATTTAGTGACCCACAACATATCAAACATCAATCATGGAATGCTCAGGTTCCGCAAACAAGTATGTTTTTTTCATTCCTAAGTGGACATTCTTATTAGTTTTTATCGTTTTAGGTGAATGCACAACCCGTGCGCACCACCCCTTAAAGGAATTCGTCCCAAATTCGCTAAACTACGGATCGACGCCTTAAGTCCGATACCAAATTGTAACACCCTGCCAGTAAGAAAAGTATAACAGCAGGTCCGGCCGGGACCCCACGCCATACAAACCACACTAGGTAGGAGTTAAAAGGTGATAACCAGAAAGTAACAACTACACGAGAGTACAAAACGTAAGCGGAAGCATTAATTAAACCATTTCACTTAGAACTGTCCACTATCATAGGAATGAAACCAGAATAAAGAGTTACGGCCTTAAGGCCTTACATTTACCCAATGCACAAAGCTCCATAAAGCATACATCGGCACGCAGGCCGGCAATACATGAAAAACAGGAAAAAGGCTGGCCTTCGAGGGCCAACGCAGCAAAAGGGCCATCGCCCGCTATTTCCCGCTAGGCTCACCTGCACCTGCATAAGAACATTCCACCAAGAGGTGGCAAACAAAGTAACGGTCAGCACAGCTGACCAAATTATAACGACCCCACCCCTTTCCCGGGGTGGCGGAGCTTCTACCCTGCAAGCAAGCCATACTAGCACAAGTACTAATATAAAGAAAGTGCAACTACACAAGGTGAGGTTTCAAGCACAATCAATCTTCTAGGTTGAGCATCAAGAGAAGGGAACCTAGGTATGCACATGATGTTGGTTGGGTTCACCCGAAGGTTCCCCACAACCGCCTAAGCAATCGCATGAGGCTAACATAACATCCATTTCACAAAACACTCCACCGTAAGGGCCATCGCCTTAGGTGGGGAATAGAGCTTTTGGTCGGACTAGGTAAGACACCTTCCACGACCTCTCCCATGATCACACGGCTCTCATGAGGTAGGGACCTCATACCGATCTGCATGGAAACGGGTTCGGTTTAGCTTTGCCCGTGCTCTAATCGTCGCGATCTATCGCACGACGCGGGTACGGCTTCACCTCGGCCAGTAAGGGTTTAGCACTTTCAAGTGCTACACTAAATATATGCTACGCACCTAACCCCCTTCACAAGGATCTAAGCTTCACGAATACTCAACAAGGGAGGTACATACGCTCCGCATCAATTTCGTGGTGGAGGTTTGCCTTCATCCAAATCTCAAAGCATGGGGATTTCGTTAGGATCTTCACAAGACGCCTGCACTTAATTTTCGCAATACTAAAGATGATTTCACGGAGTCATTCTCCGGCACGCATTCTAGGCCTAACCTAAATGCAACGTCGCAAAACAAGCATCACCGATTCGGGCTCGCGGCCACGAATAGGCTTCACACAAAATGCCTAAATCAGCACGACTACCGGATTTTCTACATGCAATAATGTCGGGGACGGACACAATCTACCCGGAGTTCCGAAGAACTTGAGGGAATCCTACACTTCACCCATTTGGTGAAAGAGATACCTCATGCAAGTATAGAAAGAGGAATGAAAGGAAAAATACAAGTCCAAAGTTCGGGAGGAAGAATCGTTACCCTAGACGCGTTCTTTTTTGCCATGGATCCTAGATTCTACACGGAGAGAAACGACCGCACCGGGCTGCACTCTCCAAATCTGGAAACGGCTCGCGAAACGGAGCTCCGTCAATGGAGGGATCTTCCTTCTTCTTCCTTGGCTCCTTCTTCTTTCTCTAGGGTTGGAGAGAGAAAGGCTATGGAATTATGAGGGTTTAATCCCTCTCCAAAGCCCTAAGACCCCCCAGCAAGAAATCCCAGCCGTTGGATCAATTTCCAAGAAATTTGATCGGTCGGATCGGCTTCTCCGCTCAAAATCGCGGAGCAGAATAAACAGGGCGCACGATCACAGGCGCACGATCACTGGTCGTGCGCTAAGAGGAGAAATGGTAGTGCGCTAAGAGGAGACAGAACTCCAATTTCTTGCGAATATGTGCACGATTGCTGGCGCACGATCACTGGTCGTGCGCGAAGAGGCCACTGATCGTGCGCTAAGAGTAGACAGGGAAAATTTAGCCTGCTTCAAGCGCAACACTACCACTCCGCCTACTTCGCTGAACTACTATTTTTGGGGTGTTACATCTAACATGAAACATGAAATTTTAAATGAGTATAAAATATAATTTCGTTCAGATG
The DNA here is from genome assembly GCA_033032865.1 of Dactylorhiza incarnata. Taxonomy (NCBI): domain Eukaryota; kingdom Viridiplantae; phylum Streptophyta; class Magnoliopsida; order Asparagales; family Orchidaceae; genus Dactylorhiza; species Dactylorhiza incarnata. Next base: position 37,090,588 of record JAWHQI010000002.1, on the reverse strand, counting down.
AACATATAACCGTGATAGCCAAAGTATGTGAAGAGTAGCAAAGACCGAAAATCTCTCCATGATAATATAAGATGACTAACGATTGTAAATGAATTGGTGTAGACTTATTTATATGATGCAGCATAATAAAGGCAAAATAATATATGAAAGTGGACTAGTGAATGAAGAATGCACAGATAAAAGACATGATTGATTTCAATGTCAACACGTGTAAATATCCATAGAAAATTGAAATAATGACATTCGATGTAAAAGTTATGAAGACCATATGAATTATAGATAAAGATTATGAAATACGGACTGCTAAAAAGAAAAGGAAAATGTGATGATGGGTCTGTAACATTGAAGGAAATGAGTGTGGATTGAAGTTTACCTTCGTCTTATATGGTATATAAATGAAATAAAGCCACCAAGTACATCGTTTCAATATTATAAACTATAACTGAAATCGTGGTTGAGGTACAACGTGATTAAGAAATTCTAAGCTAAAAAAAAATGAAAGTCCACTGATACTCTATAAGATATTGGTCGTTCTGCAAGAAGTGTTATAAAGAGAGAACGATAGAATAATAAGATACGAAAATAAATCATCAATTGAGAAATTTGACCGCGGGAGACGACTATGAAGAATGAATGTATTCATAATACATAGGAGGGAAATGACATAGGAAGGAATTGAAATAGCAAGTAAATGAATTACGAATAAGAATAAGGATGAGTGATGACGTGAGCGTAGGTAAAATGGTAATGTGAAAGATCGCAATGTACAAATAATATTATGAGTTACGAGTAGTTGCAAATGCTAAAGTGAACCATCAATATGCCGCTACCGTGAAAAGAAAAGAACGACATCAATTGATATACGGCTAAGAACTAAAAGTCCAAACAATGAATGAAGAAAGAAATATGATGATAAAGAATATGTTTCATGAACTATTATGTTTCTTTTCTTGTTCCTTATGACGCTTTGTCAATCGCTTAAATTTTAAGAGTTCAGAATACGGGAAAACGAATGAAATTTTGAATGCATAGGAAAGTAAATAATGTCATAGATGAAAATTCATATCGTGTCCTATTTTCGAGGACGAAAATCTTTTATAAGAGGGGAAGAAAGTCCTGGATGGCTTGGAGCCAGCAGACTGAGATGTCCTGGATGTGGAAGAAAGTCCTCCTGCAGAACCTGCACCTGGAGGAGGTGGAGGAGGAGGGTGTTTCTTGAACACAGCATGGTGATCCTTCTGGTATCTTCTTTCAAACTTCCTTCTCTTCAACTAATTCTTGGAGAATTGCATATAAAGATGAAGTGACGCAAATAAATAATATAAAACTCAATAATTATTATATACATCCCCTATGATGAAAAAGTAAATCAGTGTCAACTCGGGTTTCTTTGAAGTTGAGTATGAGTTTCTATTGACGCTTTGGAGCATTCGCGATTTTTAGCGGAATATGAGTTTTTCTATATGGGCAAACTATACGAGTGACAAACTTTATAAATAAATATATATAGATATGGTATATTAGTAAAGATTTGGGATGGTTGTGCTAGACCGGCTTGTTTGAGTCGGAGTTTCATATAGTAACTGCTAATGTTAATTGAAAAGGGGTGCACCTTGGTGTGCCGATAGAGGAGCTTGAAGTTGATTTGGTTTGCGAATAGCTGAAATGTGTGTGCTAATAGCACATTTTGGCAGCTGGTATTGGTGTGCTCTTAGAGGCTTTATGTAATGTGGACTGAATTTATGTGGGCTTGGCTTAAGTGGGCTGTGATTAAGGGAAAGGCTGAACTTGTTATAAGCGGTGGAGATATAATTTATATAGCATTGGTTCGTTCTTTTTATCAGAATCGACCGATCTTTCTTCTTTCTCCTTCTCCCTCGATGGTGTTCCGATAGGGCTCGGCGCCGATTTTCTCCTTCCAACTATGTTTCTCCTCTTAATCGCTCAGAAAAAGCCGTAGAAATTCGTGGCTGCTCAAGGTTTCTTAACATGCGGCTTTGGTTGAGCGGGAGCTTTGTCGGATTAGGAGATTTGGGATACAAAGACATTGGGGGTTTGCTCTCTTAACTCACTGTGAGCTTCCTTGTCCCCTTTTCTTTTCTTTAATTTTGTATTGATGCTAGATTCCTGGAGAGAAATAGGGCAGCAAAAGAAATAGGGTTGTTTTGGTTGGCCGATTTGTTTTGGTATGGGAGAAGAGGTTTACTGTTGCTTTTAGTTCTGCAGTTGCTGCTCTCCTGCAGTTGTTTCTTCTTGTGCTGTTACTGCCCTCTTATAGTATTTCTGAGCTTGGCCGGCTGCACCTAATTTCCCTTTTCTCCTCTTGTTGGTCGACTGGTATGGCTTCTCTTAGCAGTCTTGTTTCACTGTTTTGGGGAGAGAAGCAGTCCAGTTGCTGCTGGATTCTTCTTTATTTGATATAAATGCTATTGGGTTTACCATACCTATACATGCTTTAATTTGGGGCTTTTATGTGGCTAGAAAATGGGCTTTTAAATGTGTGGTTCTAGTGGATTTTGGGGGTTTTTGCTGGAGAGAATGTTGCCGGCTGTTTGGAAATTCTGGCGGTTTCTATTATGTTATATGTTATATATTTCACTAGAGAAACTATAGTTTTCTTTATATTGGCCGGTTACTGATTGAGTTAGCGGAAGGAACTTTGGGGGAAATGAGATAACCAGCAATTGTTATTGAAAATAATAAGTATACAATAGATGGTTACTTGGTTAATAAAGAGTGGTGAATGGGATTGAGTTTGAAAATTATTATGCATGTGTCTCTTTTATAGTTATGCAACCTAAAGGGCCGGGTAAGTAGCTACCAAATGATGTCATCGTAATAGTTAATATTGTAACTATAGCAAGGTGCAACCACGATTTAAACGACCCTGATGACATGATGCTTATACAGATACCACGGAGGATGGCACCTCAAAATAGACATGACAATGTTATGAACACTGATACTGATGATGAGAGCTACCTGTTTCATTTATGCTTTATGGCTTTACTTTCTTTTAATATGCGCACTCTTTTTATACTGAATGTTACATGCATAGTTGATATCACTGATATTTAATATCGCTTTAATGTATGGCCCCTTAAAGGCAAACATGCGAATAAATTCTGGGAGGATATATAAAAATGAATAACTCACTTAATGTAAACGTGTCGACACGAGGTTATATTACGGGCGAATGAACTGCTAGCACATGAATGAAATCTCACAGAAGAATTGCCAAACCAGTCGGCCGAAAGGCATAAACGCGTGTTGTACGTACTGGTGAGGACATTGATGACCCTTCGGGGTGGGCCCAAAGCATGAAACATGACATGAATGAAACATGTACACTGAATATGGATTCAATCGCCCCTAATATATCCTAAGAAATGAAACATACATAGAAATAATGAAATATACTGATATACTGATATTTTGTTACATAGAAATACTGATATACTGCTATACTGATACACTGAGATAGAAATATTGATATAAGAAATAATTGCTTACGTTGATACATGGATACATTGTTTTAATGTTACATTGCTACAGAGATTGTTATGATCCTATACTGCTCCTACTGTTTTATTAGTATTAACATGTTTCTACAGTTACATACTAAGTTTACTACTAAGACAGACAACTGGTTAGCATAAAAAACATGTTTTCAAATGCGTGAATTTTACTTTACTTAATTACAGCAATGAAAGAGGTTTATCCTCACTTAGTCATATTTGTATGACTAAGCCCGTCGTCAAATTTTGTAGGTAACGGACGTGACTTTGGATACGCAAAAGCAAAAAGAACTGATATGGTAGAACAGGAAAATATTCAACAACTAATACAAGGTACGAAAGTAAATTTATTATTATATGTTTTTATTTTGTATTTATTAGCCGCACTTCAACCTGGGACACATGTATGAACATAGCTGAGATACAAATGTATGTGAGGTTCAAATGGGGGCCTCACACAGGGCCCCGAAGTTAACGATAGAGAATGTGTGTTTTTTAAAACGTTGGCATCCGGCCGAGAGGGAGGCCCTTTCATTGCTGTGATTTTCTGTGATGGTGAGAAACATGCATAACATTTTCGTTTAAACATGGGTGTTAGTGTTAAAACATAGTTTTTATAGTAGAACATTGAATTTGCGTGAGTCCGAGCTCGCGAATTCTTACATAATAAAAGATATGTTTGCACGAGTGCTCGCGACTTTTTACATAATAGAAGATAAGTTTGCGCGAGTCTGAGCTCGCAGTTTTTTATATAATGAAAGATAAGTTTGCCCGAGTTTGAGCTCGCGGCTTTTTACATAATTGAAGATAAATTTGCGTGAGTCTGAGCTCGCGGTTTCTTACATAATGGAAGATAAGGTTGCGCGAGTCTGAGCTCGCGACTTTTTTCATAATAGAAATTTCAAATTACTGATAAAAGCGGCGCAGGTTCTGGGCGTTCCAGGTGCGTGGTAGGGTTTTCCCTTCCGCTGTTTTGAGCATGTACGTTCTGGGCTTCACGACTGTAGTGGCAACATACGGTCCTTCCCAAGTTGGCAAGAGTTTGTCCCCTTGTGGGCCTTTACCGGACGCCTCAATACTGCGTAGAACAAGATCTCTGACGTTGATTGGCCTGGGATTCACTCTTCGATTGTAAAGTCAGGTGATGCGCCTTTGGTAGTGAGCTATGCACTGGGCGACCGTATCCCTGACTTCTATAATTAAGTCTAGGTTTTCTCGGAGCAGCTCATCATTATTTATGGGATCGAAGGTTTTTGCACGACTACTGGTGATGCCGATGTCGGCGAGGATGATAGCTTATGTGTCGTAGTAGAGATTGTATGGGGTTTCCCCCGTGGGAGTCCTTTCCGTGGTACAGTATGCCCACAGAATGTTCGGAAGTGCATCTACCCACTGCACCCTTCCTCCTGCAGGCGAGTTTTGAGTCCCTTGAGGATGGTTCGATTCGTTACTTTGATTTGACCGTTTGTTTGTGGGTGAGCTACGACCATATGTCGAAGATTAATCTTTTGGTCTTCGCACATCTTGGTGAACGGCATTCCCGTGAACTGAGTGTCGTTGTCGGCGACGATTATTGCTGGGATTCCAAAGCGTCAGACGATGTTCTTCCATACGAACTGTTTGGCGTTCTCTTCAGTAATTTTTGGCGACGGGGCGGGGGGGGGGGGGGGGGGGGGGGGGGGGGGGGGGGGGGGGGGGGGGGGGGGGGGGGGGGGAAGGGGGTCATCTTCTACCCACTTTGTAAAGTAATCGATAGTCATGATGATAAACTTTCTCTGACCGGTGGCCATAGGGAGGGGACCGAGGGGGTCGATCCTCCACTGAGCAAATGGTCAGGCGCCTCGAAGTGATGTAAGCGCTACTGGGGGTTGATGAGGGATGTTTGAATGGAGCTGACAACTTTTACACCTTTGAATGAATTCGGTTGCGTCCTTCTTCATTGTCGGTCAATAAAAACCCTGACACGGGATATTTTGAACTAGAGCTCTTGCGCTCAGGTGCTCTCCACATATCCCTCCATGAACTTCCTTTAAGGTGTATTCTGCCTCCGCTGCCGGAAGGCACTTTAGGTAGGGTCCAGAGAAGGCATGCCTGTAAAGCTCTCCTTAGATGATAACGTACGAGGCGGCTCACATTCGCAATCGACGCGCTTCTGAACGGTCGTCGGGTAGGTCTCAGCGTTCAATGTAGGCTCGGAGAGGTGTCATCCAGGATGATTCTTCTTCGCTGATTTCGGCGATCTCACATGCCCCGTGAATGCTGGGGGTCATGTTGTCTTCGATTCGGTGCCTCCGAGATTAGTAGTTAGAAGGAGAGGTCGCGAGTTTGGAGAGTGCGTCGGCTTTGGAATTCTGCTCCCTGAGGATGTGCAAAATTTGGTACGATGGTATTTTTTGCAGAAGAGATCTCACGAATGAGATATTGTGTCATTTGGTCGTTCTTTGCCTCGTAGTTCCCCTCGACTTGCAAGACCACCAGCTGCGAATCGATGTAGATTATCAGGTTTTCTGCCTTGCAGTCGACGACGAGTCGTAGTCCGGCGATTTGAGCTTCATATTCAGCGAGGTTGTTGGTTGCCGGGAATTTAAACCTGAGTCCATACTCTAGAGTGATGCCCTCCGGACAAATTAGGAGCAGACCTGCTCCTGCTCCTTCGGTCGTAGAGGCCCCGTCGACGTAGAGAGCCCAGCGAGCGGTGGAGACTTTTTTAACGGGAGTGGACTCCGGAGGAAGAGTATTTTCTACGATAAAGTCGGCGAGTACTTGGGATTTGATATCTGGCCATGGTATGAAGTGGATGTCGAACTCGCCCAACTCGACTGCCCATTTTACTAATCTCCCGGATACTTCCAGCTTTTGGAGGATAACTCGCAGCGGTAACTGAGTTAACACCTTTATCGTATGAGCCTGGAAGTAGGCCCGAAGCTTTCTTGCAGAAGAGACGAGGGTGAATGCCGTTTTATCGACTATCGGGTATCTGGATTCGGTGTCGGTGAGGACCTTGCTGAGATAATAAACAGACAGTTGGACTCCTCCTTCGTCTTTCACCAGCACCGAGATGACTGTCGTGGGGGATATCGCTAGGTAGAGGAACAAGACTTCGACAGGAATAGGTTTTGATAAAAGCGGGGGCGAGGCCAGGTACTATTTGAGGTGCTCAAAAGACGTCTGGCATTCGTCTGTCCACTGGAACCAGAGTGACGTGCCCCTCAGAGGACTTTGAAGAAGGGGAGATATTTATCTCCCGTACGTGCCAGAAACTGCGAAAGAGCGACGTTCCTTCCATTTAAGCGTTGTACTTCCTTGATGGAACGGGGTGGTGACATATCTCTCAACGCTTTGATTTTTTCTGGGTTTGCCTCGATCCCTCGATGGGTTACCATGAAACCCAGGAACTTTCCTGCCTTCACACCAAATGCACATTTGCTGGGGTTGAGCCGCATTTGAAAACATCGAAGGAGCTGGAAGCATCCTTCCAGATCTTCTAAGTGGTCACAGTTGTGGACGCTCTTTACTAGCATGTGGTTCACATAAACCTTCATTGTGCTTCCGATGAGTTTGGGCAGGTTTGGTAGTTCGGGCAACTTCGTTGAAGGTGATGAAGGCGACAAACGTGACCTGCAATCTGAGAAATTAGGAAATATTAACTGCGCGCGTGTCGGGAACGTGGAAACGTTCTGAGCGTGTGAGGAAGCGTTCTAAGAACGTGACGAACACGAGAATATTTTGAGCGTGCAACGAACACGCGACTGTTCTGAACACGCAACGAACACGGGGAGATGATAAGTCGCGCCTCAAAGGGGGAATTGGGCTCCGACCGCACTCGATGAGGGGGTGTGGTTTCGGTCGCCTCCCCGCAAGGATGGGGGGCATGGCCGCACCCTGGCATGGGGGTGCGGCTTGGCCGCACCTCCTTGGGTGCGGCTTGGTCACACCCTCTTGGGTGCGGGTTGTCCGCACCCCTTATTTATGAGGGGTGCGGTTAGGCCGCACCCCCATTTTTGTGGGTTGCGATTTGGCCGCACCCTACCAAGGTGGGGTGTGGTCTTGATTGCGCCTGGTGCTGACGGGCGTGAATTGTGCGCGACGGATTCCTCCACTCTCATGACCATTGGTTGGATTTTGACCCCACTAACTCCACCTCTTCTTAGTGGAGCCTCCTCTAAACGCACTCCGAAAGTACCTATAAATCTATGGGTGCACATCAGTTAATGTTTGAAAGTTTAGTTATATCTTGATATGAGATATGCATAATATATATTTGATTATGTATGTATTTTAATTATAGTGTATGTATAAAAAATTATGTGTGTTGCTTTGATGAAAATAGTATTGTTAGTAATTAATTTTTCATTCTCACATAATAAAAAATAAAATTATTTAAAATTATTTGTTATATAATGTTACTATTAAAACAAAATTGACAGCATTTATTTTTATTGCTAATTAATTCAAAATAAATAATTTATCATCAATTTATCCATAGATTAATGTATTATTATTATTATTTTATTTCTAATGATTAAAATTTATTAAAATTAAAATCTGCAATAATTTTAATGCTATCTAATTTTAGAATCAAAATTATTTAATGATGATTAACAACAAATTTTTGTAGGTATTATACTTTGCTAAATTAGGAATCAATATATTATTTGCTAAAATTTCTCTGCAAAACAGCAAGAAAAAAAACATCCTTAGATAGGAAAATGTTTAGTGTTAAATCTCATAATGTAAATTAGCAACGAATTTTATGATTTAGCAAAATATTCTTCTCCTAGCTGATAAAATTTTTTCTTGTAGTTATAAACAACACGAAAGGTGACATTCTTTAATTGAGAAAAATGAAATCAAACATTTTAAAATATTATGGAAAAATGTAAGTGATGTTTTCAGGCGCTGAATCCTCTATTAGGCGTAGACGACGTAAAAAATTTAATCGAAAAAATAAATACAAATTTAGACTTAAATATAACTTTTTCGGATTTTGATAATGTTAGTATTTCAAATTTTAATTGTGTTTTCACTGAATTTTACAATTATTATGATTAATTATACGTATCGCGGTCCCAATAAAATATATCGCAACCCAAAACAAAAGACTATTTTAAAAATAAAATTTTATAATTAGCTGCTAGGAAAAAAGCTCGTGCATTATATAGTAGTTTAAATGAACTAAGATTGTACAATAAAACACAATTTCGCGATTTTATGAGTACGGACGAAATTAAAAATTTTGATGTTCTAAAATGGTGGAAAGGTAAGGTCAATATATTTCTTATTACGGCCTATATGACCTGTGATTTGCTAACTATCCAAGCTAGCACGACAGCTTCAGAGTCTGTTTTTCTGTTAGTGACAAAGTTTTGATCGAGCGGAGGAGTCACCTCAGTGAAGATTCGCTGGAAATTTACATTTGTTACAAGGACCACTTGGATGCTATGAAGAGGAAACACCACATTTCACTGATTGATGATAGCCCGACAGACGTAGAAGACGAGATGAACGCGATAAATTTAGGAGATGGTTAAGCACGCCGCACACTCGTACCCAAGTACTACAATTGTTGTAAAATTTTAAATTAGTGAATTTTGTAATTTTTTTTGCCAAATATAATTTATTTTTTGTATTTTGCATTTTTTTCAATTTGCGTGTAAATTTGTATTAATCATTTTTCGATATTAATAAAAAAATTCTTTCTTTTTTCATTTCATATAATTTTTTGGTTTTTTTAATAAAAAGAATTGAATAATTAAAATTAAAATAAAAAATGGGCTTTCAGGGCTCGACCCGCCCTAACCCGACATTGGGGCTTCATCAAGCTCCTCCTCGGGGAGGGAGCCCGAGCATGGCTAGGGCCGGGCCCAAATTAAAAAAGTCCGAGCCCAGTAGGCCCGGTTCATGATCGGGCCTACCAGACTTTTCACTCTTAGGTGTAAGCCGATCATAATCACGAACATGGGGCCTAATGACATGACAAATTGAGCGAAGCCTCCCCACTTTGTTTTTAATCCAAAGTATAATCGCGAAATTCCCGATCTCTCTGCCCGCCAAATGATGACGCCCACTGAATGTCCGCCCGCTGAGTGTCGCGGCCCGCCAAGTGTCGATGTCCAACGAGTGTCGCCGCCCGCCGAGTATCGATGTCCAACGAGTGTCGCCGCTCGACGAATGATGTCGTCTGCTGAATATTGTCGCCATCACAAAGGACTCCACCTCTACTGCCAAGCGCGACAGTACCCAGCCGACGACGGTGGGCTTAGGCTTAGCCCGCCCTCGGCGGGTTTCGCGCGGGCGGGCTTCGCCCGCACCCGGCCAAGCGAGCTTCGCGCGGGCGGGCTTTGCCCGCCCCCTGCCAAGCGCGATTCGCCCGCCCCCGGCGAGCTACACCCATGACGCTCCGGGCTGCGCCCGCATCAAGCCGGTTGCGCCCACAACATATACATATGAGTACTCAAAATGACCGCACAAAAATTTTACTTAATATTTTATAATTTTTTTTCAAAAATATTTATATTTTAACAAAAATTTATTTTCATGTAGGCCTATGAGGTCTACTGATTGCCTACCATAGTAAGTGTAGGAGGTCTACTTTTTTTTTTTGAATTTTATGAATTTCTATTATTATTTTTATTATAAGGATATGGTATAATTACACAAATAGCCATTATATTTTATGAATTTTCATTTTTTTCATAATATATGTTAAGTCATTGGAGTACAAGAATGAGGTTATATTTGACAATTTTGAATGTTGCACCAAAGTCAACTTCTTTTATATATATATATATACACACGAGTCAAACGGCACGGGGGCCCCCCGTGCCCCGCGCGATAGTACCCGACCTCTGATCGGCGGGCTTCGCCCGCCCAGATCGATGAATCGCTGAGGGCTTCGCCCGCATTCAAGCTAACCAATTAAATCGATGTGTTTTTGTGAGTTGTGCCCGCATCAAGACGGACTGCGCCCACATCAATTCAAGTTGCACCCTTAATATATATGTATGAGTACTCAAAACGACCGTAAAAAAATATAAATTAAAAATATAATTTTTATTTTTAAAAAAAATTTACGCTCATGTAATTTTTTTTTCTTCATCTCTCCCTCTCTCTCCTCATTCTCTCTCTCTTCTGCCATCTCCCTCTCTCTCCCTTTCTCTCTCTCTCTCTTTCTTTCTTTCTCCCTCTTTCTTTCTCTCTCTCCACGTCTCTCTCTCTCTCTTTCATTCTTTCTCTCTCCCTCTTTTTTTTTCTTTTGTTGGAATCGGGAATGAGGAGATAGAATGAGGGAGATGAGAGTTTTTATCTAACGGTTCCTATTTATCACACCATAATTGACGGTGCAGATTTTTTCCATGAATTTTTATTTCGGGCTATTCGCAGGCCGCAGTATTTCTTTTTAATATAGTATAGATATATATATATACGAGTGACAGGCACGAGGCTCCGCCCCTATCCAAGACGACATTTATCGTGGGGAGCGATATTTATCGTGTGGGCGACATTTATCGTGGGGACGACATTTATTGTGGGGCGACATTTATCATGGGGGCGACATTTGTCGTAAGGGCAACATTTGTCGTGGGGGTGGGCGACATTTCTGAATCTAAAACTTACTCCTGTGACTAATCTGATTATGCATCATCAAAGAAACTTAAACTTCATAATGCCCGAGAGCATAAATCTGTAGCTAAAGAATTGTCGCAGAAATAGGTAGCAAACTTTTAAACAACTCAATCAGCACTTTTAGTAGTCGAAGAACACTGATGATGTGGGATGGGAGATGAAGGGCTAGGATGAATTCAGTATTGGATACTCTAGATTTGCACTATAAGGGGATTCAAAAAGAACATCTAATAAGGAAGAGCTTGAAATTCTAGCAAGATTTTCCAAACTGATAAAATATTACAATAAAACCAAGTAGCATGCCTGTTAAATCCTTCCAGAAATCCTCTAATTATCATTAAAAACATATATACATGAATTTGATATTTGACCACCTTACATAAGATTATAAGAAGTCAGCGATCTTCCAATGCCACTCATGCCAAACATTCAAAAATCATACCATTCATGTCACATGTTCATGTTGAAATTGTTGAAGTGGAAGTTAGAGGACTTTTGGACCTGGGCGGTCTGGGAGGAGGTCGGGCGGTCTGGCGTGACCGCACGACTTGGCGGTCTGCCTCTGCGGTCTGGCATGTCTAAGCTTAGCTGCGGTCTCCTGGCTTGATCGCGGGTATGGGTCCAAGGCGGCTGAAGGTGAAGGCCGCACGGTCTGTCTCTGACCGCGTGGCGGGTTGATCGCCTTCAGGTGTGCGCGGTCTGTGCGTGACCGCGTGGCGTGCTATCTTCTTCAAGGCTGTGGCGGTCTGGTGTGACCGCACAGCTTGTTCCAGTTCTCTCCAGAATGCGGTCTGGTGGCTGACCGGGCTTTCTGGTGGTATTTGCGGACTAAGGGTCTTAGTCGCGCGGTCTCAGGTCGCGATCTCAGGAGGAGACTGGTATGCGAGCTGGACGCTGTTCGCGGTCTCAGGTGGAGACCGGCATGCAGACTTGAGTTCGCGGGTTGATGGCGAACTAGCTGTGTTCGCGGTCTCGGACGAACACAGGGGGTGAACAACTTCGGGCGGTCTGGCGATCTCCCTTGGAGTCGCGATCTGCTGTGAGAGTGGCGGTCTCTCATAGTTGATGTTGAAGCTGACGAGTTCACCAAAAATGAAGCAGGAGTATTGTTGCTAATCGCGCGGTATGACCGGTCAGGTCGCGCGGTCTGGAGGGTGGTGATCCTATCTCATAGGGTGGTGACTAGATCAGGTTCCACGCCTATAAATAGGAGCCACTGTAGCAGCAAAGAGCGACACACAAGTGTAAGCTGAGTTCGCTTCTTTCCTGCGGTCTCTATTTGTCTGACCGGGCGGTCTGCTGATTAAATTCTTCTTGTGCAGCTTCTGCGGATAGTGCGGGCAGCAGCGATCACCTCTTCCTCTGAAAGTGTTCGGGCGGTCTGCGGCTTGGAGTTGTGTTGCTGGAGTTCGGGAGAATCAGGAGTTCGGAAGGAAGGGTGCGGTCTGATCAGCGGGTTGGTGTTGTTCTGAGATCGGCAGCGGGTTGCGGTCTGGCGGGTTGCTGAGGTCGCAAGGGAGACCGCGCGGTCTCAAGTTATCTTCAATTTCTGTTTTTCTCTTTGGTGTTTGTGCTGGCGAAATCATGTCTCGCCAAGCATGCCTTGCCTTGTAATTTGAAGTTGCTATCAATAAAGATCTCTTGTTTGCCTCCATTTGCTTCTGGTTGTTTGGCTTGTGAACTCTAAGTTGACTAACTCCTGCTCGCTTCATAAAAATTCGAAAAATTTCACAGTTCAGAAAAAGGGGGATTTTTATGTGCTCTTTAATTGATAACAACGAATGGAAACATAGAACTCATACCATTCATGCCAAATATCAGAAATCACACTGAAGAATCACCAGGCTGTTGGTTTTTCAGAACCTTATATGAGCTCCTATACTATTAGCAGCATTCATAAATTTCTAGACATTCAGATGGAAACATAGAACTCATACCATTCATGTACTTGTCTTGTGTTGTTTGGCACTGGTATGATCTTGTGTGCGCCAACCGCGGTCTGGAAAGATGTGTTCGGAATGAGCAGAGAAATGTAAACCTGGTTATGGTAGAGAGTCGGAGGCAGAGTCTGGATGAGCTGTGGAAGAACAATTAAACTATTCTTTCTCAAATTCAATAAAAACCTTAACTCCTATGATGATAATTATATCACGAACATTGGTATGAGTGCATGCAACTTTGAACTTGCCGACGTTCCAAGTCTGATAGGGTATGGACAGTGCAAGAGTATATGTGTTAATAGAAAAGCTAGTTATGTAACCATAAAAATATTTACATACATATATTAATGCAAGCAACAAGTGGGTGTTCCTTGTAGCTGTTTGCTAAAGTCGGGAGCAATAAACTACTCGCAGTTTTTGTCAAAACCACTGCAAGCTGCAGTTTTTTGATGGAGTTGAAGGTAAGTAAGTTGTTGAGCTGCATGTGATATTCTAACAATATTATGGCATTGGAATCATAAACAATTGTTTGAACGGATATATAATCAGTAACATGAGGATATGATCATTTGTGGTGGCAACTTGGAGGGAGATGAGTGCATTGATTTCTTTTTGTTATTCATTCATAGCTAAAGCTGTAAATAAACCTCTAAATAAAGTTAAAACTTAAATCCTATAAAACTGCACCAACTCATTAAACAACAATCAAATTCTTAGAAACTTAACACAGAAACAACTTTACCTAATGTGAATAAAAAAAGTTCTACCAATAATGTATGTTTAATTTTCGTCACATGTTGAAATCAAATGAACATAACTCGAAAATTGTTCTGAAATTTGATTCGGTATTTTGAACCTCTGTTCTCAAGTGTCTTCATCATGGTATAAGGAAATTGAGAAATGAAAACATTGAAGATTGAGAGGATTTAAAGTTAAAACCATACCCAAAGTTGATTGTAAGTTTAACTTCTCCGATAAATGCATTCAAACCAAAATGCAATGCAAATAATTACCTACAATCATTAAAATCCATGGCTGAATAGTATTCTCATATATTGCCTAAACAAAAGTAAGTATCAAAACTTACATGCACTTCCATAGAAATATTTCCTCAGCTCATTGATACTTTGAATGGTTCAGCAGATCCAAACTGTATGGTTTGTCCCAAATCCTAAACAAAATAAATTATTATAAAATCAAAACCAAGAAAACAACCTTATGATTTTAGTGGCACATTTATCTTAACACCAAACTCAAATGTAAATGCCCAACTCAAATCATTACCCAACTCAAATTAGCATATTAGCATCACTTATCTAACTTGTAATGTTTTGAAGTATCCTCATATATTGTCCAAATATGACCGTTTTGAGTTAATACCACGACATGAGTACCACCTGCAACCTGAGAAATGCTTGGAAAATTAATAGCACAACAATATATCGATAACTACATACACATTAAAATAACAATTTTTTGTTCATTTGGGCAATCTACAACAGGAATGGATAGACATTCTTAATAAATCACATGAGGTAAAATGTGAGCATGTATAAAAAATTAGTTTAAAAAGCAAAAATGTCAGCAAACAATCTTGAACATAAAAATATGGGTTTAGATCAATTCCAAAAAATGTTCACAGAACAGAAAAAATGAGACCCTCATTTTCAGATCTGGACCATATGGAGGAGGAAGAGAAGAGGTAAGAGGTAACAAAGAAGGAATCAATGAATGAAGCTTTGCTGGGATAGACTCGATCGTCGGATATCAGTGCAGCGGATCGTCGAGATCTGGAATCTGGAGTGTCGTGAGAGTTGCAGTGGCGAGACAGCTTGAAGAGGCATGAGAACGATGACCGGCGCACAGGATCTGGAGTGTCGTCGTGGAGGAGGCCATGTTGGAGAAAATTGGGTCAAAGAAGCATAATTTAAATGCCATGAAGGAGAAAAAGAAGGATATGCAATGATAATCTTATGCAAAGTAGTCCAAAATTAATTAATAAAAATTAATAAAGATAGTGAAGGGAGGTGGCGTAAAAAACAGAACTAATTTGATCGCAACAAAAAGATCAGTAGGAAGAACTGAGTTTTGAAGTAGGAAGAAGATCTAGGGGTAGACAACAACTTTAATCAAACAAAAATTGAATTAAAACAGAACTTAATAATAGATAACATGACTTAAATCCTAGTAACATACACATGCCCTATGAGAAAACGTACTAATATGGAGATGTGAAGCAGAAGCAAATAATAGGAGTTTATTAAAACAGAAACAGAGTGAGTTTGGAGTAAACCATAACAACATTCACATTTTTTTGATCGCAACACACACCTATGAGAAAACCTACTAATATTTTGTATGGTTAGTAATAAGAGTAGAGAGGTGGAGATGTAGATAACATAATGCTGTTGGGCTATGAGAAAGGAAGTGAGTTTAGGCTATGCGATGCGTAAGTAATAACAGAGAGGTTGGAAACTGAAAAAGGGAGAAATTACCTTGGGGGAAATTTTAGTCATTTTCATTGTAGGAGGAGGTGCGGGAGGAAGATGCATTAAAGGGGGTGACTCGCTGAAGGAAGATGTCGCTGAATGGAGCCTGTCGTTGGACGAATAGCTGCAGGAGGAGCACTGATTGGGGTGCCTGTCACTGGCGCTTCGTGAGTGTTAGATGCGCGGAGGGTGGAGAAGAAGATGACACAGATGGGAAGATCTAGGGTGAGGAATATGGGGGAAGATCGGGAGCGGCGCGGTGTGATGTTAATATTGGGGAATATCGTGGAGTAGCGAGCTAGAGAGGTCTGCGTGCAGCTGCGGCGTGGAGAGAAGGATAGGGAATCGGGGAGGCAGGGGAGCGAGGGCTTGTGATGGGGAGGAGGATGCGGCGTAAGTGTGTGGTTGCGGGTATATGTTTGCCGGTGTTAGGCTCCTAAATATGACGGTCGATATATTACGAAGCCATATCTGACCACAAATTTTTTCGTTGGATTTTTGATCTCATGCTATTCGCAGACCACTATATTTCTTTTTAATATAGTATAGATATAGTACTAAAAAAATATATAAGTAATAATAATATCTAAATTGAAATTTTTTAAATTTGAAAGAATAATTTCTATTTTGCGGGCAACAAACGAGCTCTTATAAGTTTACAAGAAAGGTAAGAAGCTTATCATCCTTTTATCCGCCAATACAAATCGCAGCAAAAGCTATGGCTTAAAGATGACCGTGGGGCCTAATTCGTAATATTCATAATTAATTTTGGCAAAACATTTAAATCAGTCCCCAAAGTTCTTCACATTTATGAAATTGGTCCCCAAAGTTTTAAAAGCTGGAAACTAGTCCCAAACTTTACTGAAAATTGAAAATCAGTCCTTAACGGATTCGACTAACGGAAAGTAACTTAAATAGTGATACATAGACCTATAAATTATCAAAATAACATTTTTTTTAAATTAACACCATTCTAATTGAAAAAGCCTTGGCATTCTAATTAAATATATACTTTAAGTAGGACCAATACAAGGTTTGAACAGAGCTATTAATACATAAATTTAATGAAAAAAGCCTTTGATATTCACGGTTTGAACAGAGCTAATACATAAATTTTATAACTCACAGGTTGAACATATTAAACCTTACACAAAGCCCCGATTGAGATCGAGTGAGGATGAGCGTTGGCTGCGAGGATGCAGGGGAGCGAGGAGTAGCGGGATCTAATTTCAGTCGACGTCGCTCCCCGATCAAGTTGTAGCGAGATCTAATGCAACCCTTACACAAAGCGTCTCCGGCAGCAGGGTTCTTCGTCGTTACCAGGTCTCGGCGGTGGCGAATTACAAAGGGTAGCGGTCGTATGAGTGTTGGACACTAATTATTATATAATTCTTTACTGTAAACAAACATTAATAATATACAAGTTTTGTCAGTATAAACTTGCGGTATATAGAGTGCTGGCATGATATATTCTGTATAATATTTTGTAAAATATTAAACTTGCACGATATATTCTTTTGTCAACGTTGTAAAATAATTTGTAAAGCTGGCGTGATATATTCTGCGAAATATGATTTCCTTTTGTATGTTTGGAATAGAAGCTTTCAGTCTCATTACAATTTATATTATGTAAAACTGTAAAACTATAGAGGAATGGCCTTTGGTGTTGGTATGTTGGCACCGCGAACTATAAATTATAAAACTAGCATAATTTTCTATGAAATCAAATGTAATCTCGCATTATTTAAAAATTTATCATTTGAAATGTCATATTATATGATGCTATTGTGAAAACTTAAAATTAAATGAGGCTATTTTGTTAAATTTAAATCTATTAGTCATCAAATAAGTTGCTTTCCGTTAGTCTTTGCTGTTAATTAGGACTGATTTCAGCAATTTGGTAAAGGTGTGGACTGATTTCTTGTTTTTATAATTTGAGGAACTGATTTCATAAAGTAGCGTGAGTTGAGGGACTGATTTGATGATTTTGCCATTAATTTTTGGTCCCAGCTTAAATATGACGTAAGCTAAAGTTCTCTATAGTTGAGAGAGGTCAGTCACGCCAGAGCATGTTTTCCCGCGCTTCGACGGAGGGATTCCCCGGGAATATAAATAAGGGCGGCAGAAATTGGAGGGAAAATAGGAGGGAGAAGTGGGCGGGGGAGAGGGACCGATTCGAGGCTGCGAGTGCAGTGCCGTTTACAAGTTCCTTCAAAAGGCTTTTTCAAAACCCTAAAAAGGCCTTTCGGATCAGCCTACGGTCGCTTCCGGTGTCTCCGGCAACCTCCTACAAAGGATCGACGGGATCCTACGGTATATACGAGGGTTTGCTGGGGGTATCCGTCAGCCTGCCCTCCGTTTCCGGCTCCCCCCCCCCCCCCCCCCCCCCCCCCCCCCTGGAGAGACGTCTCAACTCGGCAGGAGAATTTGAAAAGAGGCATGGCAGATCGGCTAGGGTTATTGGGGATATAGTGCTCGAGTCGTCTAGTTCGTACGACTGGGCAATGGAGGATGTTAAGCCGTCAGTTTCTTACTCTTGTGATGACGGCGACGCTATGGAAGCTCGTTTTGCGAATATATGCAAGGTTTGCATTTCATTTGCCTTGATATGGCTATTTTCATGTTTTGTCCCGACTTGCTGTTACGGAGGCGTTTAATTGCATAGCAGAGCGGGCTTTCTCTTGACCAGAGCACAGTGAGACATGCAATGGTTTTGTTCAGAGAAAGCAAACACATTCTGTTGGCGAACATCTCTACTATTGGAAGCGGATCCGTAAGTTGATTTCTTTTTCGATTGTTTGGTTGGATTTCGTAGGGACCACTACAGAAAATCACAATCTTGTTTCATTAACTTAAGCATGGTGAGGTGGAGAGGTATTGGTCCGCGTTTGTACTGTACTGCGTTATAAGACTGTGCCATGGCAAGGGAAGGAAGGATTGTGGGCAGCATGGAGTTCCGCTGTGTCAAATTTTGAGGGCCTCTAAGTTGAAGTAAGTTCTTTCCCTACTCGCATGTGTTATTTTGGTCAAGCAATTGGTTCATTTATACCCAAACTTATTCGTTTGTAGCATCATTGACTTTTTCAAAGAGATGCCACAATTCTCATTGAAGGCTGGTCATATTCTGAGTGGTTTATATGGTTCGGATTGGGAAAAAAGGCTTGAAGTATGTAGATTATTACTATGCTTATTACTTGTCAGTTCCATTTTATGCAATGTTTAACCACTGTTCTTGCTTTTGATGTGATTAGTTGAAAGAATTGCAGGTGAATTTTGTTCATCTTAGTGTTCTAAGCAGGCAAGTTGTTATATTTGATAGTATGCTGTTTTTCTATTTCAATTATGCTGCCTCCTTTTTCCATAATGTCTTGTGTGCGCTAACTATTATGACAGAAATGTTTGACTGGCTATTGTTGAGACATGTACACGTACAAGCATTTGCTATATTATTGAGCTTCTATTTCCTTTGTTGTGCTTTGTGATCTCCTTGTTACACATTCAACCAGTGTATATAAATTTCTCTTTTCTTCATTGCATTTTAACCCATCCAAAATTTATTCCTTATGATGGACATGCTTCAATCTCATGGTCCTATTATACGCCGGTTGAACACCCCTTGTTCCCTTGGCCCCTTTATGCAGATCATTTAATTCAACATAGGCTTGATAGTGTTGAGTTTGTTCGAACCAGTCTCAAGTTATAGTCCAAGTTTTTTTCTTAGCGCTCTAACCAAATTTGAGTCAAATTTAAAATGTTATTTTTTGAATTATTTCCAAGTTCATTGAGCAGGCTTATTAATTTCATTAAATAATATAATTTTCAGCTAAAGATTATAATATTAACATGCATGTTTTAAATTTCTTATGAATTCTGTGTAAGTTAAATATGCATATATATATCTATATTTTTATCTATCTCTTCATGTCTTAATACACACTTACATATGCATATAGTATCCATTGGTATGTCTATATATATATTAAGTATTTGCATGCATGATTACATATATATGCATACACACTTATATATGTATATAATATGCATTAGTTCGATTTTGACTTGAATCATACTAGGTTTTGGTGAGCCATCTTCAGTTGAAGCTTCCAATTACTACATTCAGTCGGTTATAACTTAACCAACTATCCAACATACTCTGAAGGGAATAAACATCCACCCTAATTCCACACAAGTATATCTTACTAATAACTTCCATGAGGCCCATTTATCGAGTTTTGGGCAGCCATAAAAAAATATGATGGGTAACTTTGCTAAAGAAATTCTTGCTAGGAATTCAGATGTATCTGATTATGGAAATTGGTTATCACGGATCACTAGGTAACCAGAGAGGGGGTGAATAAGGTTCATGACAAATTATTATTTTTCTACTTAATTCAATTAAACATGCAGTGGTAATGTAAAAATTCAGATATGATTTGATTGAAAATAAAATGAAAATATTTTATTCATAAACATGGTGATACAAGATTAAATCTTTTGATGCAAAGATTGAAGACGATGAATAATAAAACTTTCAGGTTTTCTATACCGATTTGTGCCTCGAACCAGTTGGCCTTACCAAATTCACCCCCAAATTTGCCTCAAGCCCCCAGACCTAACTTTAAGCCTAGTTGATGCATCCTCCATCGCATCTGAAGACGCATGATACCATCATGCATCATATATCTTTTATTATTTATTTATTTTATGTCATGTATTTCTTTGCCACGCACCAGTTTGTATTTGGACTTTTCGGCTCATCGGTTTGACCACCCGATGAGACCATGAATAAAAAGTCCTGTAATTTTAAGTAGTTAGGATGAAAAAGACAAACTTAAATTATTTAAGGCCGCACAAGTTTAATTGGAGGCAAATTTAAATTCAAAGAGACATCCAAATCATTCATCATAAAGAGATATTAATAAGAAAAGATTTAGGAAATTATTATTTGGCAAGAATTATTTGGAAAAAATTATATGGAAAGCATTCAACAGCAAAGCAAAAAAATGCCCTATATTTAAGAAGCCTGCCGTGAAGAAGAAAAAAGAAGAAACCAAACTTAGCAAAGAAATGATCTCTCGTTTCTTTGCACTGCCAGTCACCATCATCAGCTCCGGCGCACCTACCCCTTCCATCTTTTGTTCCATCATGTCGACGGCTCGGGAGGAGCATCCAACAACTGGCCCGCTGCCACCCTAATTCTAGACACCTTCCGACAAGAGCCATCGACGATCCAGTCTCCTTCACCGTTTCAGTTGTGCCACCGTCCTTCGACTACAGATCAGGTGCCGTCGACTTCGCCTCCCCATTCCGATGACCCATCCAAGGTTGTTTCTACTTGCAGGTTGCCGTTGACTACAACCACTCCCTCCATCAACCTACTGATGAAATACCGTTCTTTTGCGCAACAAACTCCGGAATGGTCTGACCTTTTTCTGCCGTATCCTTCCCGTATCCTTGCGCCATTTAATTAGCTTAGACTTATGCATTTCAATTAAATAACCATAAGCTTGCCTCAACGTTCTTGCTATTTTAATTGCCATTATTCATAAATTAATTATCTTCGGTTTGCTTGTGGATGTAATGATTTTGTGACGGAGACTCGTAAAATACTTGAGAGTTCATCATCAAAAAAAAAATTAATGACTTTATTGAAGTTCAAACGTCAAAAGTGATTTCTCGCGCAATAACTTCGGATTGGCTATTTGGCTCTATCTGCTTACATCACTAGTTGTCAAAATATGATGAATTCCCAAACAAGATCTAACAAAAGTCTAGTTGCTATAACCACAACGAATTCCGCACCCTAGATCTATCACGATCTAGTCTCTGTCTCAACGAAGAATTAACCATGAGCAAGAGTTATACATTGATAAAAGAACAGATAAGAACTGAAACAATAAAACAAAGGAAAACTCTTATATAGAAGAACCATTGATCTTGGTGTCGTTTTGGTGTAAGGTTCAGTCTTTATTGCATAAAATGTTTCCTCTTCCTTGGGTACACGATCCTTAAACTTCTCTGATTGATAAAAGTTTGATTGCAGCGAGAACACTTGGATCGTTGAGAGAAGAGTTTAAGAGAATTTTGTAGAGAAGGCTTCTTGATTTCCTTTTAATAACCTTTAATCTCCTTGTTTGGTTGCTCTTGATCTTCCTTGAAGAAATATCTCTTGAATAAGTTAAGTTGTCCCCTTCACTCTCTCTGTACGACAGGGGTAAACTCCCTTTTCAAATTTAGTCAAGTTGGAAAGAGATCTCGACTGTATTTATAGAAATCGTGAAATAATTTATGAGCCACCGCCGAGCACTAGCTCATCACCGGGCGCTAGTTTTCAAATTTCAAAATCCCTCGTCTTCTATTGCTGTCGCCGCACGACTTCCTTTTTGAGTAAGCGCTACGGCCTGGCACTCGTGCTACCGCAGGGCGGAAATGTAGTAATTTTTGCTGGACTATACAATTTAACTCTGGATTGTTATCATGGGGTGCAAACACCCATCACGGACGATAACATATAATATTTCCTTTCATCTACGTCATTCCAATGCCTTCCCGGAATTATGCATATGAATCGCCGATCGCCGACTGGGAGAAGTGATCGCCGATCGTTGATCGGGCATCGCCGTTCATCGATCGCCGATCGTTGGTCGGGCATCGCCGTTCATCGATCGCCGCCTAGTTATCGCTGATCGTTGAGGGCCGACCGTGGTAGCGATCACCAAAGCTTTCCCGCAACTATGCAAATGAATCGCCGACCGCCGATCGAGAGAAGCGATATCTGTTCGTCAATCGCTGACCTAAGCTAAACGATTACAGAGCACCGACCAACGTAGAAACTGCGGGCTGGGAGTAACAATCGCAGATCGGAGGAAGCAATCCCCGATCGGAGCTAACAATCACTGATCGGGTGGAGCGATCGTCGACCGTTGATCGAAGGAGAGATCGCCGACCGGAGCAGCGATTCCCGTTCGCCGACTGGAGTAGCGATTCCCGATCACCGACTGGAAGAGCGATTCCCAATCGCCGACTGGAGGAGCGAACCCCGATCACTGATCGGAAGTCATGATCGCCGATCGTATTAACCCTGGTGGGTATTAGCTACTGCTGTCTGTAGTGGCCATTTCTGGCCATATTTTCTTCGTTTCACACGAGTAAATCCTTATCACCAATATCATATTTGCACCAACATACTATACAAAACTTGCAAATAAACATTATTGATTTATCAGGATTTATTATTCTCAAACGAATAGAGTGATGAATCATGTTTTAACGAAC
This sequence comes from Dactylorhiza incarnata, assembly GCA_033032865.1. NCBI lineage: Eukaryota > Viridiplantae > Streptophyta > Magnoliopsida > Asparagales > Orchidaceae > Dactylorhiza > Dactylorhiza incarnata. The sequence continues at coordinate 37,067,740 of JAWHQI010000002.1, read as the reverse complement.
TTCTTTTGATAGTACCACATTTGGAGGATTGAAAAATAAATCAAATACGAGAAATAATTTTCATAGTGACAAATAAGTGAAGCATGTGGTTGTACGAATGTCTGATATAATGATATGAAAGCTCCCTCTAAATGATTACTTGCCCTAAAACCAATATCTCCCCTTAAGAATGTGTTATTTCACAATCTAAATTTTCTCTTCCCCTTTATTATTAACAAAAGTGGATCATTACATAAATATAGGAACATTATCAAAAAATAATTATTAGTAGCACAGTAAGCAAGTACAAAAAATAGTAATGAGAAGGAGAGAGGGAAGCACAAAAATAAGCGCAATGAAGAAAGTAATCATGAAGAGTAGAGTACAAACAAAAGCTTATGATAATCATGAGAAGTAGAGAGGGAAGAAGAAAAAAATTAAGAGCAATAAATAAATTAATAATGAATCATGGAGTACAAACAAAAGCATATGATAATCATGAGAAGTGGAGAGGGAAGAAGAAAAAAATTAAGAGCAATAAATAAATTAATAATGAATCGTGGAGTAAAAACAAAAGCATAAGTTAAATCATTGAAGAGCACTAAGATGAACACGATACAAAGCATTTGCTGGTGGTAGTGTTCATTTTTTGACCATATCTTGGAGGTCATGATTGTCGTAACAAGTTAAATTAATGAATCGTGGAGGTCATGATTGTCGTAACACTAGGCTGTATAAGCTATTGCTGATGGTAGTGTTCATTTTCTGACCATATCTTCTTCGTTTCGCACGAGTAAATCCTTATCACCAGTATCATCAAATATACCTGTACCCGTACACTATGAAAAATTTGCAAATGGATATTAGAAACATCATGATTTGTTATTCTCAAACAAAGAGAGTGGTGAACTATGTTCCAAGATGATACACCTTTCACCTTTAATGGTAATGGGTAATATTGTTGGGTTTTACCGAACTTGGTTAAAAGTTAAAACAAAGTTGATTAATTTTAGATCCCATATAATTGACAGGATTTACTGTGGAGCGAATCCGATAGAATGCCGACGTGACCTCACTGCTGTTGGATGCCTCGCGGTCTAGCATTTCATGAGTCCTATGTAGCACGGGTACAGAAATGGGATACGGGATACGGGATACGATACGAAACGGATACGGGAAACGTGATTTAAAAAAAATAAGGATACTGGAAACGTTAAAAAAAATTTAATTATATTAATATAAGTATTAATTAATATAAAAATAATACAACTAACAAATTAAGTGTACATATCTTGAATTGTAACGAAAAAGAATTTAATAAGACTACAACATTGACCATACATATGAAAACCGTGACTTCAAACTTATATTATACATAATTGGAATTTTATATAATGCTATAAATAACATTTCATATAATGCTATAAAGATATAGAGAAGATTCAAAGAAACAAGCATCATAAAGAACAATATACCACATGTCCACATCATTACATCAATTGACAATTGATCATTGTTTGTTACATTCACATGCAAAATATCAAATTTCAGTAACACCGCTACTTGAATTCATGTTACGCAAGATAAGAACTAGTTTAAACAACAAATAATCTCAATGATAAGTTCTAAATAATGTAAACACATCAAATAATGTAAACTAGCAAATAATCTCGAACTAGTATGCAATGTACAAAAAAGTATTAAGATGAATAAGAGTACATGTAAACATGCAAATAAGCATTCTACTTAATGTAAGCATGAAAATAAGCATTCAACTTGCTGATCTAAGATAAACATTCAACTTGCTATTATGGCATTTTAATAATGAGTATTATGTCCTAAAAGTTATTTAACTTGCTGATCTAAATACTACTTATTATTAACTCATTATCTTTGGAAAAAAATATCTGCTTGATGGCATGTATGAAACATAAAGATTACTAGGAAAATATTTTAGGTAAATCACAAGTCAGCCTATCCCTCATATCTGTCGGTAGGTCTGATGGGTTCCTCATGATGATTTGCAACAACTAGGTTGCATTCATCAAAAGTTCTCTCTCTTTTTAAGCAAATCCTACTGATTTTTTTCTTAAACTAAAAATGAAAAAAAAAACCGGAAGAAGAAGAGGAAGAAGAAGAGGAAAACGAAGAAGAAGAAGAAGAAGAAGAGGAAGAGGAAGAGGAAGAAGAGGAATAAGAAGAGGAAGAAGAGGAGGAAGAAGAAGAAGAAGAGGAAGAAGAAGAAAAGGAGGCGGAGGAGGAAGAAGAAGAGGAGGATGAAGAAGAAGAGGCGGAGGAGGAAGAAGAAGAGGAGGAAGAAGAAGATTACGAGTTGGGCGGGTACGAGAGCAGGGAGCGGGATCTGGAGTGGCAGTGGAGCGGCAACAACAACAAGAAGGTTCGACGGGCGTGAATCGCATAAACCTAAAGCGTGAAATGAAATAGATAAGCGGCGGGACTTTTACCGCACGGGAATCGCGTATCCCGCAGGCGGGATACGCGATTCCGAATTAAAAATCTTTTTTTATTTAAAAATGAGTTTCCTAGAGTTTCGGAAACGCGTTTCCGCACGTTTCCGGGCGTTTCCCGTATCCGATACGCGTCCGAGCCGATACGCAGAGCATTTTTAAGTATCCGTGCCTCGGTAGTTCATGACACTTGCTACCGGTGAATCCACGGAAATCTATTGATTCCGACAGCGGGCGGCGCGCCAGACCGCATTCCGGTGTTCCGAAGATCAGCAACCTTGATTACTTCCACCCCAAATAGAGCTATTTACTTTTGAAGATCAATTAGCAGACTATTAGAGAGCTGTATGTTAGATTTTAAAGTGTGTTTGTGGGGGACTCTTGTAATATATGACCTACCTAGTATTCTTATCCGAGTAAAGATGTATGGAGTAACTTAATATATCCTTTTACACTTGTTTGAGTTTTGTACTGATGTTTATTCACATGAATGACATACAATAATATGTTTGACTCATATCATATTAGCGCTAATGATAATTACCATGTATTTACTCCAGGCACTACAGGAGAGCGTATCTCGAGCTATTCTTGCAAATTGACTCCAGTAATCAATCTTCTGCTGTATCCAGTCACACAGGATATATTTCAGACTACCATCATTTTGGATGGTTACTGTTCTTGGCTCTACGTGTCCATACATTCAGTCGCTTTAGGGATCTTGTAACCTGTACTAATGGATTAGTATCAATATTGGTAGTTAAATTGCCCATGTTTCTTTGTTCATTTTCGAATGTCTATAAATCATGACATGATGTCTTTATTGTGTGCTCCATATACTTTATGACAGGCTGTACTCATTCTCCACGTTCCCATGAAATTCAGGAATTTCCACGTTACTACTACCTCACGGCTATTTGGTAATTTATTTATGAAATTTCTTGGTGTTGTCAATCACATCCTTGCTTATGCTTTAAGTTTTGGTTTTGTTATGTTTTGGTTTTAGGTGCTGATGATTTCCGAGACAGCTTTTTTGTTTCATGCTCTGTTTTTATATTTGGAATAATAGGTGATTTCTGGTTTCTCAGGTAAGAAAACTGACAAGGGTGTTGACCTTCTTGCTTCTCTGTGTGATATTTATCATACATCAGAAGATGAGCTGAAGAAAACATTGGAGAAAACTAATAAGTTAATTGTTGACATTTTAAACAAAAAGCCTCTTCCAGCGGCAGAATGTAGAACACAAAATTTGGATCACTTTAATATAGGTGCATAATTATAAATTTATTCGATTAAATATTTACCGAAGGTATTCAACTTAGTCTGGAATCCTATGGTTTCTTATACTTGTGGTTTTATCTGTTAGATGGTTTGACAATATTTGAGGGCCTTATGGAGGAAAATTCCTTGCAATCAAGTCTACTTACTTTAGAGAAGGATTATGATGATGCAATTAACACTACGGGTGAATTGGATGAACGGGTATTCGTCACTGATGATGACAGTGTACTTGGATCTGGAAGCTTATCAGGAGGAGCCATTAACATTGCAAGTAGAAAGGTATATCTGGTGGTGGTGCAAATCTGGAAGTTTAAAACCAGTTGTCCTTTAAGAATTATTTAATTCTCACCTCTATTGATGCAGACTATACCAGACATGAAAAGTTCACCAGCCAAGGAAATTAGAAGACCTAGTTGTCTTATGCAGTCTCCTAACCATCTGGGAAACTCTAAGATGGTATTTGACACGCCGGTTAGCACAGCCATGACAACTGCAAAATGGCTCCGAACTGTCATTTCTCCACTTCCTTCAAAACCCGATGCAGAACTTCACCGATTCCTCTCTTCATGCGACAAGGATATGACCAACGATGTTGTGCGCAGGGCTAACATAATATTAGTGGCAATATTTCCAGTTAGCTCTTTTGGAGAACGATGCGGATCAGGAAATCTTCAGGGTGCAAGTCTGATGGATAGTATATGGGCTGATCAGAGAAAACTGGAGGCTTTAAAATTATACTATCGGGTTTTGGAAGCAATGTGTCGAGCAGAGTCACAAAAATTGAATGGTAGCAATCTTACTTCACTGTTAACCAACGAGCGTTTTCATCGTTGCATGCTTGCGTGTTCTGCTGAACTTGTTTTAGCTACTCACAAGACGATTACAATGATGTTTCCTGTTGTACTGGAAAGAACTGGCATCACTGCTTTTGATTTGAGCAAGGTGATAGAAAGTTTTGTTAGACATGAAGAAACTCTCCCAAGAGAGTTGAAACGACATTTAAATTCCTTGGAAGAGCGACTTCTTGAAAGCATGGCCTGGGAGAAAGGATCTTCAATGTACAATTCCTTAATTGTGGCAAAACCATCACTCTCTGCAGATATCAATCGCTTAGGGCTATTAGCAGAACCAATGCTGTCGCTTGATGCAATAGCAGCATATTATAATATTCCTGCTGGGGGCCTGCCACCTCTCCCTCTTCACAAGCGTGAAATCTTTTCAGGTATTAGCTTATCCTTTATAATAGTATTCTACCTGTCATTTCCTCTTTGTTTGCAAGTCTCTGTTTATTGTACTTTAAAATTGTAGCATTATCCTCTTTTAAGTAGCTAGATGATTGAAATGCTCTTGCTTTTCTTTTCCAGTTTTTTGAAGTCAATATACCATACCTAAGTATAGCGCACCGGCTAGCCTAATGGAACTAATGTTTACCAATGGCTTGCTCGGAAAGGGCTTCCCAAATTGTTGGTGCCCTCGGCCCCCCTTTTCTCCTTCCTCAGGTCATTTCCTGTAATATCCTGAATCCGATGAGGGCGGTCTGATGAGGGCAGGGAGTGCTTTGGGAGCAGTGAAGCCCAGGTAAGTAGCTCTTGACAGGCTTCTAGGTGAAAGGAGGTGCAAGAATGAACTACATCTCACACCGAAATTGGAGGAAAAGTTGTTGGGCTTAAGTAATAATCGTATCCTCAAATATCAAAGGCTCCTTTTCAGAGCAATTGGTGGAGTTTGTGTTGGAAACTCCATAGTTAAGCGCGCTCTAGTAGGAGTAGTCCTAGGACGAGTAACCTCCTGGGAAGTGCTCGTAGGCCACCTGTGGAAAAGGGAAAAACCGAGCGGTTCAGCTCAATATGGGCTATTATGAACCAAAGCGGACAATACTTCTGTTATTATGAGGGTTGGGTCGTTCCAAATGGTATCAGAGCCAGACCTCCTATAGTACCGTGTGTGGTTCGGGGATGAACCAATCGGAAGTTGGTGGGCCTGCAATATTCAGAATCAGATGAGGGTGATCCGATGAGGGCGGTGAGTGCTTTGGGTGGCAGTGAAGCCCAGGTAAAGTAGCTACTAGCAGGCTTCTATGACGACATGCTTCTAGGTGAAAGGAGGTGCAATAATGAACTGGATCTCACACTGGAATTGGAGGGAAAGTTGTTGGGTCTAAGTAATAATCATATCCTCAAATATTAGAGGCGCCTTGTCGATGAAAGTGGTGGAATTGTGTTGGAAATTCCATAGTTAAGCGTTCTCTGGTGGGAGTAGTCCTTGGATGGGTAACCTCTTGGGAAGTGCTCGCTGACCATCTATGAAAAAGGAAAAAACCGTGCGGTTTAACTTAGTATGGGTTGAGATGAACCAACGCGGACAATACTTCTGATATTGTGAGGGTTGGGTCGTTACACCCCCAAATCGCCATTAATGTCAATTTGAACGAAACTGGGAGTCCATATCTCCCTTACTGTTTAACTGAACATTGATCCGAAAACGGCGTTGGATTACTCTCTAAGAATGGTACAAGATAGGCTATTTAATTGAAGATTTTAGTAGAGTTTTGGCGGGGAGGTCATTTTTCCCAAACGGATCTTCCGTTGGAGATTATTGGAGTTCTGGACCTCCGATCGAGATATCGTCGCCATCAGCAGAATCATGGAGACAAGACAACTTTCTTGAAATTCTTGTCAAGTTTTGAGCACTTTTGTTTTTCCGAAAAGTAGGCCGCCATCATTTGCCGCCCCCACTCAGGCGAACTTGATTGGGCTGCCCGGATCCGCCTGAGGGGGCTGGGGCGCCTGAGGGGGCTGGGGCAAACTTGTTAGACCATCAAAATTGGTGATACGAGGGACATGAATCGAACATTTTTATTAGTGCGCCGTATAATTAAAAAAAGGCAAAATTCCCAAATCGCCTGCTCCGAAGTCTATAATAGGGGGTCTTTTTTTTTTATTTGAAGGGGCGGTAATTGAAGGAGGAGTACGAATCCTATGCTTTCACATTGCGACATTGAGAAACCTCCAACGAATGCTCTCTTGCGCCTTCATGATGATCGCAGTACGACTGCACTAAGTGGTGCACGGCGAGTGCATAGAGGACTGCAAAGAGTGCGCCCGAGCGTGTAGATGCGAAGAGCGCGTCCGTGCGCGCAGTTCCCCTGTGTGTGTCCTTCCGTGCAAATGACTGCCATAATTATTGTAAAAAGAGCAATGTTTTTTCACCAACGCCAAAACAATTGTCTATTCAAATATTAACTAATGGATTGTCTGAACTAGGTTATGCCGTGTGGTTTTTTTCCTTTCGGGTTTTTCACGTAAAAATGTTGTTGTCATCTCTTCGTAACTGCGTGTGCATTCGGCTCACTCTCGAGCTAAGATAATTTGACTTGACCAGTTCGTGAGAGCGTTGACTGATCTGCAACAAGCAGGAAACCTGAAATACCGAAAACACATGTAATTTTGAATAAGAACAAAAGACGAGGTTAAGTTTAAAAGGGTATTTTAGGAACTTGCGTCAACTACCACAGTGGATCACAAATAATTTGAATAAAGCTATCATGTAACAATTGTAAACAAATGAAACAGCTATAAATTAGAGATAACCATAGCGGCAACTACCGAGCACATTGCTTTAATTTAGCAGCCTTAGCCGCTCCCTCAGTCTTCCATTCAGCACCCAATTTCCATTTAAGATGTTTATTCTTCCATCAAGTCATTGTTATCAGCACCGATTGCCCTTAATAAACGTTTTTTTTTTTCTGCTGATGTTTTAAGTCTCTGCCACAAGCAACAGTAATTTCCATTTTAACAACGTCATCACTCTATTTTCTATAGATTAATTTCTTCTGCAAGAAAAAAATTTGTGGATACTTAAGTGAAAAGGAGAAAAGTAGTTAAGCTAGCGATGGTGGCTCAAGTTATTTGATCACCTAAAACCAATTGTAGATAACTCATTTGCCACATTTACCTTAGTCTTTTACCTTAGTCTTTCAGGAGCTTATGGATGAGAAAGACTCCACATGTCAACTCATTGTAGATGGTGCTACTTTTCCATCTATAGAATTACAATTTACATTTATGTCCCTCTGAAATAAGTAGTTCGATATGCATACGGGTCTCGACACCCAGGGGACACCACGCCACACTTGGGAGCACCACCAAGCATGCACATCTATTCTTGTAGGTCCTTGAAGGATCTTGTAGGGAAGGGTAATTTGGTCTTTTAGCATCTTGTACACTCATATAAAGTAGTAGGTGAAGAAGGGGGTATCTTGTGTCTTGTATCTTGAGAGTTATTTTGTAATTGCTAGGCGTGGGCTGATGTGAGTAGCTCCATCGTAGCTTATCTTCCGTTATTTCCATGCAATGTAATTTTCCTTGATAGGTACCATAGTTGGTAATCAGGTTGTCTTATGGTCAATCAATCATAGTTTTTGAAGTCTTTATCTCAAGTTCTATTGAATTATGTATTTTACTATTATCCATGACTTATGCTCTCGTTCTTATCAAATATCAACATGACTTTCCTAATCACCTATTTTTTTAACCATTAGAAGTCTCTCTACATTTATGCTGCAACATAAAGATGTGCTTTAAGTTTTAATTCTTCAATTGTTCGGTATTTCCTTGTTTCCTTCTGTCCATTTCTGAAAATTATCCATAGATCTTTCTTTTATAATTTATTATCAGAATTGCTAATTGAGTTTACTTTAGAAAAACTAACATTGAAATGCAGATCTAAATAGTGATGCTCCGTCACCAAAGAAGCAATGCACTGAATCTAGAAATGTGTTCATGGAGCGCAGTTCCTTTGCATCTCCTGTCAAGGAACGAACACTTTCTGCCAGCAGTCCCAAATCTAAACTACCTCCACTTCAGTCTGATTTTGCTAGGTTAGGAAGTTTTTCAAAATTTTCATCATGTTTTCTACTTTCATTGCGAAGCTCTCTACTTGATTCAGTTTTCAATATACTGTTCTTTTATACAGTCCAACACGCCCCAACCCTTTGGGAGGTGGGGAAACTTGTGCCGAGATAGGCATTAATGTGTTCTTTAGTAAGGTAATAAAGTCCCTCAGTGGTACTTAAAAAATTTGCATGTTTATTAAGTATTCTTGATTGTGTTGTTTAAATGATCTTCATTTCTGCTTGATAGATCGTAAAACTGAGTGCAATTAGAATCAGAAACTTGTGTGAAAGATTGCAGTTGTCTCAGGAAACCCAAGAGCGTGTCTATTGTCTCATCCAACAAATACTTAGTCAACGTACTCATCTTTTTTTTAATCGGCACATAGACCAGATCATACTTTGCAGTTTCTATGGTGTTGCTAAGGTAAGCTTGTCATCAGTACCTAATACTTTACTTTCAAATTTGTTCAGAATTTTACTATTACAATTCTCAAAAAATTTATTCTCCGGTTTCACAGATATCCCACTTAGACTTGACATTCAAGGAGATTATTTACAACTACAGAAAGCAGCCACAATGTAAACCACAGGTCTTTCGTAGTGTTTTTATTAATTGGCCATCAACAAGCCACAATGGGGTAATATGCTTGCCTTTTTTATGTCTATACATGATGAAAAAATATTGCAAAGCTTAAGTTGAACCTGTTGCATACAGAAAAAAGGTCAAGAGCATGTTGATATCATTACATTTTACAATGAAATGTTTATTCCTTCTATCAAGCCTTTGTTGGTGGAGATAGGCTCTGCTGCAGGTTATTCAAAATCTGAGAGGCCTTCTGAAATTAGCAATTTAGATGGTATGATGTCTTATTGCTCTAGTATCATCTATTTCACATTATGCATGACGCTTCATCTGCTGCTCCATTCCAGGATCACCTCAGTTATCTCATTTCCCGAATCTTCCTGACATGTCTCCAAAGAAAGTTTCAGCTGCTCATAATGTTTATGTTTCTCCGCTAAGATCATCTAAGGTGTAATTTTTCATCTTATACTTGAATGTTTTATTAGGCATGGTAACTTTCTGTCATTAAGCTATATTCTTCTAGTAGCTGTTAACCATGTCTTCTGTCTTCATAAGAATTTAAATTATGGAAAGAAGCGTTAAGTAATGCTATTGTGCTCATAGGCAATGCAAGTTAGCACCTTGATGTAAAAGAGTGATTGGGATCCTTTTTTTTCTAGGGAAAAACACAACTTTGGGAATTCTTTTTGCCATGTATGCTCATTCAATTAAAAAAAACACTTTCAGCTTGGGATTATGGCTCTGTTTGAGGGGACTTATTTTCACCGGTCAAGCGGTTACGACCTAAGGTCCGGTTCATGCGGTCGTAACCGCTTGGCCGTTGAAAATAAGTCCCCCCAAACGGAGCCTATATATATCATGATTGTTGATGGTCACATCCTCACTGTGTCGAAACTTTGTGTTCATAGATGGATGCTCTGCTTTCACCAAGCTCGAAGAGCTACTATGCTTGTGTTGGTGAGAGCACGCATGCTTATCAGAGTCCTTCCAAAGATCTGTCCGCTATTAACAATCGCCTGAACAGGTGTGCTCAAGAAAAATACTTATTAAAAATCTGATTCTTGTTTGATCTACTAATGTATCACTCGTTATAGCAGCAGCAGAAAAGTAAATGGTAGGCTAAACTTTGATGTGGTCAGTGACTCGGTTGTTGCCGGGAGTCTTGGTCCTCATAACAGCAGTTCAGAGTCTTCTGCTGCAGCTGCAGCTATTTTGAAGAACCCTGTAAAGTGCGAGCAACCTGACTTCTAACCCTCAGTTATCATGTAATTAATACACATTCCACCTCTATTTTTTTTTTAAAAATGTGGGATGTGCTAGCAGTTTGCTATGTAACAAATAATATGATATGCTCTTTGAGCGCCATGTTTATCTTAGGCGTAGATTTAGGGATTGTAAAAAAGCCTTTTCTACTTAGAATTGATTAATTATTTATTTTTGTTTCCATTATGTATTTTTCTTTCCTTCCAGTACATAATTTTCTTTCCTTCCAAGGTTATTTGTTTTTCTAATATTTTATAATTTTGCTGGTTTTGTTCCGTGTGCTTCTAATTTGACCGATTTAGGGCTTAAATGTGTGGGTGTTATCAATCTATTATTGCCCCGTTTGTTTTAACTTTTTAGGTCCTTTTAGTGTATAGAAAAAGAGTTTTTTAATACAATGGTGTCTGGTAAACAAAAGGAGCAAAATATTCTGTTTCATAAAAAGGCAGCACTAAGCTTTTTATTTCAACCGCAGCCCCTTCCTCTAGTTTGATCGCACTAAGGGCTTATTTGGGAGGGCTTTTCAGCTTATTGTGTTTTCCAGAAAACGCCACTGCTCCCTCCAAATTGTTTGGAGTGTCTACTAGTGGCAAACACAGCTTCCCAAAAGGGCTTTTAATATTTTTTTTTCCAAAAGTCATTAGCCTCCTTCAGTCTAACTTTTATATTGCCGTGTTCATTTATTTTTCTCTCTCGATCCATTGATCCCGCAAACCCCATAGTGCTCCTGAGTCGTACCTCTCCCCGCGATCTTTCAGTTTTTTTATTTCCATCCCAATCTTGATTCCCTTCCTGATCTCTGCCGTTGCTTCAGTAGGTATGAATCCGCCATCTCCTGTCTCCTTTGCCAGATCTAGGTTTCATTTTTTTGCGTTTGTTTTTCTCCTTAACTTCCAGAAATTCTTCGCCCCCTTCGTTTTTTTGCTGAAACAAATCTCAGAAATGGTTCAGTTTAGCTGAGAAACAAATCTCTCCTTTGCCAGATCTAGATTTGTTTTTGCTGAGAAACAAATCTTGGCTTTTTCTGGTTCATTTTTGCTCATTAGAATGGTTCTAGATAGCCTTTTTGTGGACATGAATAATTCATTTTTGGCTGCAGTGTTCTAAATAGCCATTTTATAATCTCTCAATTTTTCTGAATTTTTTTCTGCATTGTGATTAGGAATTCTGTTGGATAATCGTTTAAAATCTGTTAGATAATCGTTTAAAATTTGTCAAATAATTGTTTGGTGATTAGGAATTTAGTTAAAAATCTGATGCTAATCGTTTGTTGATCAGGACTTTTTCTGGTTTTAACCTGAACTTTGTTAAAACCCCAAACCTGAAATTTGTTAGTTTGTTTTACTGGTTGATTAGCATCAGATTGTTAGATAATAGATATTTGTTGAGAAATTTTTTGTTAGATAATTGCTGAGAAACAAATTCGTTAGATATTTGCTGAGTAACAAATTAGGAATTCGGTAGATATTTGCTAAGAAATAAATTTGTTAGAATCTGATGATCTTTTGATTTGCATCAACGTCTTATAATTACTCATTATTTGTATGAATGCATATGGAATCAGGAAAATATTATTGTGATCCATATGGATGGATGGTGAATTTATTTATTTTTGCTTATATTCAATTCTGCATAATGGGTAAGCACAAAGAAGGTGGAATCTCCGCAATTTGGGAAATGAATGATGTGATATTTTTTTTGTGAATTATGCATAAAAGAAATTGAGTTTGGGAGCAGACCAATAATACATTTTAGCAAGGATGGATGAAATAATCCATTGAATAAATTGCGAACGGACGGGAAAATCTTAGGACAAAAAATAAAAGAGATCTGTTAAAAAAAGAATTGAAGTTATGACGAGAGTTGAAACGGGAAGAAATTGGATTGAGTTAAAATCTCCTACGTAAAACTATTGATGCTTCTGACGAATCAATATGTTTGTTTTTACTTTTTTCTCACTAATAGTTTTAAATTTGTTAATAATACTATGCCTAATTTGTTATGTACTCCTAGATGGTCTCTTCTGCAAAGAAGTTTTGTTACTCAGGTATAACTCCAGATTTGGAGGAGAAGTTAGATAGGATATTTAGCCAAGTAGTTGCAACGGGACATCTTGTGTGGGCCCCAAATTCAAGAAACCATAGTCATGAATTGGTTGATGAACATGACATCTGATGATGTTGATATTCAAAATGTTGTAGAATTCTCTCCTGCCCCAGCAGGTACGGGAGTGGATGTTGTTGGATCTATTGACGCCCTTCGGGAGGGGGAATAAGAGTTTTATGAAATTTAAATTTTATTAAAAATATTTTAAGACATTGAGAGAATATTTTTTAAATCCTTTTAGATTATATGAAATAAAATCATAGTAATAAAACAAAGAAGACCATTATTTTATTTCATAAGAGAATGATTTCATAATATTTATTTCAATAACGCTTGAAATCAAGGCGTAAATGAAAAATTATTTTCGTTTTCTATACCGTCCCTTCTCCCAAGGACTGATTGACTTTAACCTATCTCTCCCCAGATAAGGCCTCGAGCTGCCCCTAGATCTAAACCCTAGACCTACTCTCCAACAAACTCGATGAATTCTCCCTAAACCACACAAGGATCTAGTAGCCAACACACGTGGCGAATTCCCTCTAAGTCGCACACAGACCTAGTCGCCAACAACCGCGATGAAATCCACCACCAATACAAATGGATAACGAAGATAAAAAGAGATTACATGATAGAAAAATATGTAAGAGAAAACTCCCTAAGAAGAACTTATGAAGGTGAAGACGAAAGCGTTGTAGAAATCGGCATTTTTGATCCGTTCTCCCTTCGTGTAGAATAAACATTGTATCACTTCCCCTTCAAGTTCTTCTTTCGATCTTCGTGTTCACCTAAGGGAGTCATCTCGATGTCTAGAGACGAGCCTCTCACAAAAGATTCAGAGTTGTGGCTTCAGTGGATGAGAGTTTGATCGATAGAAGGAGCGGACCCGGTCTTTAAATAGATCCAAAGAGCTACCACCGGTGGTAGAGCTACCGCCCCGCGGTACCCCATATGGAAATTAGGAGGCACACAGATCGCGACAGAAATGGCAAGTGCGTTCCTCCATTTTATGCATTCAACTTTATCGCGCCACGGTAAGGGCTTGCGCGCTGCGTTAGCTTGGTATACGCTGCACCGTCGAATTTTCTTCTCCATTTGGCTCCTCATTTCAGTGCTATTTGACGACCTTTCCATATTCTACTGCCTAGCGTTAGAGTTAGCGCGCCGCGGTAGGAACTTGCTAAAGATGGCCTTCCTCCCGCCAATCCTTGCGTTGAAATCCATTTACTAGCTGTCCTTCTATATCCAGGACCTACCGCCAGCAGTAGGTGCTATCACCGCGCAATAGCACAGAGATGAACATTGTCTTCCGTTTTTTATCCTCGTTCATCATATACATGTACATGTATGACCTGCACACTGTAAACACACAAAAGACTAGATCAAATACATAACGGTATTTTTATTCTCAAACTAAGAGATGCGGAACGCATGAGCCAACAAACTCCCCATTTTGATAATAACAAATACATGTATGGGAAATTAGTGAATTTAAGATTATAATAATTATGTTTATAAATAAGTGTTGTAAAAGATATGTATGGATAACAGTATGTAGCGTGATAGATTCAAATGCTATAATGCATACTCTTCCTATTATCCTATGTGAATGCCCCCTACAAAAGTGTTCTCCTATAATACATTTACTCCCCTAGATATTTACTCCACTAGATTTCTCAATTTATTTTCCCCATTTTGTTATTAGCAAAAGTGGGTAGGAATTAGTTTATAGTTATGAGATTAATTAGGGACCACTTATATTAAGGATAATCATGATCGAACAAAGAGTAATGTATGCACCTCCTATAAGAATACTCCTTATATATAGATGCTTCCTATGAATTTTTCATTGTACTTCCCATAAATTATTAGATTTAGGCAATTTATTCTCCCCCAATTTTGTAATATCAAAAGAGGGTAGAGGTGAGTGTATGCAATAAGAATTAATGTGTGTTCGATCTTATGGCGCCCTTATGGGGAGGGGTGGGGTGAATAAGGGTTTTACAAATTTTGAATAAAACTGAGAATTTTTTTGAGATAATTGCAGAAACAAGAAGCTTTTTGATTCTGTTGCTACCGACGACGTTAGTGTTAACACCGGGTGTTAGCTCTCCAGAAAATAAAAATCCTCGAAAAATGTTCCAAAGAATTTTTTCTTTAAAATGATTGAATGAAATAAAATTCTTGAAATTTTGAGAAAATAAACTATGATTTTATTTCCAAGGAAGAATGCAATGATTTGATTTCAATGAAGCTTGAAATCAAGGCTTTAATAAAAATCACTTTTTGTTCCTTCACCGGTCCTCCCAAGGACCGGGTGACTACAACATATCTTACCCCAGATATGACCCGTAGCCTCCCCTAGATCTACCCTAAACCTAGTCGCCACACACAAGGCGACAAATTTTCCCTAAACCTCACGAGCTTAGTCGCCACACACAAGACGACGAATTCACTACTATTACAAAAGAAAATGGAAGAATACAAAATAAATTTAGAAATAAAAACTCCATATATTGAAGAGCTCTGAAGGAGATGATGAAGTATCGACATGAACATTATCAGGTTACTCAGATGCAGATTTTGTAGGCTGTAAAGAGGATAAGAAAAGTACCTCATTGACATGCCAATTCCTTAGGATAAGACTGATTTCTTGGAGTAGCAAGTAGCAAACCAGTGTTGCTATTTCAACAGCAAAGTCAGAATACATATCAGCTGGGAGTTACTGTGCACAACTGCTGTGGATCCAACATCAAGTGCAGGACTACAATCTACAACTAGGTAAAACTCCAATGTTCTGTGACTCATCAAGTGCAATTTCAATAGCTAAGAATCCTGTGTCACACAACAGGACTAAGCATATTAAAATTAGGTTGATTCATCAGAGAACATGTTGAGAAGGAAAACATCTGCCTTGAGTTTGTCCCCACTGACAACCAAGTTGCAGATATCTTCACCAAACCTCTGGATGAAGAAAAAATTAATTTCTTCAAAATAGAACTAGGCATGCTCAACTTAGAATAATTCATGTAGAGCTACCCTTATTTATGAATTATTGTTATAATTTTTTTTAAGTGGGTACTAGGTCACTAACAAAGCATGCATGTTGCAACTGGGAAAACTCGAAGTAACAAAAAAGGTGTCTATGTTGTTTTGTATATAAGAGCAATCAAATGCCATATCATTTTGTTCACAAAACAATATCATCGTAATGACACAATGATAAACTTTTTCCTAGTTGTCAAATCAGAAATTCTAAATGAATTAATCTCAGCCATTGGATCTAAAATTGATCAAACCCCCAGGTATGCATCTTTTTGCATTCCAGAATAAAATATATATGAAGTTCAAATGTCTTGAACTTAAAACCTAAAACTACATTTGCCCTAAAAGCCATCCCGTGCTCTCCGTCTCGCGAAGGTGGACAAATCAATATAGCTCAGCTTAACATCAAGTGTCAAAGGAGTGGTTCCAAAGGGAGAAGGATATCTGTATGAAGGCAGTGAAGTTGTGAGAAATGGATTTCAGAACGCCTCTGAGGAGATTCAAGCAGTCATTAGACGACTAGATGCCGTCGACTTGCAGTTTGTACTGACAGAACCTACAATGATTATGAAAAGGTAAGTTCTTGAGTTATACTCTAATGACAAAGTTGGCTCATCTGGAAAAACAATCAAAAGTAAAATCAATGGAATGAGAGTGAAAGTAAACTCCAAAAGGCTAGCCAAGGTGCTCCACTTGCCCCTATTTGTTGATGATGAAGTAGAGAAAGAAGTCATAAAGAAGGATTTGGATGATACCCTGGAGTGGTGTGGGCATTCTAAAAAGTCTTATGAGTCCCTATAAAGAAAACACTTCAATCAACAAGGAAAGCTGATAGCTGATATTGTTGGGAAAGCCATTCTCTACAAAGTGGGGTCCTATGATAGGATTTCTAAGCCTATATTTGAATTGATGGCCAGGATAATCCTGATAAAGAAAAACAGCTGGGCCCATGTCATTCTACAAAAAATTAAAGAGAGTGTTCAAGTGCCCAACCTTGGAAGATTTCTATCCCTCTTCTTGTTGTAATCATATCTTAATGATCTCAACAAGAAGTTGGGAGTCAAGATTCATCGTATGAGAAAATGATATATCAAGGTTCTAGAAATGTTCGAGAAGGTCTTGACAAAGTCTCCAAAGGGGAAGAAAGTTGTTGATGTGAAAGAATGTGAAGAAGAGAGCTCCTCTTCATGAAGTCAGCTAGTGCATGATCCAAATCTCTCAAGTTCTAAGGGGGAGGTAGATAAACGAGATTTTACAGTCCAACTTTCATTACAAAGAAATGAACCAAGTAACACTGAAGGTGATGACCAGGCTGAAGATATGGAGGTTGCTGAAAATCTTGATGACTCTTTGGGCAACATGTTTGACAAAGGAAGTGCAGATGGTGCTGCAAGTGAGGGGAGCATGACATTGAGCTTCCTGTTAAGGTACTAGAAGTGATCAATCAAATTACTGAGGTTGAGGATGCCATCCACATCAAGTTGGCAGTCTAAGAGGACCTGTTTGTAGTTCCTGAGAAGATAAGTCCTGAGAAGTTCACTGACAACTCATGCAGGGAGATGATAAATGCTGAAGCCACACTCATTACTGAGGATGAAGTGAGACCAACTTCTATAGGAAGATCTCCTTCTCCATTGTTTGAAGAAGCAGATGGACTGAAATAACTTCTATAGGAAGATCTCCTTCTCCAATGTTTGAACAAGGGAAATCATTTTAACTGCATGTGATCATATCAAGACAAAGAAAACTGATAGAACTAAACTGTACAACACTCAAGAATTGACCAAGCATGAGAATCAAGAAGAAATCAGAAGGATCTACATAAGAGATAAGATGGCGGGAAAGCTTCTAAGGGATGCAATAGAACCTTCAAGATATCATCCCAAACAATCTCCCCCGATATGGATGTTTCCCCTACATAGATCCATTCTATGATTTTTTAATGTACTCCCCCCTAAATATTAGATTTCTTCAATTGATTCTCCCCCTTTTGGTATTATCAAAAGAGGGTGGATGAGTGTTTTAGCAATATCTTTCATGTGCACTATGTAGAGATGAAAGTAATTATATAACATTTAGAGTTACTACTTACAAACAAAATATGCATGTTCAAGCACAAGTAGTAAGCACAACGGAAATAGTGTAAGCACTCATAAAAATTATCTTCTTAAAAGGTAAAAGCATATAATAGATAACGAGTTTGAAATTTGAAAAGTAAATGTTTGGAGTTAAGTACAAGAGATGCTTCTTCAAAAATACGCAAGCATGATTTGAAATATCAAGAAAAGATATGCTTTACAATGTAAAGTAATTTGCATTTCAAGTCAAAATAAACATTGTAAAGGTCATGCTATGCTATCTATTACATTTACTCATGTTTGTAAGGAATAGTGAAGATATGCTTTAGAGTCTAATTCTCATGAGTGAAAATTTTATATAAGAGAATGATGCGTACAAAATGGTGTTTTGATAAAGTACACAAGTGTATAAATCAAATCACAGGAAAGCATGTAATGTAAGAACATAACATTAAATATACATAAATAATTTTACTTTCACAAGTTTCAATGCACATAAAGATATATATATATATATATTTATTTTTTAAGAGAAGTGGTGTAACTTTCATTTGCACAAGACATTTTACAATTCTTTCCAAGGTGCTCAACCTCACAATGCTTATTAAGACTTATCAGGAGGGTAAGTAGTGCTTGGTGGAGTATTCCTTGTCATATTTTTATTTGATTTTTATTTTAGTGACCAAGGACAACGAGTTCACTTGTTTTGCAAACATAAAATATTTTTAAACCATATTTCTCCGAACATAAACAAGTGCACGAATACAAAGAATTGCATGAAATAATTCAATGTTGTGCATGTAATGTATTTATATAACTCAATAAGTTATGATATTACACTACACAATCATGAAAGAATAAGATAACAAACACATGTAGGTTATCAAAAGAGTGAGTGAAATAATTATTATCAAATATAAAACATTACTCATACTTAGAGGCATGCTATAAATATTCCTACACATGTGTTCTACAATAAAGTTCATAACATATTATAAGCTAAAATTCAAGGCATGACAAAATCAAAATAATGTTTCAAAGAAACTTGAAAGTAAAATTAACCATTGTAAATAATCTTTAAATGATAAATTTAATCATCCTTGACTTTGATAATGAAACATAAGTTATTTTTTTTAGAGTTTTTAAAGTTTTTGAAATAAACATACAAAATAAACAATCACAAAGAAAAAGTAAGCAAAAATAATTTTTTTTGGAAATTTTAAATTGTTTTGTAATTTTCTTTGTTTTTGATTTTAGTAAAATCAACACAAAAATAAGAAAAACTTTCTGAAGGCAGTGGAAATATACCAAAGTAGTTTTTCAGAAAGGAAAAAAAAATCAGAGAGGGATCTGATATGAGAAGAATTAGGCTAACACCGACGCTAGTACTAACGCCAGACGTTAGTAACCGAGATTTGATTTTTTGCTCAAAATTCATATATTTCATGATTTTTTCTTCCAACTTTTTGTGATTATAATTTATCGTTATGGGGCCTATCACTTTTAGCAAGAAAATCAGAAAAATAAGCAAAATGTTACATATTAAATATTTCAAGCCAAGATGTCCAAAACTCTCAATTCTAATCTAAGCATATAAAATCTAGCGTCGGGGAGTGGTTTGGTAAAAGTGTCCGTAAGTTGAGAATAAGTCCCAATTAAGCTAATTCTTACATGTTCCTTTTTAATATGATCCCTAATGAAATGATGTCGGACATCTATATGTTTGGATCTAGAATGATGTACTGGATTGTTTGTAAGATCGATAACGCTCTTGTTGTCACACTTTAATTCTATGTTATTTAGATGAACTCCAAAGTCTTCTAAAGTTTGAGTTATCCATAAAGTTTGTGCACAACAACTACATAGTGTAATATATTCGACTTCGGTGGTGGAGAGGGCCACATAATTCTGTTTCCTACTCGACCATGACATAAGTGAAGGGCCTAAGAAATGACATGTTCCACTAGTGCTCTTTCGATCTAATGAACAACCCGCATAGTTCGAATTAAAAAAGCCATGTAGAATAAAAGAATCATTATATGGATACCATAAGCCTAATTTAGATGTACCGATTAGATATCCAAAAATTTATTTAGCCGCTTTTAAATGTGATTCCTTGGGGTTAACTTGAAATCTAGCACATAAACAAACGACAAACATAATATCGGGTCTAGATGCACTCAAATATAATAATAATCCTATCATTCTTCTATATAATGTTTGATTAATAGAAATACTGGCTTCATATTTTCCCAACTTAAGTGATGCACTCATTTAAGTATTAGCTTGCTTTAGGTTTTCAAATCCAAATCTTTTGAGTATATCATGTACATATTTAGATTGCAAATAAAAATTCCATCATGTCTTTGTGTGATTTTAAATCCTAGAAAATATGTGAGTTCTCCTACCAAGCTCATTTCAAATTCATTTTCATCACAAAAACAACTTCATTACACAACTCTTCATTACTGGCTCCAAAAATCATCAACATAAATTTGCAAAATTATGAAATCATTATTACAAGGCTTAATGGAGAGTGTGTTATCTGCACTTCCCATAGTATATCCGTATTTTAATAAAAATAATGTTAATCTTTCATACCAAGCATGTGTCGCTTGTTTCAAACCATAAATCACGTTTTCTAATTTATACACATGTTTAGGAATTTTTTCATTAATAAAACCCGGGGTTGTTCAATATATGCTTCATTTATGATCCCATTTAAAAATGCACTGTTAACATCCATTTGATATAATTTAAACTTTTTAAAACACGCAAATGCAAGAAAAATTCTAATAGATTCAAGACGAGCAACATGCACAAAAGTTTCACCAAAATATATCCCCTCAATTTGTTAATAACCTTGTGCAACTAATCTAGCTTTATTCCTTGTAATTATAGAGTCACCATCTAATTTATTTTTAAAAATCCATTTAACACCAACAACCGGATGATTAGATGACCTCTTTAAGTTTCCAAACGTTATTACGTTCAAATTGATTTAGTTCTTTGAAAGTGCACAACGTGCCTCTGAGTATTCTCTAGAGGGTGTTGAATAGAGTTATAAATATTTTCTACACTAATTATGCACACACAATATAAAACTAAGTATTATGCAATCAACAATCCAAAAGACAGAATAATGTAAACACAGATTGCAGGAAATATAAATATAGAAAACTGGAAATAGGGACATCATAGAAAATCAAACACAGAGGACACATGAATTTTTATCGAGGTTCCCCAAAATGTGGGCACTCCTCTCTTCTACCTCCCTGATAGGATTGCACAACCTGTGCCCGAGTCTTTTGATAAGGAGACTCTTAGAACCACTGAGTCTTTTGATAATGAGACTCTTAGAACCACTGAGTCTTTTGATATGGAGACTTTTAGAACCACTAAATCCTTTGAAAGAAGGATTAATAAAACTCTTTTATAGTTGAAGAATAAAGGAGAAGATAGAAAGAAAAGGGAGAATAGAATTCTGCTTTCAAAATTCTTCAGAAGCAATTTCTCATGAACTGCAACTTTTGTTTTTCACTGATCTGAATATGATGAACCCTTGCTTATGATTGTGATGATTGTAAGGGTTATTTGCTTGATCCTTATCCAATGAGTACTTCTTATAAACTAGCTGCTGTGTGATGAAGAAGAAGAAATAGTTGTATTCTTTTCCTATGCAGAAAGAACACTTATTTTTCTGTCTTAGGGTTGAAGGTGTTAAAAGGACAGCAGAAAAAGCTTCCTTTTCAGATTGTATTCGACGCTGCGGCGAATTCATCATTCTTCATGTCGGCGCACCTCTGAGTTCTTATAGGAGTGCTCCGAATTCCTTCTTACCTCTGGTTGAACTCAGATGTCGACGTTACATCAATTTCTTATTGACGTATCCGTCGAGTTGAAGGCTTCGACTTGAACTTCATCTTTTGCGTCGAATAGAAGTCGAAGTTGCGTCGACTTTTAAGATGGCTTCTACAAGATCTTCCTTCTGCGTCGAGTTCCTTTCGACGTTGCGTCGACTTGACTTATACTTCGATAGGTTGATTGAGTTGTTTCGACTTTCAGTCAGAGTTACGTCAACATCTAGTCGAAGTTGCATCGACATCTATTCGACGCAAGTTTTAACACAACTAAATTTGTACTTATCTTGACCTGGCCTTGACACTCCAAGATAAGTGTGACACCCTAAGACATCTAATGACCAATTTACCCTTTCTATACAATGTGGGTAATAAAACCTAACTGGTGAAATCACTTTAAATAATTTATTAGATAAATCACTAGTGTTTTTCCCAACAATCTCCCCCTATTTATCATAACAAAATTTACAAAATAAAGTAAGTGATTTCAAACATACTTTGACAAAAACATGATGTAGGCCACGCTCTAGACACGATCGTAACGACGAATGACACGTTTCACTCCCAATATTTCAATTCTAAACTTCGCACAGAAATATTCGTGGTGGACTCGCAATATTGTTTTTATTTATCAACCTACCGACACGGCGGATAGCCAACCCGCTAGAGTTCGAATAAGGGCTATAGGCCAATATTCTCACCGACTAAATGGACCCACCCGATCCGATCGAGCTATGCGTTGTACCAAAAGAGACCCACCGAAAATAATGATTTCGGAAAAGGTGGATCTCTCCCAACAAAAAGTCGCGGTGCGCCAAACCGCTTTGAAAATAAAAAAATGGATGAATGCAAAAACTTAAAGAAGAAACCACGAAGTTTCAAATGATGTCGAAGATCACGCCGAAAATTCTACCGCTAGAAAGATCTAGGAAAGAAACACACGATTAGAGAATTTTTGTTACCCCGCTTGAGTTTCGATTACCCTCAAGCAACACTAGCCCAAATCGCTCGTCAACGGATCCACCGGAGTCGCGTTGTATGGAGGGAGACTTGTCCGCCGTATCCGCCGCACGCCGGTTCCATGATTCACACGAATAGCACCCAAGCACCTTGAAGAATTCCTCAAAGAGGAATACCAAGAGGGGAGGAGAGGAGGGGCGGCCAAGGAGGGAGAAAGAGGCCTAGGGTGGCAGAAATTCTCAAGAGGTGAGGGAGAGGGTTGGGCGGCCAAGAGCAAGAGAAAGAGAGGGGTATAATTTAGGAGGAGATTCCAAATTTAGGTAGATTTCAAATATTCTTCTTCAATAATCCAAATACAATACTACATGCCTTATTTATAGGCTTTACAAACATAAGCCCAAATAAAAAGGTGCCAAAAATAAAAAAGGTTCCATATTAAGATGATTCAAACAAATGCAATAAATAAATAAATAAATAACGTAAATAATAAATTTATTAATTGCGCGACGTGCGCCGAGTTCAGAGATTATAGCACCGATCACCATCAATGTTGACGCAGCGGCGATGGCGTGAATCTTTGGTTGGAGAAACGCCATCATCCGGTAAGCGCGCCGTAACCACTATCTTCATGTTGAGGGCCGTCGTCGTCGGAACCAACTTCATCACGTTGAAGGTCGTCGTCGTTGCCATCAATCCTCCCCCGCTCAAAAGTACTCATCACTGATGAGTTGCCTTGAAGGAAGCGGCGGAGAAGAGCATCATCCAAAAGAGCCACCTCTGATTCCGGAAGCCACGAGTCATCGGAGGCCGGACGATCCCGCCAATGGATCAAGTAGCGGCGACTGTCACCACTAGGAGAGGAGAGCACTTCGTCTCTGAGGATCCTATCAGGCGCATAAGTGGTTCGGGGGAACCTTGCAAAAGCATTAGGAAAATAAGGAGAACAAATTCCGTCATCAACATTCAACGTACCTCCAGTGGGGACCGCAGACGAAGACGATTCAGGCACAAACTCACCACCCATTATAAAAAACTGTTGTGGAATTAAACGGGCAGACAGATAATTCAAGCGGTGGAGAAATATAAGGCGTTAAATCCGAAACATTGAAAATAGGGGAGATTCCCCAATCAGTGGGCAGCTCCAAAAGAAATGCATTTTCTCTTAATTTTTTTAAGATTCGAAAGGGACCCACACGTCTATTAGCCAACTTTTTTATGGTGCCCGATGGCAACCGTTCAGGGATGAGACGCACCATAACCAAATCACCTACTTTCAAATGAGATGCTCTCCTATGTACGTTAGCGTGCGCTTGATAAGATGCGTATTGAGTCGCAAGTGTGTCCTTAACGTGCTTATGTAATTCATGAATATGAGAGGCAAAGTCTTGTGCAAATTGACTTGACTTATAAGATGGGGGTAACAGAACCAAGTCAAGTGGCACATGTGCCTTATATTCGTGCACGATCTCATTTGGAGATAACCCGGTAGACCTATTTTTAGAATTATTATAAGCCAACTGAGCATGAGGGAGGATGAGGTCCCACGTACCTTTGTGGTCACTGACGAGGCAACGGAGTAGACTACCCAAACTACGATTCGCTACTTCCGTTTGACCATCCGTTTGAGGATGGTAGGCCGAGGAAAACAAGAGCTTAGTGCCCATGAGCCGCCACAGGGTTTTCCAAAAATAACTAGTGAATTTCACGTCGCGATCGGTGACTAGGAACGCCCCTATGACCCACGATTTCTTTAAAGAATAATTTAGCTACATGCCAAGCGTCATCGGTCTTATTACTCGTAATAAAGTACGTCATTTTAGAAAACCGATCAACGACCACTAAAATGGAATCGTGGCGTCTAAATGTGACGGGAAGACCAAGTACGAAGTCCATACTAATATCCTCCCAAGGGACGTTAGGAATCGGAAGACGGGTATAAAGCCCCGCATTCGTTTTGCTACCTTTAGCTAATTGACATGTTCGGCAACTCCCTACAACTTTATGTGTCGTGGACTTAAGACCCGGCCAATAAAACTTATCCTCAACTAAAGAGATGGTTTTGTCACCCCCAAAATGACCACCTAAGCCGCCGCTATGCAGTTCCCAAACGATGAAGAGGCGAAGGGACGAGCGTGGGATACAAAGCCTGACATGCTTAAATAAATAACCGTCACGGATGTAATACGCGGAAACGGTAGTGGGCACGTCGCCTTGAGCCGAAAGATAGATATCCTTAAAATTCGGGCAATGGACGTACTCATCCTTGATGCGCTCAAACCCGATAACCTTTACTTCTAATGTAGATAGTAATAAAGAGACGCGACTAAGAGCGTCCGCCACACGATTTAGTTTACCCTTAAGATGTTTTATTATGAAGGTGTACTCTTGAAGATAGGAGACCCATTTGGCATGTCGAGGGCTGACCTTACTTTGGGAGTTGACAAACCTCAACGCCTCATGATCGGACTGGATAACGAACTCTTTAGGGAGAAGGTAGTGCCGCCAATGTTGGAGGCAACGGATAACGACGTAAAACTAGCGGCCATAATTAGAATAATTCAACTTTGGGCCCGCGAGTTTCTCACTAAAATAACCAACAGGGCGACCCTCCTGACTCAACACACCACCTATCCCAATCCCAGAGGCGTCATATGACAATTCAAAAACCTTATTAAATCTGGTAACCGCAATAGGGGGGCTTCCGACATCCTAGCCTTAATCGTTTGAAACGCTTGAGTGGCCGATTTCGTCCAAGTGAAATCACCCTTTTTCATGCACTCAGTGATCAGTACCATGATGCTGCTAAAGTCACGAATGAATCGGCGATAAAACGTAGCTAAACCGTGGAAGCTCCTAACGTCACGAATGTTGGTGGGTTCTGGCCAATCTTTGATAGCTTGGACCTTCTTAGGATCTACATGTATACCCTCCGAACTCACAATATAACCTAGGAATTCTACGGACGTAACATGGAAGGTACACTTGCTAATATTGACAAATAAATTTTTCATCCGTAACTTCTCTAGAATAGTCCTCAAGTGCGATACATGATCAAGGGTAGACATACTAAAAATGAGAATATCATCGAAATATACCACAATAAATTTCCCCATGTAGGGTTGGAAGACATGTGTCATCATTCTAGAAAATGTGCTAGGGGCATTGGACAATGCAAACAGCATCACAAACCACTCGTAGAGCCCCTCTTTAGATTTAAATGCTGTCTTCCACTCGTCACCCTCTAGAATTCGAATCTGATGGAAGCCACTCCTAAGATCCAACTTAGAAAAGATCGTGGCTCCGGCTAACATATCAAGCAAGTCGTCCAAACGAGGGATGAGAAACCTATATTTAATAGTGATTTTATTAATAGCTCGGCTATCCACACACATCCTCCAAGAGCCATCTTTCTTAGGAGCTAGCAATGCCGGAATGGCACACAGACTCTTACTATGGCGGATGAACCCCTTCTGTAACAAGTCAGTAATTTGCGTTTGCAATTCTTGGTGGGCGGAAAGGTTTAATCGATAGTGAGGGAGGTTAGGTAACGTCGAACTCGAAATAAAATCAATCGCATGTTGTATGTCGCGCACGGGAGGCAACATATGTGGTAACTCATCCGGATAGGCATCCTTAAATTCCTCCAATAGACTCCGCAGCGCAGGTGGTAAACTTTCAAACGTAAACACATCATCCTTTGCTTGCAAACATACTAACGCATAGATGACACCATCCGAAAATGTCTGGTGCGCGAACTCTTTCTTACCTATCAAGCTTATAGTCTTCTTCTCGACACGCACAATGGTGTCTTTAGAGACTACCGCCGGATCCTTAGGGGGAGAGGGCTTCATGGTAATGGTCTTGCCATTAAACTTGAACTCATAAGTGCTTCAGAGTCACTCCAGGTTTCAACAATGAAACCTTTAGCTTTCCTCTTGTCTTTTCTCCTAGAACACGTCTTCTTCTGCTCATCTTTGTTGCTGCTCCTGTACCTTTGTTCTTGTGGGCACTCAGGGGCTATTTGCCTGGGCTTGTTGTAGGAGAAGCAAATCACCTCCATCTTTTGATTCTTATTAAATCTGGGCTTTGAGCTCCTTTCTCTTCTTCTTGAGTCTTCTATCTTGACCTACTTTCTGAATCTCCTTGCTAAGAGACTAAACATCTCATCTTCAGGAGCGGAGGTTCTTTCCTTCAGCAACCTTCAAAGAAAGGCTCCTTTGGATAAGAGTTGAGATTGTCTCCTTTGCCTCTGTTTCAGCCCTACTTTTTAGTAGCATCTCATAAGATTTGAGCTTTCCTACAAAGCATAAGTAGAGATCTCTCTGTGGCATATGGACTCTCTGATGGCCCAGATCCTTAAGTCCCATGAGCTTGGGAAGCACATGTAAGACCCCCCTCCCAAAACACAAAACACAGCCGATGAGAGTTATATGCCCAGAACAGCCGCCTTGCGGTAGCGTCAGCACACAGGCTAACCTATACCCCATGACATCTATCCTGCCGGCTAAACCAATATCATCATGCCAACCCATCAATAATAGAAAACAACAGAAGCCAAAGATTCACAATAAGTAAAAGCGTCCCAACAAATTTTACAAATTGACAGGTAGATACAAAACTCCTGCAAAACATCAGAGTATAAGTTGCCTCAAGGGCTACATCTCAGGCTCTCACTCACAACGGTCACTGATGGAAGGGAAGGTATCGTAGTCTCAGGCCCTGTCATCCTGACCTGACTGTCCTCCTGCGTCGTATGCTGCTGCTCCACCTGCCGCTGAGTGTCCTCCTAAAAATAGTGACGCAGCAACCGTTAGTCATAAAGACTAAGTGGCATCAAATCCTCTCCCCCAACGACTCTTAGGCACTGGGGAAAAAAAGAAGGAGAATGCTGCAATATAATCGGTAATAAACAATATAACAAATGATAGGAGATAGTTATCATAGTAGATATAACAAGAGTATAAGACTACATCTACTTTAACAATATAGTCTGCAATAGAGTATAAGCAGAGCAGAGTTTATAAAGAACTGAATTGAACCTAACTTATAAGAATGCCCATACAAGCTTATAAGTTAAGTGTCTTTTGCAATAATAAGTAACTCATCATATAAAGGTGCCCATTTAAGTTTATATGATGAGGATCTTTATGCGGTGCAATGCAATGAATGTATGTATGAAGACTCACCCATGATTTACACATGCACTATGATTTGCTATGTCGACAT